>MU224884.1:1147624-1182773 GCA_018584345.1 Thuja plicata
AACCTGCACAATGTATTATCTTCAACACAACGGTTACAACACACTTGCAATGCAAGTTCTTTCAGGAGACAATCGACACACACAGACAAATCCAGTAGCACCAGATTATACCAACAATACACTCTTTCTCTATATCCATCTGCAACCCTAAAAAATGCTTATATCATGCGCTTTCCTTTTTAGGGTGACTTCCAAAGAGTCTACAGTACTCAAATTTATTAGATACCACATGTCATTGCATGTCTTCACCCGTCATTTAATCTTCTAGAAATAGCTCTTACGTGTCATAGGAATCCGTCGTAACCATTTCAGCCATGATCTCCTTACACACAATTCAAGATGTCGACACATCAAGTGGAGTGACACATCAACATGCCAACTAGACATGTACACTCACACTTAATTACATTATTTGCAAGAAATACATTTTACAAAACAAATAATAAGAATAGGAATTATCCAAGGTTGAGACACCTTATTCCTAACATATCCTAGATTCTATCTATGAGACTACAATTCAATGTAGAAGGGGTAACTGATGACGGTTCTAATTTGATTGAACCAAATTTCAAGAGACCAATGGAAAGTGAAGAATATGATATTGATTGGACAGTAGATGAAGAAGATGATATAACCAGAGAACGCAGCATGTGCTTCAGTTAACTGAAGAATGGTTGCGAACAAAAAGGAAACAAAAGCAATCTAGCCCTATATCACTTGAAGTTAAGACTTCATCTTTATCTTGTAATCACCTAAAAATGGTCACCTAAACCCTAGACCCCCAATCTTAGCAATCAATCAAGAAACCCTAATCTTGATTAAACCTAAGTCCTAAATCAAATAGACAATTATCAATTTGAACTAATCTGACCTAAACCCTTGGTCCTAATCGATCATCTTACTTGATTAATTAATTAATTCCTAAAATCACATTACATTGGCAAATAAACATTATGTTAATTATTGAATTGATATTATAACATATTAATTAAATAAAAATTACAAAATTGTCACTTAAATCAAAAAGGAATTAAATTAATTATAAAAACATAAATGTGCATTCAAAATTAGTTTAATTATTAAAAATGCATATGACATCATCAAATTCAAGTTGACTGGTTATCAAAATGGAAACAATCCAGTTCCACTCAGTTAACGGATTCTCCACTGTTTATCATTTTGGAAACATTTCAATTAACTGTGAACTGATTTTGGAAGTTTCCAAAATAACTGATCAGTCAGTTCAATCAACTAACTCTCTCGACCAATCGAATCACTTGCACATGGATTGTGCTTCTTCAATCAAATCTGAGCCACTCTTTTTGTTCAATCTCGACCATCGATTCGAGAGAGATTTCTATAAAAGAGAAACTCTTTTCCTTCACAAAGGATCCTAACTTTCTTCTAACATTACTATACTGCACTTACATTCAAAATCAATTTAATTATTAAAAATGCATATGACATCATCAAATTCAATTGACTAATTATCAAAATGGAAACAATCCAGTTTCACTCAGTTAACTGATTCTCCACTGTTTATCATTTTGGAAACATTTTAGTTAACTGTGAACTGATTTTGGAAGTTTCCAAAATAACTGATCAGTCAGTTCAGTCAACTGACTCTCTCGACCAATCGAATCACTTGCACATGGATTGTGCTTCTTCAATTGAATCTGAGCCACTCTTTTTGTTCAATCTCGACCGTCGATTCGAGAGAGATTTCTATAAAAGAGAAACTCTTTTCCTTCACAAAGGATCCTAAATTTTGATCTAATGTTATTATGCTGCATTTTTGTCTTAGCTTTCTTGCATTCTTAGCATAGCTTTAATTGTTGTTTACTTTTATGTTAATCATGCAAATATAATCTTAGAGCATATTTCAATTGGTGTTTTAAAATCAATCTTACACATTTCAATTGGTACTCTAAATCTGAATCTTAATTAGCTTTAGATTAATGCATCTGCATAATTATCTTAGATCATTTAGCATAGTTTTTAAATCCTTCATTTATGTCTTCAGTGTAGTCACTGAGCTTGCAATGAGCTGAGAGCAAGCTCATACTCCTGCCTACTAGGAGGCAACAAGTCGATTCATTCACAAATACAAGATGAATTAATCTATATTCATTTATGTATGTGATTGAAGAGAAATGTCCATGTTGAAGTGTATAGCTAAATTAGAGGCCCACATTTAGCTATCACGTATCTTCTCCACCCTCTGTTTCTAATTTTCATAAACCGATTGACAATGCAAGTTCCTTGGGGAAACAGAGACCTAGGAGCTCCAAGAAAAAGCCTACTGCAGAGCCTTCATCTATAGTTTCTCCTCAGAGGGTTACTAGATCAAAGACTTGATCCCAGAGCAAAGAAAAAATGACTCAGGAGAACGTTGAGACAATCAATTTAGAAGATGATAAGCTTGGTGATATGATGGTACATGGCACCTCCCTTTTTGATGTGTTGGAGTATTTTAGGGTTGAATTAGGATTTTTTTTGTTGATTGGAATAAGATCTGATAGGTTAGATACAATGTTGTTCAACTTCATGTTTGTAAGAGCCAATAGTGCTCATTAAGTAATTTAGGGTCATTTTGGCCTACAATAGGGAAAAGTTGCTATTTTGATGTAAAGTGGGTTTAGTGTGTTTTTTAGGACCCTAAGTATCCTAACTAGGGTCATGGAATTCAAACTCATCCATCGAGTTGACAAAAAGAGTCAAATAGCTCAAAATGAAAAAAACTTGCTCGAGAAACTTTTGTAAGAAATTGGAAAAAGGAAGTTAGAGCAGTTGTAACTACCTATCCTCAGTATATAAGCATGGATTAGATTATATGGACAAGTTGATGAAATTTTGGATTGCAACATTTAGTTTGTGAACTTTTGTACGGATGGTTTTGACTGCATCCTTTTAAAATACACAGCTTTCTGCATTTTGTACGGTCCTATATGGATTGGGCAATGAGATCGGACCCCATGTGGGCATAGTGTTTCATGTTAGCTTTCTTTTACATACTTTATTTTTATTTGAAGTTCTAGGAGTACAGAGTTACATTAATTGTAAGGTCATTGGTTTGTGATTCCATTTGCAGAGTCTCAGTGCCCAAACTGGCTCTAACCTAAGCATCCTCTGGTGGAAATGGTTGAAACCCTAGGGGATGAAAGGTTAGAGTCTGTACATATGTTTTTTTCTTTCATTTTTGTGGTTGAACTAAGGTTTTAAGAAAAACTTTAAAGCCCTATGGCTGACTATTAGGAACAGGTGAATCAGGCTAGGGATAAGAAGGATTTGGCATGAGCACCCATGATCTTGGGGAAAGGACTTGGAGTTATTTGAAGAAGCCCTAAATAGTCTTCTTGAATATTCAAAAGGTGGTGGATGGTGAAACGAAGGTTGAAGGTCAACTTGACAATTGTTTGTGCTGATTGGTCTAGAGGCCTAAATAATAGGCTAAAAACTAGGGTCTGATGGATACTAGGGTTGTGGGTGCATCCAGAAGCCAGGGTTTTGGATTCTGATAGGGTTGATAAATACCTTGAATATTTTCAAGTTCTTTTTTGGATTTTTTTGGTATTTTTGGGAGTACTAGGCCAAAAATAGTGAATTTTGACCTACTAGGAAATAGGGCTATTAGGCCTCCTAGTGAATTTGGTACCAATTGGATTGGTAAAGTATCTAGAAGTGTGGGAAAGGGTTCATAATGAATTTTAATGGGCCAAGGACATAGACCAAAGTCTATGGGATGTATGGGAAGATCCTAGGCTAGGGGTTTGGAATTCTATGAGGAAATCTAGTGAGGAAGTCTAGGTAATTGAGGAACTAGTTGGACTAGTTAATACTGGTAACTTTGAAATCTCCAAATAGATCAACTATACCTTGGAGGAGAAGTTGGTGGTGAGAGTATTGGAGACCCTAATTGCAGAAGAATCCAAAAGGAAGTAACCATTGGATGGTTAGGAGAGAGAAGGAAGCATATTGAGTAAATAAATCACTAGAGTACCAAACCCTTTGCATCAGAGTGGTATCAGAGCCAGAATTTATTGAACTTTGTGTATGTCTGAAGGGGAGGAGAGTCAATATGTTGATAGCATGCCTCCTAAGGAAATTAGTAGGGATGCCATTGTGGATTTGGTTTAGGGCCTCTTAGAGAAGGCTAGTGTGTCTGAGATAAAGAGTAAAAATAAGATCACTGAATGGGGAGATGAGAATGATGAGGATGTTGAAAGTCAAATAGAAGAGTCATCAAACAAAGGTAAAGAACCTGAGATGGATAAAGATCAAAAGGTATTCTTGGATGCCTTTAAGTCCATTAACAAGGATAGTATGGAACACATACCCTATTACTATGGTAGCCTGAATGGAGAAGAGTTGTTGGATTGGCTAGAGGCCATAGACAATCAGTTTGACTATAAGGAAGTATCATAAGAGAAGAGGGTCAGCTATGCCAAGGCTAGACTCAAGGGATCTGCATTGGTGTGGTGGAATATGATGTAGGATGATAGGGTAACCAGTGGAAAGATGAAGATAGTTTCTTGGAAGAGGATGAAGATCAGATTGAGGGCACAATTCTTGCCTACTGACTATGAGACTTAGATGTATCAAAAATTGCAAAACTTGAGACAAAAGGAGATGACAGTGAGTGCCTATACTGAAGAGTTTCACAAACTGAGCCTAAGGGTTAGGAGACAAGAAGAATAAATGGAGAAGGTGGAAAGGTATCTCAATGGGTTGAGACAAGGGATACAGGATGAAATTAGCATGATGGCTCCTGACAGTATATACAAGTGTTTTCAGTTAGCCTTGAGGGTAGAGGGTAAGGCTAGAAGGAGGAATGACTTCCATTAAAGAGGAAGAGGTGGTAACAATAATAGAGGTTTCAGAGGCAGGAGTAATTTTGGTAGAGGACAAAGCCCAAATAGACTAGAGGAGAATCAGTCTATGGATAACAGTGGAGGTAATCAGTTCAGAGGATCTTTTCAAAGAGGGGGATATAGAGGGAGAGGACCACCAAGAGGTAGGTTTCAGTCTCAAGGAAGATCTAATTTGGTCTTCACTGGCAGATGTTATAACTACAATCAAGTGGGTCACACAATGGGTAGATGTCCTAAAAAGACTACCTCATCTTCTATGGGAGATAGGAGGAATCAGTTGGTTCAAGAAGATGATACACAAAGTGTCACTTCTCCCATTTCCAAGGCAGGACCAGTAATGGATGGAGAGAACCTATTGCTAAGAAGAAAATTTTTGAAGGTACCTAGCACTATAGAGCCACCTCAAAGAAAGAATTTTTTTAAGACAACTTGTAGGTATCATGGGAAGATTTGCAAAGTGATAGTGGACTCTGGATCCACTGAGAATTTAGTATCCATAGAGATGGTGGATAAATTGAGTCTTAGAAGGATACCTCATACCACTCCCTATAAATTTTCATGGTTGAACAAGGGCCAAAAAATAGTGGTAGATGAACCAACCTTGGTGGAGTTTGAAATAGGTGAATATAAGGACAAGGTCCTATGTGACATATTGCCCATGGATGTATGTCATCTTCTTTTAGGACGTCCTTGGAAATATGATATGAAGGATATCCATGATGGAGAAAAGAACAACTATGTTATCACCAAGATAGGGAAGAAGTTTCAAATGGATCCATTGCAGGAACCTAATGAGGAAAAGCATGTGGGAACCAGTGTGATGCTCTTGAGTGGGAAGGAGTTTCTAAAAGCTATGAAGAAGGAGAAAGGAGTCTGTTGTGCAGTGATAGTGAAGCCAAAGGAGGAGACCAAAGAGAAAGTCAACATGCCACCATAGATACAATAATTGTTAGAAAGATACCATTACATAGTGGATAATGGGTTGCCAAGTGCACTACCACCCATGAGCGATGTGAGTCATCAGATAGACCTCATTCCTGGAGCAAATTTTCCAAACAAAGCAGCATATAAGATGACACCAAGTCAAAATGCAAAGATAGAAAAATAGATTCAAGATTTGTTGGAAAAGGGATTGAAAAGGAAGAGTTTGAGCCCCTGTGATGTGCCTATTGTTCTTACACCTAAGAAGGATGGAAAATGGAGGATGTGTACGGACTCCAGAGCTATAAAGAAGATTACAATCAGATATAGATTCCCAATGCCCCGGTTGAGGATTTGATGGACAATTTGGGAGGTTCATGTTATTTTTCAAAGGTGGACTTGAAGTCAGGATATCACCAAATTAGGGTTAGGCATGGTGATGAGTGGAAAAAAGCCTTCAAGATCAATGAAGGTTTGTATGAGTGGCTAGTCATAATGACCTTTGGCCTAACTAATGCACCTAGCACATTCATGAGGCTCATGAATGAAGTGCTAGCAGATTTTATTGGTAAGTTTGTAATAGTATATCTTGATGAAATTTTGATATTTAGCAAGTCCAAGGAGGAGAACATGAAGCATTTGGAGATGGTCTTGAGGAGGCTACATCAAGAAAATTTGATGATCAATCAAGACAAGTGTGAGTTTCTAAAAACTGAATTAGTTTACCTTGGTTTTGTGGTTGCTAATGGATGTATGAAGATGGACCCTGATAAGGTTAAGTCAATATTGGAATGGCCTACACCTAGGTCCATAGGGGATGTTAGGAGTTTTCATGGATTGACCTCCTACTATAGGAAATTTGTAAGAGATTCCAGTCATGTATGTGTCCCTATTCTCAACACTATAAAAGGTGGAATCAAATGTCAGTTTAAATGGACTATAACAACAGACCAAGGGTTTGAAATGTTCAAAAAGAGGATAGAAAAGTTACCTACACTTAGGTTTCCCAATTTCAATCAGCTATTTGTGATAGAGTGTGATGCTAGCAAGCTATCCATTGGAGAAGTGTTAAGCCAAGAGAGACACCCTATGGCATTCTTTTCAGAGAAGTTAAATGAGGCCAAACAAAAGTACTCCACCTAAGATTTGGAGTTGTATGATATGGTACAAGCCCTTAAAAATGGAGACACTATCTCTTACCTAGGGAATTTTTGGTCTACACTGATAACCATGCTCTAAGTTTCTTGAATGGGAAAGAAAAACTAAATCAAAGGCCCTTGAAGTGGGTAGAATCATTGCAAGCTTATATATTTGTCATAAAGCATAATAAAGGGGTTAGCAACAAGGTTGCGGATGCCCTTAGCAGAAGATTCTTAACCCTACAGGAGATATAATTACAAAGTGTAGGGATGGATGATTTGAAGGACCTCTACAAGGAGGACCAAGATTTCAAAGATGCCTATGAGGCATGTGTGAAGTTCCAACAGGGATTTCAAGTGGATTTCAATGAGTTTATGTTGCAAGAAGGCCTATTGTTTAAAGGACACCTTATGTGTATACCTCAGTGCGCAATGCGGGAGAAGATTGTGAAGGAGAAACACCAAGGAAGCTTGGGAGGCCACTTTGGAGTGGATAAAACATTGGAGCAAGTGAATAGGCATAACTATTGGCCTACGTTACAGTTAGATGTTAGGAGATTTGTAGAAAAATGTCAAATTTGTCAGAGGGTAAAAGGAAAAAGTAGTAACAGTGGGTTGTAGAAACCCCTATCCATACCCCAAAGGCCTTGGGAGTGCCTAAGTATGGACTTTGTCTTGGGGTTACCAAAGACAACAAGGGGTCATGACAGTGTAATTGTGGTGGTGGACCATTTTAGAAAAATGTATCACTTCATTTCATGTAAGAAAACCAATGATGCTTCCCAAATTGCAGGGCTATTCTTCAGAGACATTGTAAGGATCCACGGATTGCCCCTGAATATAGTAAGTGACAAAGATAGTAAGTTTGTGGGTCATTTTTGGAGGACACTTTGGAAAATATTGGGTAAAAACTTATCTTTCTCTTTATCCTACCACTCACAATCAGATGGGAAAATGGAGGTAGTCAATAGGTCACTAGGGAACTTGCTAAGATTCTTGACCAAGCAACATGGTCAGTCATGGGATCACATCATAGGGCAGGAAGAATTTTCCTATAATGACTTCATTAATAGGAGTACTGGTAAAAGCCCCTTTGAAATAGTATATGGGGTCAATCTTAGAGGGATCTTAGAGTTGAGGGATCTCAGTTTGAAGAAAAAAAGGAGTGCACAAGAAGAGTCATTTTTAGAACAGATGAAGGAGCTGCATGATCAAGTCAACAAGACTTTACAAAAGCAGGTGGAAAATTATAAGTCCAAAGTTGATCAGACAAGAATGGATTTGCAATTCAAAGTATGGGATCTATTACTTTCCTACCTTAGGGAGGAAATTCTACCCAAGGGTCAGTCAACTAAGCTACTCATGAAGAAGATAGGCCCATTGAATATTTTGCATAAGTATGGCAAGAATCCCTATGAGGTGGAGTTGCCTCCTAATTTGGAAATTTCACCCATTTTCAATGTTTGTGACCTGTATCCCTACAAGGGACCATCTCTAGACACAGGTCAGACCACTCTTGTAGATTTAGGGGATGATGATTGGGTGAAAGACTTGCCTACCCCAATGCCAGTGAAATTGGAAAGTATATTGGATTCTAAAGTGATCAAGAAGACAAGGAAGGGTAACTACAAGGAGTACCTCATCAAGTGGCAGGGACTACCCTAAGCTGAGGCCACTTGGATGACAGAGGCAGATATTCTGAAGCATGGGGTAATCATTGAAGACCTCCTAACTCAAGGGACTTGAGTTTTTTGTCCCAGGGGAGTATGGTGCAAGGCACCTCCCTTTTTGATGTGTTGGTGTGTTTTAGGGTTGAATTAGGTGTTTTTGTGTGGATTGGAATAAGATCCAATAGGTTAGATACAATGTTGTTCAACTTCATGTTTGTAAGAGCCAATAGTGCTCATTAGGTGATTTAGGGTCATTTTGGCCTACAATAGGGAAAAGTTGCTATTTTGATGTAAAGTGGGTTTAGTGTGTGTTTTAGGAACCTAAATATCCTAACTAGGGTCATGGAAGTCAAACTCATCCATTGAGTTGACAAAAAGAGTCAAATAGTTCAAAATGCAAAAAAGTTGCTGGCAACTTTGAAAAGTTGCTCGAGCAACTTTTGCAATAAATTGGAAAAATGAAGTTAGATCAGTTGTAACTATCGATGCTTGGTATATGAGCATGGATTTGATGATTTGGACAGGTTAATGAAATTTTCGATTGCAACAATTATATTTGTGAACTTCTGTACGAATGGTTTTGACTGCATCCTTGTAAAATACAGAGCTTTCTGCATTCTGTACGGTCCTGTATGAATTGGAAAGGAGATCAGACCCCATGGGGGTGTAGTGTTTCATGTTAGCTTTCTTTTACATACTTTATTTTGATTTGAAGTTCTAGGAGTAGAGAGTTACATTAATTGTAAGGTCACTGGTCTATGATTCCATTTGTAGAGTCTCAGTGCCCAAAATGGCTCTAACCTAAGCATCCTCTAGTGGAAATGGCTGAAACCCTAGGGGATGAAAGGTTAGAGTCTATACATATGTTTTTTTCTTTCATTTTTCTAGTTCCAATGAGGTTTCAATACCAACTTTAAAGCCCTATGGATGACTGTTAGGAACAGGTGAGCCAGGACAGGGATAAGAAGGATTTGGCACGAGCACCCATGATCTTGGGGAAAGGACTTAGAGGTATTTTTAGAATCCCTAAATAGTATTCTTGAAGATTCAAAAGGTGGTGGATGGTGAAATGAAGTTTGAAGGTCAATTTGATAATTGTTTGTGTTGACTGGTCCAGAGGCCTAAATAATAGGCTAAAAACTAGGGCCTGATGGATACTAGGGTTGTGGGTGCATCTAGAAGCCAGGGTTTTGCATTCTAATAGGGTTGATAGATACCTTGAATATTTTCATGGTATTCTATGGATTTTTTTGGGATTTTTGGTAGTACTAGGCCAAAAACAGTGAATTTTGACCTACTAGGAAATAGGGCTATTAGGCCTCCTAGTGAATTTGATACCAATTGGATTGGTAAAGTATCTACAAGTGTGGGAAAGGGTTCAGAATGACTTTTAATGGGCCAAGGACATAGACCAAAGTCTATTAGATGTATGGGAATATCCTAAGCTAGGGGTTTGGAATTCTAGGAGGAAATCTAGTGAGGAAGTCTAGGTAATTGAGGAACTAGTTGGACTACTTAAGCCTAGTAACTTTGAAATCTCCAAATAGAACAACTATACCTTGGAAGAGAAGTTGGTGGTGAGATTCTTAGAGATCCTAATTGGAGAACAATCCAAAATGAAGTAACCACTGGATAGTTAGGAGAGAGAAGGAATCATATTGAGTAAAGAAATCACTAGAGTACCAAACCCTCTGCATCATATGTGCTACCGGATTGGGGAAGATGAGTAGGTAGGGAAGGATCTTTTTTATCTTGACAATGTAACACTAGATCTGATGGAAACGCCCAAAAAATTAGCTAAGAAACTGGCTGTAGCAAATACAACACCCAAATGGATGACTACCTCTGTCAATAAGAAGTGAAGTCTGGTTCATGTTTCCATCCCGGTGCAGGATATTGTTAGTAAGTATGTTCAAAAGACCCCCAAGGAAAAAAAGGTTAAGAGCACCGCCCGGATGTTTGCTGATGCTAAGACTAGAAAATGGATTGCCGAAGTGGCTACTTATAGGATGAAGGAAGAGAAACAAGAAGTTGCAGCAGAAGATTTTGAAGTAACCAAAATTGAGTTGGGAAGTATGGATAGAGCGGGAAAACACCATTTGTTTAAAGAAACAGCTCAGCAAATGTTGATGACATCCTGGCAAGATAGAAAAGAAAAAAAGGAAATGAAGCAAACAATCATGTCACTATCCCAATTCATTAACACCTTCTATAGTTTCAATGCTACACCTTTGATTCAGTCATCGCACGTCTTCAATCCAAACTCTGTAGAAAGCAAGAACCTATTAAACCAAGTTCAGCATGGCCGGGTCCTGGTGTCTTCTGTGGAAGAAAGAATGAATGAGGTAATCAATAATGGCCTCAAGTACATTAAGGACTCACGTGTTTTTCTTCACGATATTGAAGCCATAATTGGGGAGTTACAGATGCCGTGATAGGTCTGGGATGGAGAAGAGGAGAAGTGGGTCTCAGCGATGATAAAAATCCTATAAATAGATAGGTATGGTTTCAACAAGTTTTGTGCAAAGAAATCATTAAATTCCACTGAAGAATCCATCTTCTTTTTACTAAGAAAGAATATAATTTGGTGAATCTTTGTCGTCAGAAATACCATCTCTAAAAAAAAGGACTATGAGGCTGAGGCAAAACAGATTCAAAAAGCTGCATTGAATGAATTAAAAATTATTAACTTCACTAATACCTACCCAGGATTTTATGGGGATCAGGAACTGAAAGGAGATTTGGAAGCCTTTGAGTCGGTCATGAAAGAAATCAAAGAGAAAGCTAACCTGAAGGTCATAGACCTCACACAAATGGCAAGAATTGATTCAATGCTATACCTATGCGTTGATCAACTACCTAGGATAGTAGACAAAGTAAAGAAGCTTAAATGGATCAAGGAGGCCTCAATGGCCTGAATCCTAAATTTAAAGGTCCCACATCTGCAAGCTTCCAATGATCTGATTCAAGCCTACAATGAATGGAAAGCCACTCATACTGTTGTCGAAGAGGATGGGAGCCCAGCGGGAAGTGAGGAGCATGTAGCTAAAAAGGACCCTGAGATGGATAGTTATTTTTTCTTTAAATTTGTAAGAAAACTTTTGAGGACATGTGTCCTCCTTAATTTGGTTTTGTTTAGTAACTGTTTGCCGAGGAGTTCAAGTTTTCAGGGAGACCTCTCAGCATTTTAAAAACTATAAATAGTGCTACTGGAAACTAGGAAAGGGTTCGAGAAACTTATCATAACTAAATATTTTAATTTTGGATGTGGTACTTTTTAGATTTTGGGTGACAGATATTGACTAAATCTAGTGATACTATTGAAAAAGCAGATTTTACATGGTTTCCTATGTTGCAATTTTGGAATACATTGCGATTAAGATTTCAAATATGTGTAATTTGAAATGAATGAACAAATGTTCTGTGTTGACATTATGTTTTATTCTGTGGTGTATTTTTGTGAATTCATAGTAGCCTGATTCTATCCATATTATGTTATTTTATACATGTTGATCATTTAATTTCATGCAATCATTGCTAATAGAAAAACTGTGCTTTTTCTCTCCCCTTCTATATTTGTTTATCTTTTCTAAGGTAATATTGTCATGCTTCTCATCTAAGAATGACGAAGTAGCCTTTATAAACTTCCAGGTTAAAAGTTAAAACTATAGAATTGGTGTTATTAAAATATTTAAAATTACTCCTAGGGAGTTGTACCTAAGATCAAATTCAAAGGGAAGTGAGTTAAGAACACTTACCCAAATGTTAGTTGTTATTTTTCTTTCAAAAGTTTTATAGATTTATTCTATGAAAGATATATTGAAGGACAAATCTGTTCGCTAACAGATTTTTGGCAACTTTGTTGGGGAGCGCTAAACAGTGTAGACCTATTTTAAATGCTTTCTTTGATGAATAATTATGGTACTACCAACTTTTGTAATACCTAATTAGGAGGAATTGCCTCATGTTCTTCAACCAAACCTGAACTTTCAAGACACCCAAGAACATATAATTGCCAATCTGAATACACTCACTTGGAAAATAAAGACTAGTAATCATCAATACCAAGAAGTCCTCTTATTTCTAGAAGAAGAGGAGGATATAGGGGAGTGGCTGAGAGGCCTCCCAATATCTCAAGAAGAACAAATTGTAGATAGAGCTATCCAAAGGCAATAGAGAATATAATACTGGATTCCTGGTCGGACACTGGGTATCAAAGGAGGGAGGGTATTTTTGACACTTTTTATGAAAGATTACAAAACCTCCAGTTTCCAACTGCCTATGTCCCAAAGCCAAAAGATAAGAGTAGGCCCCCTTCCCCGCCTAAGGCCCTATCTAACACATCTCCATCCACTAGTGTATGGAAATCTCTAACCTTATCTAGCATCCAACCCCCCCACTCGTAACTATCTTTCCAGTCACAATCATGGTGCAACCATGGGGTGCCGCAGTTGGTCCCCTCTCTCTTGGGGCTCACCATGCCTTCCCTAAGGGTATTAAAGATGTCCTCCCTAAATTTTTTGGAGATGGTAAAGTCTCAATGGATGAACATTTCAATGCATTCAATGTAGCGACCGCTATATTGGCAGTATAGCATGAAGATGTAGTTGTTAGGATTTTTGCGCAATCCTTAACAGAGAGAGCCACAGAATGGTTTGGTCACTTTCATGTTGGGTCTATTACAAATTGGAAATCCATGAGGAATGCATTTGAAAATTGTTTTAAAGGTGCTAATGATGAACATTCTTTGCTGGCACAATTAACACAAATGAAGAAAGAGATTCATGAGCCCATGAGGGATTATGTGGCTTGGTACAACAAGGTTATTCATAAAATCCCTAGTGCCAAAATACCAACTCCGGAAAACCAACAATGATTTTTTGTGAACTCCATGCCCCCGGACATAGGTTTTCACCTGAGAAGAAGTAGACTTGCAGACTTAGACACTACCCAATGCTAAGCCACTGAATTGGAGGATGATCTCATCACAAGAGGAAAATGGAGGAAAGATGTACAAATACCCCACTCTCAAGCCTCTACTTCTTCTTCCACAGACCCGCTTGTTCAAAAACTCATGAATGATGTGATTGCCTTGAAAAGGTAGTTACCCAAATAGGGATCTTCCTATCCTCCCATGTATCAAGACACTAGTCGAAAGCAACCTACCCAATGGCATGGTAAAACCCCTTTGTTGCCTTCAAATCAGCCAAGATTATCCCTGGAGGCTGCACCAAAAGAAGTGGTCATGTGCTCCTTTCACCTGACAATAGATCATGATGGCATTTCTTTCCCAGATATGTTGAGGCATGTTCAAATGGAAGCACCTAAAGATGCACTAGGGGAATGTACTATAGAGGAGATAGCTCAAGAGAGACCTAGCGACTCTGGATCATACTACTTTGAATATGAATCTAACCCTGAAAGAGGAGATATTCTGGTCACTCTTCAAGATCCAACATGTGTTATGTTGACTCACAATCAAAAGACCTCTAGGTACACTCCAGCATCATCAGGTACATTTCAGAAGACCAAAGAGTCTGTAAGTAATACTTTTCCCTCTAGTCCTAGAGCTCATGATTTTAAATTTGTACAAAAAGATGTTGGCACATCTTCATTTGATATCGTTGAATTCTACAATTCATCTGCTATACAAATTTCACCTGTAAAATACCTGAAATTAAACCCCAAGGAACTTGATAAAATGGTTAGATATGTCAAAGGTGATCTTTTGCATTCCCCCTAAACCAATCAATGTGGCATAGACCAAGATGATAATCCTACTCAAATTACCACAGTTACACCACCTGTCGTTATGAATCAAAATGACTTAGCCACTACTTCTACCTTGGAAGAAAAATGTGAAGTTGATGAAGTGAGAAAACCCGATCCTTTTTATATTTCCCTATTCCTTAATGGCCTCAAGTTAAGTAGTTGTATCATAGACTTGGGTGCCTCTAATAATATCATGCCATCGTCTGTCGCCAAATCCCTAGGTTTGACCCTGACCAAGACCTTTGGAAGATGCTATTCAATGGATGGTAAGCATGTACCTTTAACTGGTCAGGTAAAATATACTCAAGTTGTTTTAGCGGCCTACCCTAATAAGAGGTTAAAGATTCTAGTTGTTGATATACCCGCAAGTTACAGGATGCTTTTAAGAACAAATTTCTATAGGGATATGGGGGGAGAGATTAAGATGGAATGGTCGGAAGCAGTTATCCCTATATGAAAGAGGAAGGTTAAGCTAGAACCAGAAGCAAAAAATAAATATACAGTCTTCCCTTCTGGTGATACAAAAGAAAAAATTCTTTTTCAAGATTGTGAATTTGGTAATTATATGATTTTCTTAGAGGAGGTTTCTCCAGCCCCCATAGCCTGTGATGAGAACAACCATATTTGGTTTATGGAATTTGATGGTAGTTGTGCTAGTGCTGGTTCTGGAGCTGGTGTAGTACTAAAGGGTCTGGACGGTGAATATCTCCCTTTCTTCTATAAATTGGATTTTAAAAATACTAATAACGTTGTTGAGTATATGAGGCTCTGTTATTAGGATTACAAGAGGCAAAAGTGCATGGGATTAAAATATTGGTAGTAAAAGGTGATGTTGAGTTGATAGTCAAGAAGGTAAAAGGCCAGTTCACGGTTAAGAATGAATGTCTAAAACATAATAGGAGTTTAGTCTAGAATGCTTTTGAAGCTTTTTCTATAGAGGCAGTTCTGAGAATTTTGAACTCACGAGCTGATTCCTTGGCAATATCAGCATCCCTATTACTTGCTCATCCATATTTTAAAATGGATACATATAGAATTGAGATGATACATAGGTCGTTTGTTCCTGACAACATTGAACATCTACAAGTATTTGAAGATGATGCTCGAATAAATTATTTTATAACATGTGTAAAAGCCTTCTCTTCTATTTATTTCGAAGGGGTGGATGAAGAATGTGAAGAGGCCAGTTCTGAGTCTTTTCAAGTAGAAGAGGTTGTTCAATTGAAAATCAATAAAATTCCTAAAGGATTGGTCTCCCTTGAAAGTTTGTTTTCTAGGAAGGATGATAGTTATATCTCAAAGAAGGGTCCACATTCAAAAGTTTTGAAAGAATATGATAAAATAAATATCGGCACTTCCACAGAACCTTGATGGATATCTGTAGGAAAAACTCTGTCTTCCCAAGAAAACAAAAAGCTACAAGTCTTTTTGACTGCCCATATGGATGTGTTTGCCTGGAACTACGGTTATCTAAAGGATTTTTGGAAAGGAAAAATTAGTCACCATGTTCCCCTCAATCCAGAGTCTAAGCCATTTAGGCAAAAGCTCCAGAGCTATAATCCCAAAGTATCAGAAGCTATTTTGAAGGAGGTGGACAAGATGTTAAAGGAAAGAATCATTTACCCCATTCATCACTCAATGTGGATTGCAAATATCATCCCGGTGAGAAAGAAAAGCGGAGAAATAAGAATCTGTGTTGATTTATGTAACTTGAATCAAGCCAGCTTGAAAGATAATTACACCTTGCCTAAAAGGGAACATGTTTTGCAAACCGTGGCAGGATTTGAAATGATGTCCCTTCTTGATGGATTTTCAGGTTACAATCAAGTGAGTGTGTCATATGAAGACAAGAACAAAACCGCCTTTACTACACCTTGGGGAACATTTGCATATAACCGAATGCCCTTCAGATTGATCAATGCAAGAGCTAATTTTTGGAGAGATATGGATTCTCCCTTCGTAGACATGAGAAATAGGATAATAGTGATTTATCTTGATGACTTGACAACTTACTCTAAGAGAAGAAAGCATCATTTCAGAGACCTTCAATTGGTCCTTCAGAGGTGTATAGAGCATGGTATATCACTTAACCCTAAGAAGTCCATCTTCTGTGTGACAGAAGGAAAACTATTAGGTCATATTGTTTCCAAGGAAGGAATTAGAATTGCCCCTGAAAGAGTAAGGCAATCCAACATATCAGCCTACCATCAACTAGGACAGGGGTTAAATTTTTTTTGGTCATATCAACTTCTTGAGAGCCTTTGTTCCAGATTTTTTCGAATTGACTAGGAATATTGTAGGGATGATGAGTGAAAAGAAACCCTTTAAATGGAAAGAAGATGGTAAGAAGGCCTTTAATGTGATAAAAAATATCGTATAAAATGCTCCTGCTCTAGTTTATCCTGACTACAAAAAATATTTTATTATTTACTATTATGCTTATGATCACTCTTTGTCGGTAATTTTAACTCAGAAGGATGTTTCTGGGAATGAAGCACCTATTGCTTTTATGAGTACTCCGTTAAAAAATCATGAACTAAAATATTCTTCCATAGAGAAATAATATTTTCTTGTGGTGAAATCAGTTAAGTAATTCAGGTTCTATATCCTTCATTCGCACTACATAGTGTATGTTCCTAACTTAGCTGTGACAACCCCTCTCACCCAGCAAGAAATAGGAATGAATAAGAGACCAACGTGGGTAACAAAAATATAGGAGTATGAATTGAAAATAAAACCCACTAAGCTAGTCAAGGGAAGAGGTCTCTATAAATATATAGCAAAGAATTTGAATCAATTAGAAGGATTAGAAGGCGAAACATCTCATGTATTGTTGATCAGTTTGACAAATTCTTGGTTTTGTGATATAGCATATTTCTTAACTTATGGAGAGTGTCCTGCATGGTTAACACCCAAGGAAAGGCGTAATTTGAGACTCCATATGATGAATTATGTGATATGGCAAGGCATTTTATACAACAGGGGTCTTGATGGAACTTTCCTCAGATGTGTAGATAAAAGTCAACAGTTGCAGTTGCTAAAAAAATTTCCATGAAGAAGCCTGCGGAGGTCATTTTTCTTCCACCGTGAAAGATTTTAAAATTCTTCAAAACTATTTTCATTGGCTAGGGATGTTCAAAGATGCATATGCATTCATCAAAAATTATGAAAAATGTCAGTTATTTTCAGGAAGGCCCCAGTTAGCCAATTTACCTTTGAAACCTGTTGTGGTGAGTGAGCCTTTTAAGCAATGGGGAGTAGATTTTATTGGTCCAGTTAATCCTTAGTCAAGTGATGGTCATGTTTATATTCTAACATCAACCGACTATTTCACTAAGTGGGTTGAGGCCATCCCAACCAGGAAAGCAAATTCTCAAGTGGTGTGTGATTTCTTGAAAGACAATATTCTTGTGCGCTTTGGAGTACCTCAAACTTTTGTAGATGAAAATGCTACATATTTATCATCATAGGAGCTGACTCTTTTCTGTTGTGATCATAGTATTTCATCAGCCCATTCATCATATTACTTTCCTCGGGGTAATGGGTAAGCGGAGTCAAGTAATAAAAATCTGATTATGATTATGAAGAAATTAGTAGATGACAATGGTATATATTGGCACAAGGAACTCTATGAATCTCTTTGGGATGATAGGATTACTCCCAAGAGATCAATTGGCATGGCACCCTTTGAGTTGGTCTATGGAGTAGGCACTCAAGTATCAATTCCTTTAGAAATTTTGGTAGCAAAATTGAAAATGGCTATCGAAGATCAGACATTTAAAGACTCTTTGGAGAAAAGGATCATGTACTTTCACAAGTTTGAGGAAGAAAGAGAGGCATTGGTAGACAAAATCACTGAACACCAAATCAGAGTTAAGAATATTTTTGACAGAAAAGCTAGACCCCAAAAGTTTATGAAAGGGGATGAAGTCTTGCTCTGGGACAAGAGGAAAGAACCGAAGGGAATGCATGGCAAGTTAGAATCACTATGGAAAGGACCCTTCATTTTTTTAGAAGAGTTAGGATCTAATGCCTTTAAATTGGCCTACACAGATGGAATGGTCTTACCATTTTCCTATAATGGGAAAGACCTGAAAATTTTCAAGCTCTGAGTCCTATGTCATGTGAATGGTTGTATATATTAGGTTTAGTTTTCTTTCTTGTTTGTCTTTCCTTCCTGTTGTTGTGAAGTTCTTTCGAACCCTTTTGGTAGTTTGCAAAACCAAAGTTTTGAGTTCTCTACCTTTTGACAAAAGCAGTCCCCAATCAGAACCAATGTTAGTTTGAATCTAGTACTTGTCCTTCTTAAGTGATTTCTTGATT
Source organism: Thuja plicata (assembly GCA_018584345.1). Taxonomy (NCBI): domain Eukaryota; kingdom Viridiplantae; phylum Streptophyta; class Pinopsida; order Cupressales; family Cupressaceae; genus Thuja; species Thuja plicata. The sequence continues at coordinate 1,166,321 of MU224884.1, forward strand.
CATCATTATGTTTTCTGATAATCTTAAGTTCCTTAAGTGTTTTGAGTCCAATCATTCACTAAATATTTTGGTCCTGTGGTCTTTCCGTGCTTGGAAAAGTGTAAATTTTATTTGCTAACAATTTGTTTGAACAGGCTTGAACACCTTTGAACATCCTTAAACAGGTTTGAACTTAATTCAAACTGGTTCAAAGGTAGTTCAAGGTGGTTCTTATTTCTAAAGAAGATTGATAGGTGTATAAAGTTGGCAAAAATGATTTTTGTGTTTATAAGTAGCGGGAATACTGAGGCTGTACAAAAAGAAATAATTTGGGCATATCAATATGGGATCTATTGCTTGAAGATTGATTCAAATAATTGAAGGGCCTAAACAATGTTGAACACATGTGAATCATCTTGAACTTTGTTCAAGGGTGTTCAAAGGTATTAATAAATGACACGAGGCGGCAAAGAAAAAGTAATCTTCAGATAGCTCAGCAGTGGGTCCTACGAAAATGAGGATATTTAATGCAGGAAAGTAGTGGTACTAGTTAAATACGCCTAAGATGTCAACCCAATCAGTAATCTATATACGGAATCAAAGTTTGAGCATGTAAAATTAATGAATTGCATGCATAAATTGTCACATCATGCTTTTAGCTTTTATTGTCGTAAAGATTTGTAATTAATGATTAAATATTTTGCAGTCTCTATTTAAGCCAGTCATTCCGCTCATATTTTGAAATATTGTCACAATTGAGAGCTGAGCGGATGGAAGGTAAGGACTTTGGAGCTCCATTATTCATAGGATTCTTCAGAACAAGGTGATTCAGGCTGCCCTTACTGCAGTGTTTTTAAATTTTAAATTGCAAAAATATTCAGAGGATTCTGTGATAGATGCAAGTTTGTTACAGTTATGAAGTCTGCTTTTCACTTGTTTGGGAGTGTTTTGAGTCTAGTTTGTAGAGGCCAAATTGTGAAAGACACTGACCTAGGGGGATATGACTTAAAAGGGTTATTAGAAAGGCTTTCCAATTCCCTAGAAAATATTCTAGCTTTGGAAATTCTACATAGCGGACTCTGCATTGCCGCTACATTTCCTCTCCTAGTAATTTGCCCTGAGCTGATTTATGAATGCATTCACAACTACGACCAAAGAACTGAGTCAATTCTTAAAAGGGATGGTAGTGTCGTATTGTCCGTTAATAGGGAAATTGTATACATATATTTTAAAATTCTAGAGTAGACCTTTTATGCCTTTTCCCCTGCACAATCCCTTGTCAAGTTCAAAGAAAATGCAGATGGAAATCATACTTTTATGGCTAAGCACTGGTAATTAAACCCTCAAAGGGGAGGTTCGTATCAGCCTAAAAATTTCAACAGAATTCATGTATGCTCATATATTAGCGATGTCATGGTGATGTTGCAAAGGGTGAAAGGATCCCCAGAGACTTACTTCTTCTCTAGCTGGTTATTTGGTTATGTTCAAATTGTCCTAGAAGGAAAACAAATCCTGGAATGGGCTGAGTTAATTTCTAGTTCCATGAGAGAGCAACTTAATAACTCAAAACTTACTGGGAGTATTTTTTTCATGTCCTCCTATCTTATGTATTGTTTATCCTGTAGCAGACAATGGAGCGGAATGCCTCATGAGCCTTGGTCAGATGGTATGTGCGTTTATGAATATTTTCCTATCCTGCACAGAAATAATATAATCCAAAATTACAGGAGAGTACATTGTACCTTTATGGGAAAGCTATGTTTTGAATTAACTGGAGACTCTGCTAGAAAGATGTTCTCAGAAGCTCAGGGGTTCATGACTAAGTTTGGAAGCTTCTACACCCAGTTCTCTATATTCACCTATATTAGGGTTGGTGGCTTTGAGGATTCTCCTATGAGGTTGCCTAGGTATGCCTTTGACTGTTTTGTTCTTGCAGAAGTCTATAGGAAGCTTTCTACTATGCTTAAAAGGTTCCTCCCTGAGGAAGAATGGGAAAAATTGTTCCCAATACAACTGGGTAAATTTTCATGTGCTTCTATGGAAGATGCAATAAGCATAGGGAGTGACTTAAGGAATTTTTATTTCAAGTTTTACACTAAAAGAGAAGGATTTGACAATAAGAACTTTGTCAGTGGAAGCCTAGGGCTTAGGTCTCATATGTTTCTCGTCCCACATCTTGAGTCTCAAGTTAAAGAAAGAGAACACAGTAGACTATGTATATCTCAGATTCTATCTATGAGACTGCAATTCAATGTAGAAGGGGTAACTAACAACATTTCTAATTTGATTGAACTAAATTTCAAGAGACCAATAGGAAGTGAAGAATATGATATTGATTGGACAGCAGATGAAGAAGATGATATTAAATAGAGAATGCATCTTGTGCTTCATTTAACCAAAGAATGGATGCAGACAAAAAGGAAACAAAAGCAATCTAGCCCTATATCAGTTAAAGTTAAGACTTCATCTTTATCTTCTCCTCCCTCTGTTTCTAATTTTCATAAATTGATTGACAATGCAGGTTCCTTGGGGAAGCAGCAAACTAGGAGCTCCAAGAAGAAGCCTATTGCAGACCCTTCATCTGTAGTTTCTCCTTAGAGGGTTACAAGATCAAAGACCTGATCACAGAGAAAAGAAAAAAATACTCAGGAGAACACTGAGACAATCAATTTAGAAGATGATAAGTTCAGTGATATGAGCTACCAGATTGGGGAAGATGAGCAGGTAGGGAAGGATCTTTTTGATCTTGATGATATAACACTAGATCTGATGGACGCATCAGAATTAGTAGTTGAGAAACTGGCTGTAGAGAATACAACACCCAAATGGATGACTACCTCCATCAATAAGAAGTGAAGTTTGGTTCCTGTTTCCATCCCGGTGCAGGATGTTGTTAGTAATTATGTTCAGAAGACCCCCAAGGTGAAAAAGGTTAAGAGCACCGCCCAGATGTTTGTTGATGCTAAGACTGGAAAATGGACTTCTGAAGTGGCTACTTACAGACCAAAGGAAGAGAAACAATAATTTGCAGCAGAAGATTTTGAAGTAACCGAAATTGAGTTGGGAACTATGGATAGAGTGGGCAAAAACCATTTTTTTAAAGAAACAGTTCAGAAAATGTTGATGACATCCTGGCAAGACAACAAAGAAAAAAATGAAATGAAGCAAACAATCATGTCACTATCCCAATTCATTAACACCTTCTGTGGTTTTGACGCTACACCTCTGATTCAGTCACCGCAGGTCTTTAATCCAAACTCTGCAAAAAGAAAGAACCTGTTAAACCAAGTTCAGCGTGGCCGGGTCCTGGTGTCTTCAATGTAAGAATGGATGAATGAGGTAATCAATAATGGCCTCAAGTACATTAAGGACTCAAATGTTTTTCTTCACAATACTAAGGCCATAATTGGGGAGTTACAGACGCAGCAACAGGTCTGGGATGGAGAAGAGGAGAAGTGAGTCTCGGCAATGAGAAAATTCTTAGGAATAGATAGGTATGGTTTCAATAAGTTCTGTGCAGAGAAATCATTAAATTCCATTGAAGAATCCATCTTCTTTATACTGAGAAATAATATAAGTTGGCAAATCTTTGTCATTAGAAATACCATCTCTGAAACAAAGGACTATGAGGTCGAGGCAAAACATATTCAGAAAGTTGCATTGAATGAATTAAAAAATATTAACTTCACTTATACCTACTCAGGAGTTTATGGGGATCATGAACTGAAAGGATCTTTGGAAGCCTTTGAGTCAGCGATGAAAGAAATCAAAGAGAAATCTAACCCGAAGGCCACAGACCTCACACAAATGGCAAGAATTGAGTCAATGCTATACCTGTGTGTTGATCAACTACCTGGGATAGTGGACAAGTAAAGAAGCTAAAATGGAGCAAGGAGGCCTCAATGGCCCAAATCCTAAATTCAAAGGTCCCACATCTACAAGCTACCAAGGAGTTGATTCAAGCCTACAAGGAATGGAAACCCACTCAAACCACTATCGAAGAGGACAGGAGCCCAGTGGGAAGTGAGGAGCGCATAGCTGAAAAGGAGCCCAAGCTAGATAGTTAGTTTTTATTTAAATTTGCATGCAAACTTCTGAGGACATGTGTCCTCCTTAATTTGGTTCTGTTTAGTAACTATTTTCCAGAGAGATCAAGTTTTCAGGGAGACCTCTGGGCATTTTAAACACTATAAATAGTGTTGCTGGAAACTAGGAAAGGGTTCGAGAAACTTATTATAACTGAATATTTTAATTTTGGATATGGTATTTTTTAGATTTTTGGTGGCAGATATTGACTGAATCTAGTGATACTATTGAAAAAGTAGATTTTACATGGTTGCATGTGTTGCAATTTTGGAATACATTACGATTAAGCTTTCAAATCTGTGTTATTTGAAACAAATGAACAAATATTCTGTGTTGACATTCTATTTTATTATGTGGTGTATTTTTGTGAATTCATAGTAGCCTGATTCTATACATATTATGTTATTTTATAGTTGTTGAACATTTAATTTCATGCAATTATTGCTGATAGAAAAACTATGCTTTTTCTCTCCCCTTCTATATTTGTTTATCTTTTCTAAGGTAGTATTGGCATGCTTCTCAACTAAGAATGACGAAGCAACCTTTATAGACTTTCAGGTTAAAATTTAAAACTATAGAATTGGTGTTATCAAAATATTGAAAATTATTCCTAGGGAGTTCTACCTAAGATCAAATCTAGAGGGAAGTGAGTTAAGAACACTTACCCAACTTTTTGTTGTTATATTTCTTTCAAAAGGATTATAGATTTATTTTGTGAAAGATATATTGAAGGACAAATTTGTTCGCTAACAGGAACATAGATAATATTGTTGCGATGTTGGTACAACAAAAAGATCAAGGAATAAAACACTCATTATCTTTTTTCAGCCAATATTGAAGGAGTATGAGTTAAACTATTTATTTATATACAAACATGTGCTTGTTGTTATAAGAAGTTTGAAAAAATTCAAACATGTGATTCCTAATAATAGAATTAATTTTTTGGTTGCTAATCCTTTCGTGAAGGATTTATTGTTGAATAAAGATCTAAATACCAAAAGGGTAGGCTAGGTGACAAAGGTGATGGAATATGACATTGACATAAAGGTAAAAAATCCTTTTAGAGGCAAAGGTTTGTGTGAATATATGGTTGGAAATGGGGGCAGCATTAGAAATGAGGAAGAGGAGGTTGTTTTATCCCTCCAAGATCAAATACAAGTTGTTGTTCTAAATTCAGAAACTGATTGGGTGAATGACATGACCAATTTCTCGCTTACGCGTCAATGTCCTAAAGATTTAGATAGATCCAAATGAAGGTACTATAGATTGTAGTCTATTCCTTATGTTTTATTAGATGGGATCCTTTTTTGGATTTATTTCTATGGGATATTACTTAGATATATTAAATCATATGAAATTGATAGAATTTTGCATGAGTTTCACCAAGGGCCAGTTGGAGGCCATTTCTCACCAAGAAATGCAACCCTCAAGGTGATGAAAGGTGGCTATTATTGGCCAAATTTGTTTAAGGATTCATTTTCTTGGGTTAGAAAATGCAGAGAATGTGCGGTATTTGAAGGAAAAGAAAGGTTAGCAGTGCTACCCTTGCAGCCAATTAAAGTGGAACAGTCATTTATGAAGTGGGGATTAGACTTCATCGGGGTTATAAATCCACCATCAAGTACTAGTCATAAGTGGGTATTGACAGCTATAGATTATTTTACCAAATGGATTGAAGAAGTTTCTTTGAAAGAAGCAAATGAGGGTGTTTTTTTTCAAATTTTTTGAGGACCTCATTTGCATATTTTGTGTTCCGGATTTGATTATTTTAGATAATGCTTTAGCATTTACAGGAACTAGAATCTCAGAGTGGGTTGTTAAAATAGTGTTTTCCTGAATACTTCATCAAATTATTACCCACATGATAATGGACAAGCCAAATTGAAAAAAAAAATCGGATTCAGATCATAAAGCATTCAATGGAAGGAAATCAGAGAGCTTGACACACAAATATCAAATCTGCACTATGGGATGATTGGATAACTCCTAAGAGATAAACAGGTACATATCCTTATGTTTTGGTTTATGAAAAAAAGGCAAGGTTTCCTATTTTAGTTGAATTTCCAGCACTTGATTTGATAAATCAGTTATACATGGTTGATGAAGAACCAATGGCAGCAAGGTTGGCTCAATTAGTTGAACTAGAAGAAACTAGGAGGGATGCTTTGGTTAAGATTGAGCATCTTCAAGCTCAAATGAAGAGTACATTTGATAAAAAGGCATCTCCTAGAATATTTCAACAAGAAGACATTATTTTGAAGTGGGATGAATTGAAGAGTAGACCTAGGAAGAATATAAAGTTTGATGCAATGTGGGATGGTACGTTTATAATAACATTTTGCAAGCCACACAATGCTTTCCATATTTCTACCCTTGAACGAGAGGATTTACCAATCCCATTCAATGGGATTCACCTCAAGCATTGCTTTTGAGGTATGTTAGAATAGAAATAAGTGCTTGGCACAGTTAGTTAGTTTGCTTTCAGTTGTGTGGTAGAGGCTTAAAACTAAAAAGATCATTGCTATAAGTCATAATAATTGCATGAATCAAATATCCATAAAACAATGAATGAATTTTAAATTGGTTCCCAATATCATAAACATTTGGTTCATGCCATTACCATAAAGTACAACAAAATAAATTAAGTTTTAAACTTGTTTTCAGTTAGTAGTTGCAATTTTGGTGTATTAGAAGTGAAGAAATGGAAATATCAGTGATGAACAGCATCATAAGGGCATGAAGTATACATCCATCAGATAAGGAATTATTTTCTACTCTCTTCCTCAAATCATAAATGTACCCTTCATGTTGGTACAATATAGACCAGCAAGGAAATTTCCAGTTCTACACATGTTTTCAATTTTTAGTTTGTTTTCATCTTTGCAAGTTATTCTAATGAACCTTATTGATCTATATAAAAAGGATACCGATAAGGTGAAACATGAGTTGACACTAATTGTTTCACATCATACATATATGCAACATATAGGGGGTAATGTTCCAGCAGTTTAGTTTGGTTTCAGTTTAAGTAGTTTGCTTCAATTTTCAATTTTTTTAGAAGGTTTTCAGTTTTCTAAATTTGAAAGACTTTTTATCCAACGGATTTGCATAAGGAATCTAGTCGATTATGTTTAGCAAGGAAACACCCCTGAAGGGACGCCAAAAATGTTAACTATTTTTTCCTATAGCTCAAAACAGGTTGAGCTAACTAAATTCTACATTTGACTATGGTACACATTTGGTTGCCTATGTTTAATGACTGATTTTGTTTGCTAGATTAGTGAAAATGCAAAAGAAGTATGTTGTCGTACTAAATTGAATAAATGCATAAATTAAAAAAATTGATTTCATTGATTTTCAAATATGTTCAAAACTTAAATATACTACACATGTTTGCAATATTATAAGTTCTATTATACATAAAAGAAAGTACAATGTAGAAATCCACACAAGTCGTGGAAGGACTATAAAAAATTGTGCAAAATAAATGCATATGTATAAGAGGTCAAAGATAGAGAAAGAGGTAAGTATTTCATTACCTGGGAGGAATGAAACATGTGGTTTGTGAAGTATCCATGATTGTCTTGTTGCAGAAGAGTACAGCTCCTAAAAGTGCCTGCAAAATATTTTTTAAAAAGTATGGTGTTAGTCCAAAAGGACTAAGAAATGACAAACTTAAACCTAACTCCACCAGTGATAGCTATAAAAATACATATCTGATACATATCAATGGAAAAAAAGGAATCGAGAAACAATTTTTTAATACTAATGAGTTCTTGTTTTGTGTAGTTGTGGGTATTGAAGACTAAGGTTATCGAAGGGACATGCCCTCAAAGCATGAAACCTTCTAACCCGCATTTTTTGTTGTGAAGTTGATTGAAGACCAGAGTCATTGAAGGGGCATGCCCTCAAAGCATGAAGCTTTATGACTAATATTTAGTTGCATATAAACAAATTATTCAATGTTGAGTCATTTAAGGGACATACAATTATGTGTGAAACCTTTTGATTCCATGACAAGACATTTATGGACAACTACAGGATACATAATCAATCATAACCTTTAAGTGAATGAGGCAATCAACATACAAATACAAATTGTAAAATTCAGGATAAATAATTGTTGAAGGGACATGAGAACATCTCATGAAACCTTCCAGTTTAGTCAAATGAGTGAACAAGTGATCAACTATGAAGGAGGAAGAGGCAGAACAATGTCACTCAAGTATAAAAGGTCATCCCCAGATCATAGGGATCAATTTCATTCATATATAGCAGGAACAAGATATCTAACATCAAAGGACAATTAAATTAAATGTCAAAATGTGTTGGTAGCTATGCATTACTGAAGTGTTAACAAAGAATTGGGAGCTATTATAAAATCAATTATTTGTTATAGAATAAAATTTAAGGACAGTATGAGACTCCAGAATTTGAAAAAGAAAAATTTATTTGCTACTATAGATAAATACTCTTGTTACTACATTCAGCTGCAAATTTTCATCAACAAGGAGCTACAATATGTATTTCAAACCAGAAGAACAATAGTATTTCAAAGATAATAGTTATAAAATAGTGAAACAAGTATGGTACAACATGTCTTGAATGACAGAGCAGTTATGTAAGATAACAGAGAATGTTGATATGATGCTTTGTGTCAGAAATAGACTATGGTAAAAAATCTAAAATCCATATGAATAGCACACTGTAAAATCAATTCCACGATACATGGGAGTTAATTATATAATTTTTTACAAATATGAGGAGAGGAGTATTAGATTGGGACAAGGCAGACTAATTGAGGTATCCAATCCTTAGAAAAAAAGAGGGAGCAGTCATTGTCTATAGGTGATGCAGAGTGTCTTACAAACAACTAATTTTCCCCAAGAATCATGTTGATCCAATTCCAATTCCATATTGAAATCAACAAAAAAACCTCAATATATTAGAGGCATCATCAAAACAATCAGCATTAGGATCTTTTATCCCACTAGAATCCAACAACATAAGTACCAACCAAACATTATTCTCTTGAGGCATCACCATATCTCATTCACCAAATCATGGTTCATATACCAACTAGGTCTCTATGTTTATTAAACCTTTTCAACAAGCAAAAAATCACCATATTTCCTCCATGCCTTATTTGATCTGCACACAAACATTAGTACAATCTATGTTCACATAATCAATCTCTCATTAAACTTTCCATAGCACAATTCATTAGTCCTAATCAAAAAAACATATCCCTAATTTATGCCTTGTCCATAAAACTTGCAACACTTAAATTTCAAAAAACATTTACCAATAAAATGTTCTTTTCCACTGTCCCTACATAGCCTTGGTGATCCATACCAAATTTACTTCCCTTTAATCACAACAAGATCAAACAATGATTGTTATTGTATTGATAGTTTGATAGTACTACACTTTGTACCCAATAACTTTCATACCAGATATCATTTTCCTAATCTCCCAGGTGAGATATATAGAAGAAGGACTAGACCAACATATCCAAAACTCATAAAAATCCAACGGTTCAATAAAAAGGTATTCCCCCTATATAGAGACTGAATTTGGCTGTCAAAAAAAAAAAATGTGTATACACATCCAGCAAGGGAATCATTGTTCTTGCACATAACTCAACCATTTGATGTGAAACAAAATGCATTTTAAATATTTGAGAATCTAATTTAAAATTAACTAGGACTCAGATTTTACCATCAGTAAAATCCAAAGATATAACCAAACCCTTGTGACCTACTCTCTTATACATGGTTTTACAACAGTTTTAAGAAAATCTAATGGATCTCCTTCCATACACTATGGCATCTTCTCAAACTTGATCCAAAATAAATTTAACTCTTTATTATACAATATCCAATCGATAGAAGAATGATTTCAATCCATTTACATATGTAGAAATGGTCAACGACAATAAAACTGTGACTAAACCAAAATGACAGTTAATAGTAGTTTGAATTCAAAACACAAAATGTTCATTTAAACCAACATGGGAATATATTACAGTAATTGTTGATGGAGACCAACCTTCATTCCTTTATTTCTATCCTTATTAAAATTTATTGCAAGATATTTCCTTCCAAACACATGACTATCTCTTGTTCCTGCAGGAAATGATGTGATAGTCAGAGGTGTTTCTTGATCAAACTTGTTTCACACCTCAAAACTAGCCTCTCTGCCAAAAACTTGACCACTTCATTCCATTATATAATTTATTTGACAGTTTAAACCAACCAACTACCTTTTAGACCGACTAACCACCCTTTGTGCAACTTTGTTTGCAACTCTAGCAACTTTTGAAAAGTTGCATTTTACAATTTTTATGCAACATTTGTATTTTTGCTACATATGACCTCAAACCTTTCAAGAACCTTCCAAAAAAATTTAAATGGACTAATAATGACACATTACATAACATTTACCCTTCCATGTGCCATTTTGCATAGTTTGATCAGTTGGACCAATTAGGATCTTTCTAGGATAACTATGATATTTTTAACAAATGACTTCACATAGCCTTACATCTTTGTGCATTATGACTTAACATTATCATATAAAATATACTATGGTTAAAATGAATCATGTCATGGCTTTTAAGTTCCTGGTATTCTTTTATGCATAGGTTCTCCTGCACCATACTCCCGACCTTGAAAATTTTCCAAGCCCCTTGGAAACATCTAAGAACCTACAAGAAAAAAATTGGACTAAAATCTTCATCTTTGTCTTCATTTAACATTTTCATCTTCATTCATTTCATCCTCTTTATGCCTCTTCTACCTTAATCCTCAATCAATCCCTCAGTTAATCCTATTAATGGAGTATGCAATGGTTGCATCCTCAAGTGCTTCAACAATCAAAATTTGGTCTCTCCTTTGCTGCTTCACAACACCAAAAAGCAACTCACTTTTGCGCCTAGGAGTCATTTACTTGACTCTCTCCCTAGTCTTTTGGAAATAAATGGACCATCCAATGGTCCTAACAGACCTTCCTTTTCTTCCCACACACACACAACCTCACACCTTCTTCTGTCAGCTAGATGGACAAGCACCTGCAACCAAAACTCGTTAGCAAAACAAAATACCAAATCCTTTAGCCTAGGTCCTGGTGTGGATTTCCTCCTTCGGTGCTCTACCCACACACTCAGGCTCTTCTAGATATGATACCAATTTGATGTAGAGAATCTTAAAAACAACCAATTTTCCCCAAGGATCATATTGATCCAATTCCAATTCATTATGCAATCAACAACAAAACTCAATATATTAGAGGCATCATCAAAAAAATCAGCATTAGGATCTTATATCCACTAGGATCCAGCCACATAAGTACCAACCAAACATTATTCTCTTGAGGCATCACCATATCCTATTCACCAAATCATGGATCATATACCAACTAGGTCTCTAGGTTTATTGAACCTTGTCAACAAGCAACAACTCACCATATTGATGAACCACAACGGATTGTATGTTTGAAGTCATTTTGGTGATGATCAAGCGAGTTACAGATGTGATGATAGACATTAAGCAGTTAATGTATTGTCATTGATGTCAAATTATTTGATTATCATTATGGTAACAAATATCTATTATGAGTTAAAGATCTAGAATGACCAAAGTTTATGTCGTCAGTAATTGAAGAGTTATGTATACACCGAGTAACGGTGAACACTGATTAAATATAGTCTATACTGAGTAGAGTGTTAACCGAGCTAGGGATCGCCGACACATCACGGTATTGACCAAGCAATTTAATCAAACCAAGGCTGACTAAAATGATGAGCTGGAAAATTGATGATTCTGAGGTAATTGATAAGATTTTTTATGAAGATCAAATGTCTATGAAAATTCAAAGATGATCAGATGAAGAAGATTGAAATGTGTTTTTGACACAACTATCGAGGAAGGTTTAAGAGGAAAAACCAAAGATGGAGATTAATAGGCAAAATCTAAAGGATGGAAATTAAATGAGCTATAATGTCTATATAAGAGACAACAGATTCATATATTATACTAATGCGCATACATAAAAAATTCATGCATGACTAATCAAACTGGTTGAAGACAGAACCGAGCATTTCTACAAACAACACCGAGTGACAGAGGAAAGAGCATTTACCGATCAGAATAGAGTATGAAGAATTAGAGGATATGAAGTGAATAAATTGATTAGAGGTATTGTGTACTTAGCATAGATCTAAAAATCTACAAACAAAGTTGTATTTGAATTAGATCATTATTGTATCAGTTTAACCATTGTTACAGATAAATCTCTTAACCGAGTAGGACGTGAAAGTCTTTATTATGACATTCTAATGAATGTTGAGTGTTTTCTTGTTGACCCCATAGTGAATGATTGGTCAAGAGAGAACTATTAGTGATAAATCCTCTAACCAGGTCACATTTAACAGTGTGCATTATAACCTTTAACAGGATTGGCTCTTAACCAAGCTCACTTCAGAAGAGTGAAATTTATTTTGGGTTACCGGCCCCAAGTGGTTTTTCCCTTAGCAGAGTTTCCGTGTTAAAAATATATATGTTAATGTGTATGATTGTTCTGGATTGTTATTTTTCTTTACACATTACTTTATTTGCATTTATCGATAATCACGGTATTGATTTACTGCTACTCGGTAGATGACTAGATAACTTGGTAACTAGAGTTTGAGATCACAGTTTACATTTCACCGCGTTGATTTAAATGTTTGAAATTATTATTACATACATCTAGGAGAATTTGGGACTGTAGGATAACTGGAGCTAACTGATTCACTCCCCCTCTCATTTATCTAACGCATATTTCCTACATGTTGTGTTTCATCTGCACATAAACATTAGCACAATCTATGTTCACACAATCAATCTCTCATTAACCTATCCATAGCACAATTCATTTGTCCTAATCAATAAAACATATTCCTAATTGCTTCCTTGTCCATAAACCTTGAAACACTTAACTATCAAACAATATTTACCAATACACCATTCTTTTCCACTGTCCCATCATAGCCTTGGTGATCCACAACAAATTTACTTCCCTTTAATCACAACAAGATCAAAACATGACTGTTACTGAATTGACATTTTAATAGTACTGAACTTTGTACCTAATAACTTTCTGACCAATGGTTCAATAAATATTTATGCCCCCCGTACAGAGACTGAATTTGACTGTCACAGAATAAACAAAATGTGTATACACATTCGGCCAGGGGATCATTGTTCTTGCACATAACTCAACCATTTGATGTGAGACCAAATGCATTTAAAACATTTGAAAATATAATTTAAAATTAACTAGGACTCAGATTTTTCCATTGATAAAATCCAAAGATATAACCAAACCCTTGTGACCTACTCTATTATACAAGGTTTTGCAGCAGTTTTAAGAAAATCTAATGGATCTCCTTCCACACTATGGAATCTGCTAAAAATTGATCCAAAAAAAAATTAACTCTATATAATATAATATCCAATAGATAGAAGAATGATTTCAATCCATTTACATGTGTAGAAATTCTCAAAGACAGTAAAACAGTGACTGAACCAAAATGACAGTTAATAGTAGTTTGAATTCAAAACACAAAATGTTCATTTAAACCAACATGGGAATATATTAAATTCATTTTTTATGGATACCAACTTCCATTCCTTTATTTCTATCCTTGTTACAATTTTATTTCAATATATTGCCTTCCAAACACATGACTGTCTCTTGTTTCAGCAGGAAATGATGTGACGGTTTGAGGTGTTTCTTGATTAAACATGTTTCACACCTCCAAAGTCACCTATCTGCCCCAAACTTGACCACTTCATACCTTTTAGACCGACTAACCACCCTTTGTGCAACTTTATTTGCAACTTTAGCAACTTTTGAAAAGTTGTATTTTATAATTTTTATGCAACATTTGCATTTTTGCTACATATAACCTCAAACCTTGAAATAACCTTCCAAACATGTTTAAATGGACTAATAATGACTCATTACATCAAATTTACCCCTCCATGGACTATTTTTCACAATTTGACCAATTGGACCAATTTAGGATCTTTTTACTACAACTATGACATTTTTTACAAATGGCTTCACATAGCCTTACATATTTGTGCATTATGACTTAAAATCATCATATAAACTCTAATATGGTTAAAATGACTCATGTCATGGCTTTAACTTCCTGGTATTCTTTTATGCATAGGTGCTCCTGCACCAATAGGTGACAATTTCACAAGTTATGAACAGAATGAGGGATATCAGAGTCATAAATGAAATGGACATAATGTACAACAACAAAAGATTATCAAGACAAATTGGAATCACATATTTGAAATGAAGTAGTCTTGACCATAGAAATAGATCATAGAAATAGTATGAACAAATATTTCAAGTGATAATCATAAAATTTCCAGTGAAATATGCTTCATCCCAGGTAATAATAGATACATTGCAATGGTTTTGATTTCTAACTATCAGCAGTAAATAGAGTTTCAGATCCAGAATGTTCACTTCAGGTATGTAGTTATTCCTGAATAAATCCATAAATAACTCCTTAAGGGAGAAAACAGATAAAGAAAATGTTCATTGTTATCATATCATGTATGGATGGTTGTAAAAACAGAGAAAAATCTTCACCATAGAATATCAAATGGAATGTCAATCACATCAACAAAGATAACATACAATCGCAACTATAATCAGCATTGAGAAAATGGCAGTACAAGGAAGAATAAAAGAAGCTTATGACTACTTGAAGAATCCAGGTTTTTATTTTATGTCTATATTATTAAGGTAACAATATTAAATTTTTTGTATCATTCTTTGAAGAGAGGATATCCAGGGCAAGTCACAAGTTTTCAAACCCTCAAAGAGCCTTGATCTGTGCATACCCATATGACAAACACAAAATAAAGGTTGCGGCCAGTGCTACTACAGAGGGTTTAGTTTTTCAATTTATATGATATCCATAGTTTGATATGTGTTACGGAAGGAAGTCGTAGCCATCAAATATCAAAACCCTCATTTATAGGTATGTACGCAGAGAGTACGAGCCATATTTCAAAGAAGTGGATATATAATCATAACACCTACAGAAACCATCACATCCACAACATATACAAGAGTCACAAAGATTCAATGGTAAATGTACAGAGCATCAATAAGGGTCACAGCCACAAAAGGGAAACCCTTATTCATCATAAAGGAAATGGAGATACATGATTAAAAATCATGGCTCGTGAAGAAGATTAAAACCCTAGCACAATATAAAATAAAGGCTTAATGGAGAATACAAAAGTACCATGTCGAAGAGAAGAGAAATAAATATACAGAAGATGGAGTCGCAATTTGCAAATAAATAACCTCCAAGAGCTATAGTGGAAAACATGGACTTTAGACAATGAGATTATGTCAAACCCTAGAAAGAAATGTGGCATATACATTTTACAAGAAGTTATCTAAGAGTAAATGAAACCCTTGGTTTTATTACTAACTAAAATTTGTGGCACATATCAATAAAGAGGTCAAAGAAACACAGAGTTAGGTCATGAACGGAAGTCGCAGGATGTCATGGAACCCAAAATAGAGGCTGCAACCATATATGCACAGAATGACAGGGAATATTTTGAAGACACTTCAAGGTCACAGTGAAGTTGCAGCCAAACAAAAGATACAATGAAATCATACCTTAAAAATCAATGAGCCCTACAAAGAATGTCTTCAATGAAGACTCCAGGCATCCAGTGATCTCTACAAGTATCAAACCCTAAATCCAAGTGGCAGAGCTCAGAAGGTCTCCAGAAGTCTCACGAAAGATGCAAAAATTAAATAAAATGATAATTAGGGTTGAGAAAGCCCTAATACCTTAGGCCCCGTTTGTTTCATGGAAGTGGGGAGGAATTGGAATTGCAACTTCCCGTTTTTGCCGAATTCGTCGTTTGTATGCCTAAGTTGCAATTCGGGATTCGTCGACGAAAATCGGGTTTAAACACTAAAACAGGTGGCATCATCTTCCCACCGAATAGGTGGAATTAGAAATTAAACCCCGAAGATGCTTTTTTTTAAACCCCATTTGATGTGTTGTCGGGTCCGTGGGGATTGTAAAGCGGAATAAGGCGCGCGAATGGGGTTTTCTCTGCCGCGTTTTCCACTGTTTCACCGCGAGCAAGGTTTTGTTGTCTTCAGCATTTTCGACTGTTTCACCGCGTTTGTGAGGGTTTGTTTTTCCAGCGCGAGGTTTCAACTGTGATCCATTTGTAAGTCCATATTTTTATTTACAAATTTGCACATCTATACCTGCGCGTCGCATAGGGTATTTACTTGTTTCATTATTGAAGATCACGACCCTTACATATGCATCTGTGCGATT
>MU224884.1:1182873-1216919 GCA_018584345.1 Thuja plicata
AAAAAATTATAAAGTCTTTGTCGAATTCCAATTCCAATTTGAAATTGTGAACCAAACGCGGAAGTTGGAATTTGTCAATTCCAATTCCAATTTCGAAATTGGCAACCAAACGCAGAAGATGGATTGATTAATCCATCTTCCAGGTCAACCAAACGGTCCAAATTATAACCCGAAGATGCAAAACCTGGTTTTGTGATAATAAGGTTTTGACTCAATTCCAATTCCATGAAACAAATGGGGCCTTAGCGGTTTGGGGATTTGTTTACCACTTTGTATTTTTGGCGGGATTCTTTTAATAATCCCCATGGAGGTATTTATTTGTAAAATGGAGTTCATGTGCCAAAGTTTGGACATTGAATACTTAATTTATATTTAATAAAATAGCCATATATTTAATAATGTAGCCATAATTTTCTATTTATTAAATATAAATCAAATATTAAATGAGTGAATTATATTATTATTGGATATATATATATATATATATATATATATATATATATATATATATATATATATATATATATATATACATATACATATATATATAATAGTGTGCCTCATTATTTATCAAATATTAAATATATTAAATCAAACAATAATGATATAATGTGGAGGGTATATTTGCATGATGCTTTCATTGTAAAATAACAATAATTGGTTGTTGAAATTATAAAACAATTATTATTAGTTATTTATTATATGCAAATATGGGGAGTTTAGTCATCTTGAGTTTCAGTCTTGGATTTCTATTTGCAGCCGAGGAGGCATTTTCATTTCTTTCATCAATGATGGGGTAGTTGATTCCTATTTTTTAGCATTTTGAGTTCAGTTAGGCTCCAGTTCTGAGTTCATTTGATGTACACATGCATGAGAAGGAGTTTGAGAGGGTTTTGATCAGGATTTCTTGTTTTAATCACCTTTTTGCATGGATTTCTCTCAAATCCGAGGATGCACTTCTACTTTTGGCAGCTAGCAGCAATTTGAGTTGGAGTTTTCTTTTGTGCTAGACTTTCCTATAAAGTCCAAGATTATGTACTTTTTAGGTGTGAATTTATTTTACCTTATTTTTGCACATTGCAAATTAGGGTTTTATTATTTTGAATAGAGTTTTCATGATTTGTAGCAGGTTTTCTGCCATTATTGAATAGAGATTACATGTTTCCTTCTCTTTTTTTGCATCAAGGTGTTTATTATGGGTATTTGGTGAAGTATTGTGATTAATTCCTCTATTTTATCAAGCTATTTTAAGTATTTAGATGCAATATTTGGATAGTTTGCATACATTTATGTGATTGTGTCTCTTATTTGTACTATGTAAATTGAGAAAACTTTATTGTTTTCCTTTCAAGGTGTCAGATATCAAGTCTTGTCATAAGAAATTCTTTTGCATGTATTATCTAATTGAGTTTGTGAGAAATTTGTAAGTCTTTAGGAGGTGATTTTGTGAATATTTAGAGTTGCATGTCATATTGGTATTCATTTGGTGCATCACCCATTATTTTAGAGGATCTTTCATCTCACAACCAATCCTTCTCACCCTTTTCCCGTAAAATATTTAAGTTTAAGTGAATATCAATAAGGAACCGGCCTTGTAATCTTGGAGATTCAGTCTCAAGAACTCTTGCCACCATTGAGATTGTTTCCATGTTACGACATGATAGCTAGATTTCACATCTCACTACAGGCGCAAATCCTGAACTCTGACATCTATATAGGTATATGGTAATAAATATGTTAGCTCACACCAAACGTGTGTGAAAGCCTCGAAGAAAAAGATATTGCAATTATAATTAATACATAACTTTGATCCTAAATCTAGGACACACTTAAGAACATTTATCAACATGCTACAACATGACCCAAATATAGGTCGCACTTAAGATATTACAATGCATATTACAATTACTGAGAACACCAAGTCCAAAACATGAACCAATAGATAACTAAAACCAACGATAGATAAAACCTGTCCAGACTATAGTATAGCCAGTAAACCAAAACCATCTAATGAACA
The DNA here is from genome assembly GCA_018584345.1 of Thuja plicata. Classification (NCBI taxonomy): domain Eukaryota; kingdom Viridiplantae; phylum Streptophyta; class Pinopsida; order Cupressales; family Cupressaceae; genus Thuja; species Thuja plicata. The sequence goes on from MU224884.1 coordinate 1,184,891, forward strand.
TACCATTTTCCAGATAACATAAACACTTGGAAGTTCATTATAGCCATAGAAATCACAAGCAAGGGATGGAGTATTCCATGTAATGTTGAACATAGAGGACACCAAAAATTCTAAACTAAACTTTTCCTGCACATAACTGAAACTCTTGTTGCACAATTGACAGCCAACAAGAGCATAACCAAAACTGCCAATAACCAACTGATACTACCAAAGTGTCGGTATGAAATTTTTGACATCAATGAAATCAATTTTAGTAATAACTCAATAAGTCTAACAATTTCCCTCTTTGGTATTGATGGCAAACATCAAAAACACAAAAACTCCCTCGGAGTAGATGCAACATTTATTTTTCCTCTCTTCTCCCCCTTTTTTCCACAATGGAAAAGGGCCAAAAACTAAAACAAAGAAATTCAAAGAAACACGGAGTTTTAACATCAAATACTTTCTTGTACCTTTCCTTTAGAATTGGAAGCTCCTTCTAATTAGCAATATTTTCCTCTGTCTGAGCACACAGATTGTCACACTCTACCAGTTTGTCAAAATATTTTGTCCAATCCAAGGACTAAAATTGTCGCTCATAATCCTCTACATTGGTTAGGATGCTAAAAAAAAACACTAACCAGACGTCAATCTTCTCTCTGCCTCTGCTGCAGCAACAATTCTGCCAGAAATTCACCGACTTTGATTCTCTATTTCCCATCTTTGTCTTTGAAGATATCATATGTATTTCCAATTTCATTCATCTCTATTTCAATCACTTCACACTAACCTCTGAAGTTATCAACAGTTGCAGTCCACTAAAGATAGTATCAGTAAATGTCAGTAATCCTTAAAAGTCTCTATTTTGCATTGTCACATTTAAATTCATCATAAATTTCTCCATTTTACGCTAATCTGCACCAAAGTGCAACAACTCAATTTCAACACTCATCACAAGTTTAGTTGGTAGCATACCAAACACACTAGATACCATAACCTTTTATTAATCAAGTGATCAGTCAACAATTCCACCACCTATTTCTTATAAATCTGTGAATAATCGATCCACATACTATCAATCATTTCATACTAATCATACTCCAATAAGTTGTTCACCAAATCAAAATCCAAGCACTTAGATTTTGTTAGAGAAAGCACATTTTTCTCTTCTTCCATCACTTCTGCTACACTTTCTTCCTCATCTTCTTCTTCTTCAAAATCCTTTGAAATGGTAACTATTTGTTTTCCTCTGTCATTTTTCTTCCTTTTTTTCAGTTCAGGAGATGAACCACAAAGAGCTTCTTTAAGTCGCTTCTCACCAAACGACGAGCCCTCCTCACTATGACTTGCTGAAAAAGCACTAAAAATGATCAATCCTGAAATAATACTCCCTTGTAAAGACAATAAATATTCCTTACACACATCTACCATGTTCTCCAACTTATTCAAATACCTAAAAAATTTGCTTACCGACAGCAATGTAAGTCCTCCATACAACATTTTTATTTCCAGGAAAAGACCTCATGAAGTAAAATACCAAACACATAAACAATTACCCATATTTGAAATCATAACCACCTTCATCTTTCATCTTCACATTCTCAATAAAATTGTCTAATAACATTTTTCACAGAGCCATTTGCATATTCTCCTTCACAATCTTATGTGACATATACACAACTAAAGAAGATGTCAAACCATCATGATTTCAAAATTGTATCTTATATTAATGTCATAAGAAATATATCTTTGTGTGGTAGAAAATGGTGAGTAATTCTAAGATATAGATCACTCGCCAAGATCTAGGATACATTAGGAATACAAACCTAACCCTTAAGTGAAACTATGATTGGTACAACCAAAGGAATAAGGGTGCTAATACAAGATCTAAAACCAAAGGGGGATTTTTTATTCCCTTTTAAGGGGGGTAGATAGATGATGATATGATAAGGAAAGTTATAGAATATATGATCTATGAAAGTAAATGCAAGAAAAAAGGAAGGATGTATGCACCTTGAATCAAGACGGGGAAATATGAACTTCAAATTTGATTTTGACTATCGCTAGAATGTTGGATCATGTTGCAACTCCAGAACTGGAACTCTGAAACCTTTATTTGTCTTCTCTGCTATTTTCAGCCAAAATTTATAGTGACAGTCGAGAAGTTGACTTGTTCCCAGCAGCTCCAAATCTAATGAAACCTTTTGGGTTCCCATGTTTGCACTTGTAGTTCCCAGATCTGGATCTACAAGTCCTAAAACCTGTTCCTACTCACAGAAAATGGTAAATGGTTTTGGAAAGGGGTTTTCCTTGGTCAAACCCTTATTTATGAATGAACCTTGAAATTGAATTGAAATTTCATAAAGGAAAGAAGCACGTAAATTAGGCAGGTAAATGATTGATTCACCTTGTATGTAAAACCCTCATGGATGGATATTGAGATCTCTCAAACCCATGAAGATGCTTGTATGTGTATGCTTGGAATGAGATGTAGAATAAAGGATGACATCACAAATGCATAGATCTACAATTTCCACTCCTAGATGATGAATGTATATATGCTTGATAACCACTTGGAGAAGGAGAGAGAAAGAAGGATGAAAGGATCTTCTTTCTTGAATTGTGAATTCCTCTACATGACCATCATGGGAGATAAATTTACATCAAATTGAGAATATTTTCTTTTCTTAAATGAATCTTGAATAAATGGAGACTTGGAGATCTTGAATTGGATGCTTGCCTTCAATTCTTGAATCTAAATCCTCAATTGCACAACTCGAATTCTTGGTTGCTTGACAACAATAGCTTGCACTTGATCAAATTTTACTTAGATATGATATGATATGAAAAATGAGAGGAGAGAGAACCCTTTTATACTCATTTTGGGATTCAAATTTGATCTAGGTTTACCAGAAAATAAGACCTTCGATAAAGACCCCGACATCGGGCTTGGTGCCAGATCTAGGCTCAAAAACCTAGGGATAAGTAGAGAGCCAACTTGTACCCTAGGGAAAATTTTGATATCTTGACTTGTACCCCCTGGGAACAAGTTGAGAAGTTGACTTGTCCTAGGTAGAATAAGCCTAGGATGTTAGGAAAAGTGAGGAGGTGCGGGAAAAACTTAAATGCAGATATCCAAGATCAAGCATAACGAACATACAGACCTCCGAATCACCAAAATGGGGTCTAATAGGTCCTGAAAGACATCCAATTGTGGGTACCAAATTTTTTGAATGATACATTTAGCAGCCACTTTAGTAGGAGTATGATACAAACTCATGCTCATGATAAAGTAGATCGAATGCATAAGAATGATCTTATCAAGTTCAAGGAGAAAAAGAAACATCAAGCCCTCGAGTGACTTAAGTCCTCATAAAATCCAAAACCGAGATAAGAGAGACATCGCTCAAAATAGAGAAAGAGATAAAGAGAGAGAGGGGTGTGATTACTACACCCATAAGAGTTTGTCTTGTTATGAACCACAAAAAAGAAAAATATTGCAAAAGATGGCACTGAAAGCTCTAGAAAATTATGTTATGCTAGACAACCCATCAACAAGGATTGAGCCTTAAGGAAAGCATTGTATCCATTAATGGATCCAACAATAGAATGATCAGGCCTAAGGGAAGAATTATATCCTTAGGGATCAAAGAGAAAGAATAATTCCTTAAGGAAAGGGTGTTTCCATTAAGGGACTGAGGAAAAATACAAGGAAAACATTTATTCCTTTGTTATCCATAAGAGTTGTAGTGTGTGTGTAAAGTGCAAAACAATGAGCAGAGTGTATGCCCCCACATTAAAGAAATTGTAAATGGTTTAACGTGAGCAACAAATTTAACGAAGTGTACATGCATCCACAAGAGATGTTTCCACTATGAGATGCCCCCAAATAGGAACAAATCAAGGGAAATAAGAACATGAAAAAAGAGAGAGCATGGAAAGGATCTACTAACTTTGGGGTCAGTAGGTCATATGATAACTTAGATATATCATAATTATGCCAAAATGAACTATCGTCAACCACAAAAGGTAGCAGAAATATAAGGGCAATGTAAGAAAAGGCACGTAAGAGTTACGAAGAAGAGTATTTTGGGGCTAGCGTCATGGAGACCCAAAAAGAACAAGTAACTACCACTTTGCATCATCCTCAATCAGAAAACACAAAGGCACATTTATGAATAGTAGAACATGTACAACATAACATGAAACAACATATAGAAGAAGAGAGATACAAATAGAATAATGTTACGATAGGTCAATTCCTTTATCACCTTACGCCAATGGAGAAAAAAAGGTTCTTTTAAAGAAATCTAAATAAAACATATAGTAATCAACACATCACAGGGGAAGCACATCACAACAAACAGGTAGACACACAGAATCCACCACAGAAGAGGAGCTATTCAAGTGTATCGCCTGCCCCNCCCCCCCCCCCCAACTCATTCTATAATGTTTTTGGAAGGTGTGAAACACCCAAGAGGAGAAACATCAAGAACAATAGATGGAACAATGGCCAGTTTCAAACAAGGGCCATGTTGTAAAGATAGGTCAGTTTGTTTTTCACTAGGAGTGATAGATAAATGTTGTGAAAGCATAGTTGGAAAATCATGATCAATATCAAGAGTCTCATACATATCATCAGAATAACTAGTATGAATATCATTGTTAGCATCAAATACATCATCATCAAGAGTATCTTCTTCATCCAATTTTATTGTAATAAAATCCAAGATACAAATAGAATTATCATGTTTACATAATTTCATCTTTTTTCAAATTAACTTTCTTCTTTGGTTCAAGCATGGGTTAGTCAAAGGGAAGCAAGGCATTAGTAGGCATATGAGGTGAAGTAATGTTTTAAGAAGAACATTGGTGGTCTCTAGCACAGTTCTTACAATGGAAATCATGAGTATGACGGTTGCGTTTGGTTTTGTTTGAATTTGGTTTGTGTCAGGATCAATCAACATTGGGACCTTTTCTTCTTTTGGAGGAAGAATGGAAGGTACCACACTAGGTTGAAAGATGAATCTATCAGAATATTTATAAGATATAGGAGGTGGAAAAAAAACATATATAGGATGTGTGGGAGGTGTAGGGAGAAGTCCAAGTCTAGGTCAAGGAGATGGAAGACTCTTTTTGCTAAGTTAACAAATATTTTGGACCTTGTAAGCTTGGTATGATTGAAAGAAATTTCCAGGATGGGTTTTTATTGGTTAGGGCATAGAAGGCCAAAATAAATCAAGGTCAACTGATTCTTGAGGCATTGAAGGCTAAAGACTATGGTTAACAGACATGATCTTTCCATTATGATGAAATTTAAGACACTTATAAATAGAATTTCATGGAGGTAGTCTAAGGAAGACCAAGTTTAACTTGAAATTGATTGTAAGTTGGTATCACAGTAAAGGTAACATCTATAGTTTTATTACCAACCTCAATAGGAAATGAAATAGAACTATGAGAAGGATAAAGGAAACCATTGCAAGTTTGGATCATAAAATCAAATTTTTATCATAAACACCACATTGGAATTGTCTACTAAAAAGGTGTTCTTCAATTATCACATTCACCATGCAAGTAGGATCAATAAGGACACCACAAGAATGAAGGTCATTAACCTTTGCAAAAATATAGAGAGGACCATCAGGTGCTTTAATTGTCTCGGTAGAGTCAAAGGTAGTGTAGGGATTAGATTGAGGTTCAGGTTAAACTTCAACTTGATCAATAAGTATGATAACATGATTAGCCTCATCACATTCCATGTTATAGTCAACCCATTGAGAAGAAGATGAAGGTTGAGAAAATTCGTGTAAATTTAGTATTGGAATGAGATGGAAAAAGATTCGTGTAAATTTGCAAGTTTTGATTGGAGGCACTACTTTTTTTTCCTTTATCATTGATACCTTCAACAGATATAGCATTAGAATCAATAACGTCCTGGATAATAGTTTTCAAGTGGAAATACTTTTCATTATCATGGTCAGGTTGACGATGGTATTGATAGACATCTTTGTGGTCAAAGTGTTTGGGAAAAGGTTAGCAAGTGTCAATTGGTTTCATAGGAGGAAGTGTTAACACATTAGCATTAATTAACTTCAACATCACATTCTACAAAGATTTGAAAAGCTGAGTAAAATTATGAGCAGGTTTAAAGATAGATGACAAAGAAGCCACACATTTGGATGTTGTTGCCACTTGCTCATCAACATTGTTGTATGAATTGTTGATCTTAAAAAATGTATTTGGTTTGTGAAATTTGTTAAAAAAATTGGATGCGACATCACTCTTATCAACAGGAGCCATTGGAGTGGTGCTCTCAAACTGGCTCACTTGAATTTGATAATTATGAAGCGCTACACACAATTGAGTAAGAGAAGAGAATCTAGAAAGTAGAATCTTATCTCTAATGTCTTTTTTATAAATTAGCAATGAAAATACATTGTGCATCAATATCAAGCAATATATACAAAACCTAAGCATACAAATGTTTAAATATACCAATGAAATCAGTCACTTTATCTTTAACGCCTTGTTTACAATAAATTAAATCAATCAAAGAAATTTTAGGACCAATGTTATTTTGAAATTGTTGAATGAAAGCATGGGAAATCTTGTGGAAGGAATCAATATAATGAGGCAAAGAACAATACCATTGAAAGGCTTTGTCTCGAAAGTTTTGAGCAAACAATTTGGCCATGAACCTATGGTCATGAGAAAAATTACTACACAAGGTTTGAGATATTTTAACATAAGTCAAAGGATCACCCCTTACCATTATAATTCTAAAGGTGAGGAATCTCCATATATTGCAGGATAACATCATGGATAATATCCAAAGAAAAATGAATAGCAATGTCACAAGTAGGTATGGCATACTTGGATTGAGTCATTGAAGTAATTTGTTGCTGCAAAGAAGACATAGTTTGAGCCAAGCTATTAATGGTAGGATTAGTAGAAATTATGGTAGGAGGGGAAACATGATAAATGTTAGGAGTATTGTTCAAAATTCAAGGAATGGTTGAATATGAAAAATGAACACTATAGTAAGTAGGCATAGATGAAGGCAATGAAACACATTGCGCACCTAAAGGAATAGAAGGATAAATAGGGTTAAGAATGCTCACATGGGTAGGATTGGAATTTTTATAGGAAGTTGTTATAATAGGTGGATCATAGGTAGAGACACAAGGAACTGTAGTAGGAATAGGATTAGAAACCTCAACACTAACAGGAGCTTGAGTGTAACCAATCTCTTCATAAACTTCTTGGATAGGTTTGATACTATTATGAACAATTTGAGAAATAAAATAGAGGAAATCAAGAACATGTTCATCATTATGAACGGGTTTTTTCAAACCACCAAGCAAGGCCATAGTTTCCAAATTAAATTTTTCTTGACCTAGCTATTGTTCAAATTTTTTCCATGTCATTAGAAATTTTTTGGATTTGTGTGGGAGGAAATATTAAAGCCTCATATTCTTCATGAGAAGAATGGGAAGATTTGTTCTCAAGAGGTGGAGGAGGATCATTTTTATGCATGTTGGTCTCATCATGATTCCTGGGAAGGAAATAGGACTCGGGATCAAACGAACCCATACGTCTATGGCTTCTCCTAATGGAAATGCTATTTGAAGGACTTAATGTAATAACACTCACGCACAAAATGAAAAGGAAGATATGTAAATAGACTTGAAACTATGAGATCTAATATCATATAAATCATTAATCAATGTAGATCTATCTCAATTTAATATTTTGAAAGCAAAGGCATCTAAATGAAAACAATGTAGTGCATAAAGATATCTAAAAAAAGAGCATCTAATCATGAAAATCAAAAGGAGGAAATGTCATAATTTGGGTTCACAAAAATGTATGGTGGGTGAACCTAGATATTCAAATGCATATATTGAAGAAATGTGATGTAAACACATACAAAATAGATCTAGATATCTAAATGCATAGAAAGGGAATCTAACACCAAAATCAGAATGGAAATGTAATAAGTTGGGTTCACCAAAATGTATGGTATAAAATGGTGAGCAATGATAATACGTAGATCACTCACCAAGATCTAGGATACATTAGGAATACAAACCCAACCCTTAGGTAAAAATCTGATTAGCACAACCAAAGGAATAAGGGTGCTAATGCAAGATCTAAACCAAAGGGGGATTTGATATTCTCTTTTAAGGGGGGTAGATAGTTGATGATATGATAAAGAAAGATATATCAGATATGATCTATGAAATTAAATGCAAGAAAAGAGGAAGGATGTATGTGCCTTGAATCAAGAAGAGGAAATATGAACTTCAAATCTAAATTTGACTGTCATCAGAATGTCGGATCTTGTTGCAACTCCAGAACTAGAACTCTGAGACCTGTATCTATCTTCTCTTCAATTTTCATGCAAAAAGTGCAAGGGAAAGTCGATAAGTCAACTTGTACCCAAGAACAAGTTGAGAAGTCGACTTGTTCCCAGTAGCTACAAATCTGATGAAACTTTTTGGGTTCTTGTGTCTGCACCTATACTTCCCAGATCCTGATCTGCAAGTTCCAAAACTTGTTCCTACGCTTAGAAAATAGGAAATGGTTTTAGAAAGGGGTTTACCTTGGTCAAAACCATATTTAGGAATTAACCTTGAAATTTCATAAAGGAAAGAAGCATGTAAAGTAGGAATTTAAATGATTGATTCACCTTGTATGTAAAACCCTCATGGATGGATATTGAGATTCGTCAAACCCATGAAGATGCTTGTATGTGTATGCTCATAATGAGATATAGATCAAGGGTGCCCTCACAAATGCAAAGATATATGATTCCCACTCCTATATTATGAAAGTATATATACTTGATAACCACTTGGAGAAGGAGGGAGAAAGAAGGATGAGAAGATCTTATTGCTTGACTTGTGAATTCCTCTACTTGGCCATCATGGGAGAGAAACTTGCATCAAATTGAGAAGATTTCCTGCTCTTGAATGAGTCTTGAAGAAATGGAGACTTGGATATCTTGAATTGGATGCTTTCCTTCAAATCTTGAATCCAAATCCTCAATTGCACAACTTGAATGCTTGGTTGCTTGACAACAATAGCTTGCACTTGATCAAATTGTACTTAGATATGATATGATATGACAAATAAAATGAGAGAGCTCCCTTTTATACTCAGTTCAAGATTAAAATTTGATCCAGGCCAACCGCAAAATAAGACCTTGGAAAAAGACCCTGACATTAGGCCCAAAGCCAGATCTAGGCTAAAAAACTCAAGGACAAGTAGAGAACCAACTTGTAGCCCAAGGAACAAGTTGAGATCTTGACTTGTACCCCCTAGGAACAAGTTGAGAAGTCAAACTGTCCTAGGTAGAATAAGTCTAGGATGTTGGGAAAAGTGAAGAGATGTGGGATAAACTTAAATGCAAATATTTTGGATCAAGCATAATAGACATACATACCTTAGAATCACCAAAATGGGGTCTAATAGGTCCTAAAAGAAATCCAATTATGGGTGCTAACTTTTTATGATGATACAACCTTAGAATCTGATCCTCAAGAGTTTTGATGAGAAATGCACGTTGATTCTTGCCATTCACCATTAGAGATAATAGCTAATATACTTCTTCCCAGGAAATTCGCCAACACTAAACAATCTAGTGATTGGCTCAATTACTTCCTTCATTATGACATAGGGCTTGTCCAACACTAGGGTTTCACCCTAAAATTGACTCAGCACAAACAGGATGAATTCATTGTCATCACACTATGGAAATTCTCCTCAGACATCCAATCAGAGATCTATGATTCTTTGCATATCCTCCACAGGTAACCTAGATTCCATTTTCATAATGCGGTTGTGATCAAATTCCTTCATCTCAACTTTCTTCATTTTCTTCGTTGTGGATGCACTAACACCACATATAGACAATTTAGGTGTCATGATCTATTCACAAATCTTTTTTATCAGGCTCTCTACAGTTCATAATTTTTCTCTTCGTGCTATAGTACTAAATAATTCAAAAAGTTGTCTTTAAATCCATGGAACAACATGAATGATTTTCCTGCTGAAATTTAAATATGGCTAAGGCAACATACCAAAAATGTTTTTTCATCATTAATAATCTTTTCCTTCCTACCAAAAATAATCCACTTGCAATCGGTAATGCCTCGGAGTGGGGGGTGAATGATTCAGCATGTTAGAACTCCCCCTAATCTAAACCACTTGGCTCAGTTGTCGGAGGAGCTAGTACCAAGATCCGATACCATATGACTCTCCACACCAACAACATCTTTCTTCTTCCATGTCATATTAGTCTTCTGAGATTCAACCAAAATATTATTTCCACTTTCACTATTTACTAGAGCACCGTCAAATTTGCATGTGTTAGCATAATGACCATTTTGATGACACTTGAAAAAATTAACATTCCTTCTATCAAATCTCACCGACGGAATCTTAGATCTGCATTGACTAGCCTTGTGACCATAGTTGTGACATAACAATTACCATGAAATATATTATTCGTCGCACTCCTCTTATCTTGATTTGAAACTTGACTCTTACATTCACTTGCCTTACAACCAAACTTATGAAAATTAAAGCATTGAACCTTCTGATCCTTTCTCATCTTGTAATCAACTACTTTATGACCAAAATTCTTGCAAATATAACAATAACCATTAAAATATAAGTACCTTTGATCATTTGGTTGTCTTACCAAAGGTCTTCATGCGAATGTATTTTGATTTATGACCTTGCTTATTACTTCAACTTTTGCATCCTTCTCTTTGCCTTTGTCCATCTAATTTGAGTATTTGTGTGTAAATCCTAATCCTTCCTTCTCATTGTGATTTTTCTACATGGCTAATAACTAATCAAAAATAGTGTTGCTCTCACATACTTTTACTTCAAATTTCAACTTAATTCCTAATCTAACCTTTCATTTTCATCTAGCTTCATTTTGATAATATTATTTAGATTCACTTTACATTTCTTCCATTCCTCCAATACAATTTCCAGATCTTCCTCGATCTTTCTAATGTCTTTCATTTTATGCTTAATTCTATCTTTGATGAATTCCTAAGTTTGTATCTTGTTATTCGTCTTATTTTCCAAGTCTGCTACCATCCCTTTGATTCCTTCAATTTCTGACTGACTTATTTATGTATTTCTTTGAATTACCTGATTTGATCTCTCAATTTTGTGATACATGCATTTGCTTCCTTCATATTCTCTTTCAACTCTTCATTCTCTGATTTGGTACATTTAATGTCACTCATCATGATTTTCCAATCTTCTTCAGTGTAGTATCCTCCTTCCATTTGTTAAAACATCCAATATCTCCCTCAAGCGGTTAAGCTCTATCTGCAAGGGACCAAGCTCTAATACTAATTGTTGAACAGGCTGAATAAGTGAGAGGAGGGGTGAATCATTTATTCTTACACACTTTATAAAACTTTTACTTTGTCAATAAACTCATAAACTGCAACAATATCAACTTCTAATCTATCAGTTAACCACATTAAACATTCATAAAAAATAAGAACATGAAAGCACAGACACACCAACACAAAGTGCACCAAGATATACATGGAAACCCAAACTGGGAAAAACCAAGGAGAAACTAATTCTCATGAAATGAACACCTATTAGGGTGACACCAATTAAGGTGATTTTTACAAAGGCTCATTATCGATTTTTCTCACTACGGTTTGGCTCACTATCGGTCGGTCTAACTACCCTTACAAATGAATAAGGCTCACTACCAATACAAATATCACTGATAAAATATGAACTGATAATATTGCATCTGAATATGCATGAACAATTCAACAATTAAGCTATGTTATTGTTACCCAAATTCTCCTCATCCGGTAAAATTGGCTATAGGTGGAGTAAAATGAGGCTCCCATGAGGGTTGAGCCCAGCCTGTGAAAAGGACCTTAAATTTTTCTGGTCTTGGTCATGTCCTCTGCATATGTTTTCAGTTCCTTGTTTTTGCCTTATCTATGCAAATAACCTAAGTATGAAAATCCAAAGCGTTCCATGGTAAAACCCTAGCTCGGCCATTTCTCATTCTATTTTCTCATTACCTTTTCGAGTCACTTAAGTTCCTTGAAATTTCCATGTGCACTTTTAGCATTACCTTTAGTCTCTAAGTCGCGTGAAGGAAAAACCATATTCCATTTTATCCGGCGACCCCGAGATCTCCTTTAGTGGCGTAGTCTCCCAGCGTGACCCGAGGTTAATAAGGTGTCACGAGATCCTGCGACTAAGGTGTTTTCTCAACCCACGGGTGTAACTGGAGTAAAAGTAGGATAAGGTTAAGTCCTTTTCAGTCGGGCGGTCTCATGATAAACTTTAGGGGTTAGAAATCCTTACGAGACTTTGAGATTGCTCAGTTGTTGAGTCTCCAGATTCCCCATGGTTAGGAGTGGGTTGAGTTAAAGTCAGTGTTGATGTAAGTGACAGTGGTGACAAGGCAATTCTAAACAAATAACAGGGGGACACGTGTCTTGATGGGCCTATGTTTCACACTCCTTCAGTCTCCAAGTCTCGTAACCATGACGGGATATTCCATTTTATTTGGTGGTTATGAGATTGCCTTTGTCGCTAGGTCTCCAAAAGGATGCAGAGTTAATGAAAAGGTAAGGAGATTACGAGACTACATTATCGCCGAGTCTCATGATGCAATTAAGGTTAAAGGGAACAGTTGGGAGATTCAGCAACAAGGAGGAAAAGGTAACCTGAGATTATAATGCGGAGTCCGGGTAGAGTAAGTTATCTGTGGCTACGTTTTAAAGTAAAATCAGATTTTGATCTCAGCTGTCGATGCAGATATCCGCGCCAGTTGTGACCATTGTCATGCAAATATTTAAAAATTCAAATATCTTTGCAGATCAGATTTAAATAGTTATGACAGAGCCGACTGGCAGAGGATTAGATAGATAAGGGGCGACCTTTCAGGAGGGGTAAGGGTTGAGTCAGCTTTTCTGAAGGGGAAATCTGATTTCTAGCAATATTCTCTGCAAATAGTATGGTCAAATTGACCCAAGCTGGGTTTCCTAATTAAGACCTCATTCCATGTATTTTGACTGGTCTTCTTTCATATCAGATCCATCGGCCTTTTTCAAAGATTTTCATTTATAGCAAGCTACTTTTCAAAGATAAATATGATCTTCAATAGATAATTCCAGAATTTCTTCTGACGGATGGGACAGTTAGGGTTTATGTTATTCAAAGAAAACATATTATAATGTAACCCTAATCATTTTTAAGATTCCAAGCCTGCATGCTGGGGGGTATATATAGCAGTTTTAAGAGCTTTAGAGCTTAGAGTTTTCCTGACTTAGAAATTATCCGTGGCACTCTTTCCGCCCTCTGATTTCTATATTTTGTAATCTTTCATTGATATTTAGATATTGCAAAAGCTTTTTGTGACATTTTTTTTGTCCCTGGGCTTTCTTGTCTGAATCTCTCTTACTAAATTAGAATATATTGAAGGATTTTTAGTGAAACATTGGAGTCCCTGAGCCCTCTTTCTTTTTGCAATAGTGTGTACTACTATGGATGATTTGATTTAGATGAGTTTGTGGATATTCTACAGTCCCATGTCATTTTTTCTCATTCCTGTGCTGAATTGCAAAAGTGGATGTTTTCTTGCAGGTCATAGTCCATGCCTACTTATAGTAAACATGCTATTGTTTGTGAAATTACTTCTTTCCCTGAATAGCCTCTGTTTGCCTCGGGCCTCTCTATGAAATATTTATGCAAGCCTATCTAGGAATTTGTGTTCTATTTTCTCCAAGGTTTCATGTTGAGATTAGTCATTATATTATGATTCAGGTCACCTTCGGTGTATCACCTAGTAGGATAATTTTCTTTCAATCATTTCCCTTTCATGCATTCCTTCTATCCCTTTTCCCTCGGGAATTTACTTTCATGTTAAGAAGCAAATTTGGGTGACATATCAAGAGGAACTGGCCTAGAATCTGGAGGTCTCGCCTCAATTAGCAAAAGGTCCCACAACCTTGAGATGATTCCCATGTTACACTAGATTACCAAGACTACGAGAGCTTGGGTAAGGGTGCAAATCTAGGTGTCTAACAGTTTTGGCACACCCGGTGGGACTCCATAAAGAATTTTATCTTGCAAGTCATGCTATCACTGATATATTGATGACATGATTCAGACCTAGAAGAGGTCATTTTGCTGCATATCTGGCGACTCTAAAGGTCTACTGGTTCCAAAGATCAAAGTGCTAGTATGTTCCAAGTTTTCACACATTTTAAATTTCTAGCTAACTATATAAGTAGACATGTCAAGTTACTATGGACAGTTAGGTTACTCTCCTTCTTATTATAATAATAGTTTTCAGTGGGCTAGTCATCAGCCGTAACAAAGCCCTCCAAGGCCTACTTTTACCCCAAGCTTCCATACTATACAAGGCCATCAATATGTCCAACATGCCTCAGATGATTATGCTCTTGTAAGAGATTATGAGCAAGCTCTCCAAAGAGAAAACCCATGGGCACTAAAGGCACAAAAAGAGATGTTTATGCATAGGCAATTGGCTCACCATGCTTACCTCCCACCCCCTCTTTCTCAGCTCATTGGGAAGTAGCCTCATATCTCAGAGTTTATGAGAGAACAAGGAAAGATAAAAGCTAAAGCGCTTGACATGATCAAGCAAATATCTGAGATAAAGAATTCGCAGCAAGATATGGAAACTCAAGCCTATGAGTAGCAAGATATGGAAACTCATGATAGTTTTCAAGGGTTAACCCCCTACCATGAAGCAATCACCTTGCAAACATATATCCCTGAGATTGGGATTCTTCATGGGCAGCAATTTGAAGAAGAGCTCAATTGCCAAGCTAAAGTTATTTCAGCAAAGTTGAAAGCTCAAATTGCTGAAAGGGAAACCCTTGGGTCTGAGATTCCAAATTGGAGGTATCATTTCCTCTCATATTCTACACGCAAGGAACCTGCAAGGCATTCATTTCCAAGCTTCAAGAGTTCTCTTGAAATACAAAATCCAACAGAGCACTTGCAGCCGCCTTTGGAACATCAGCAGCCTAGAGAAGTGGTTGCAACAAGGTTAGAGAAACGCCAAAGCAGTGCAGGATTTGACTTACCAAGAGTCGGAGTAGATACGCCTTCTATGTCTTCCCTTAAGCCCCTCCAACTGCACATTCCAAGTTTTAAGGTGAAGGCTCCTACTCAAAAAACTGTGATTAAAGATCAGTCCACTAATCAGTCGGGGCAGTTTGTCCAAAGAAATCATTCATCCCAAGAGGCCTCTATTGTCTCTCAGGGTGATGAACCTCTATGGCAGTGGCCATCTCTACCTCCTAGTTGTCAAATTTCAATCCTTTGCAAGGGTACTAGCCTAGTATCAAGGCAAGAGCTCATAATAGATGAGCTTCTTTATGATGATGCAGATGAGATGAGGTCAGAGACTTCAAAGCTCAGTAAGGACTTTGATGAACGTAGACACCAGGCTGAGAAGATGGAGATAGATATTCAAGCTGATATCCCGGTGAACCTATTTGAGAGAATGTCCATCTTTGTTGATGAGGAAGTAGAGACTATGTCATTTCTTATGACAAACAATCAGTTAGGGAAAAAGGTGCAATATCAGTAGATGGTGGATATAAAGGAAGATGATATGGCCTTGTTGAATGAGCTGCCTAATTTTATTGAGCAGGATGATGAACATATTTTCATAACTACCCCTGCAACTTTGCAGCAACAAGAGGAAAACATTGGCAAAGGCTTTGAAGAGTGTGATTTTTCAGAGATCATAGGGATTTTTTGTGAAAGGCTCAATGATGACCCCTTATTCCTTGGAGTGGGAGTTCAGAGTTCTGTGTCTGCTGCAGAAGATCCATTTTCAGATTACTCTCTTTCAAAGGATCCATCACCTAAGAAAAATTTGGAGCTAATTTCAGATCTTCAGGATCTTGACAGCTTTGATGAGCTTTTGGCCGGTTTGGAGGGAGAGGATGACAGCTTGTTGACCATTAAAGAGGAGATGACATGGCTTTCCATAGTGAAAGAGAACAACCATGAAAAGAGGGAAGATGCTAACGAGAAGGTTTCTACCTTCAGAATCTCAAGGGGCTGCCCTATCAGATACCTATCCCAAAAAGAGTTCGCTGAGGTACCTTCACATGATCAAATTAAGGTAAGTGAATCTGATCTCACTTTTGTATAGGCAACTTGTTATTGTTTGAAAAATCTATACATGCCTCATATACTTGTAATTATCCTTATGCATGTACTGCAAAATGTTTTATTTAGAAAAGGGAGCTACTTTAGCAGTCCAATGAATGGTTTTGTTTAACCAAGTTTGTTTCACTGGTTAGCCTAGGGTAGATTAGATTTCCTACTTTCTTTCAAAGCTTTCTAGTCTAACTTCCCAGCTTTTCAAGAAGTGCCCGTGCACATAAGTTTTGTTTCAGATTTGTTTCTCTGTCAGAGGAAGGTTTTTGTTCGCACAAACGACTCCATGCCCAACGGAATGGTTCAGAGGCTACTGGTTCTCAATGTCTAGTAGGCAGACATCCCACAGAAATTGCCAACAATGTTACCCAAATTTTCCTCATCTAGTAAAATTGGCTACAGGTGGAGTAAAATGAGGCTCCCACGAGGGTTGAGCCCAGCCTGTGAAAAGGACCTTAAATTTTTCTGGTCTTGGCCGTGTCCTCTGCATATCTTTTCAATTCCCTATTTTTTCCTTGTCTATGCAAATAACCTAAGTATGAAAATCCTAAGTGTTTCATGGTAAAACCCTAACTCGGCCATTTCTCATTCTATTTTCTCATTACCTTTTTGGGTCACTTAAGTTCCTTGAAAGTTCCATGTGTGCTTTTAGCATTACCTTTAGTCTCTAAGTCGCGTGAAGGAAAAAGCATATTTTGTTTTATCCGGCGACCCCGAGATCTCCTTTAGTCATAGTCTCCCAGCGTGACCCGAGGTTAATAAGGTGTCACGAGATCCTACGACTAAGGTGTTTTCTCAACCCACGGGTGTAACTGGAGTAAAAGCAGGATAAGGTTAAGTCCTTTTCAGTCGGGCGGTCTCGTGATAAACTTTAGGGGAAACCCTTACAAGACTTTGAGATTGCTCAGTCGTTGAGTCTCCAGATCCCCCATGGTTAGGAGCGGGTTGAGTTAAAGTCAGTGTTGATGTAAGTGACAATGGTGACAAGGCGATGGTAAACAAATAACAGGGCCCGTGTTTCACACTCCTTCAGTCTCCAAGTCTCGTAACCACGACGGGATATTCCATTTTATTTGGCAGTTACGAGATTGCCTTTGTCGCTAGGTCTCCAAAAGGATGCAGAGTTAATGAAAAGGTAAGTAGATTGCGAGACTGCATTGTCGTCGAGTCTTGTGATGCAATTAAGGTTAAAGGGAACAGTTGGGAGATTCAGCGACAAGGAGGAAAAGGTAACCTGAGATTATAATGCGGAGTCCGGGTAGAGTAAGTTATCTGTGGCTACATTTTAAAGTAAAATCAGATTTTGATCTCAGCCGTCGATGCAGATATCCGCACCAGCTGTGACCGTTGTCAGGCAAATATTTAAAAATTCAAATATCTTTGCAGATTAGATTTAAACAGTTATGACAGAGCCGACTGGCAGAGGATTAGATAGATAAGGGGCGACCTTTCAAGAGGAGTAAGGGTTGAGTCAGCTTTTTTGAAGGGGCAATCTGATTTTTGGCAATATTCTCTGCAAATAGTATGGCCGAATTGACCCAAGCTGGGTTTCCTAATTAAGGCCTCATTCCATGTATTTTGACTGGTCTTCTTTCATATCAGATCCACTGGCCTTTTAAAGAGATTTTCATTTATAGAAAGCTACTTTTCAAAGATAGATCTTATCTTAAATAGATAATTCTAGAATTTATTATGACGGATGGGACAGTTAGGGTTTCTTTTATTCAAAGAAAACATATTATAATGTAACCCTAATCATTTTTAAGACTCCAAGCCTGTGTGCTGGGGAGTATATATAGCAGCTTTAAGAGATTTAGAGCTGAGATTTTTCCTGACTTAGAAATTATCCATGGCATTCTTTCTGCCCTCTGATTTTTGTAGTTTGTAATCTTTCATTGATATTTAGATATTGCAAAAGCTTTTTGTGACATTTTTTCTGTCCCCGGGCTTTCTTGTCTGAATCTCTCTTACTGAATTAGAATATATTGAATGATTTTTAGTGAAACATTGGAGTCCCTGAGCCCTCTTTCTTTTTCAAATAGTGTGTACTACTATGGATGATTTGATTTAGATGAGTATGTGGATATTCTACAGTCCCCTATCATTTTGTCTCATTCCTGTGCCGAATTGCAAAAGTGGATGTTTGTTTGCAAGTCATAGTCCGTGCCTACTTATAGTAAATATGCTATTGCTTTTGAAATTACTTCTTTCATTGAATAGCCTTTGTTTGTCTCGGGCCTCTCTATGAAATATTTATGCAAGCCTATCTAGGAAGTTGTGTTCTATTTGTTCCAAGGTTTCATGCTGAGATTAGTCAATATATTATGATTCAGTTCACCTTCGGTGTATCACCTAGTAGGATAATTTGCTTTCAATAATTTCCCTTTCATGCATTCCTTCTATCCCTTTTCCCTCAAGAATTTACTTTCATGTTAAGAAGCAAATTTGGGTGACATATCAAGAGGAACCAGCCTAGAATCCAAAGGTCTCGTCTCGGTTAGCAAAAGGTCCCATAACCTTGAGATGATTCCCATGTTACACTAGATTGCCAAGACTATGAGAGCTTGGGTAAGGGTGCAAATCTAGGTGTCTAACAGTTATCACAACCACTAGTAGATCTTAATGAACTCTTCTATGTATGTAACCGTCTGATCCACTGCTATCAATATGTAAGCCTCTCCTTGATGTTGCTTCATAGAAACTCTGCTCACATACACTTCTACCACAGATTCACACTATGCTTCACACATACATATCCATACACACACCTTCCTTTGGATACAAACGATCTCCTTTATTTATATAGGTATCTAATTATATATATATATCAGCTCACACAAAACGTGTGTGAAAGCCCCCAAACAAAAGATATTGCAATTATTCTTAATGTATAACACCGATCCTAAATCTAGGACACACTTAGAGCATTTATCAACATGCTATAGCATGACCCACATATAGGTTGCACTTAAGATATTACAATTACCAAGAACACCAAGTCCAAAAGATGAACCAAGAGATAACTAAAACCATCGATAGATAAAACTTGTCCAGACTATGATGTAGCCAATAAACCAAAACCATCTAATGAACGTACCATTGTCCAGATAACAGAAACACCTGGAAGATCATTGTATCCATAGCAATAATCAACAACCAATAGAGTATTCCATGTAATGTTTAACACCAAGAAACCAAAAATGCTCATATTGAAATTGTCATGCACAGAATCGAAACTCCTGCTACACAATTGACAGCCAACAGGAACTTAACCAAACTGCCAACAACCAACTGATACCACCAAAGTGTCAGTATGAAGGTTTTGACATCAATGACAATCAATTTCATTCACAACTTAATAAAAGTCTAATAAATAAAGCTTAGGATAAGGTAAAGCTAATTAGGGAAATGTTTGTGGAATCAAGGTTAGTGAAGACCATTGAATCCCATTTTGCCCAATCCCATAAATGATTTTCATTTATGGACGTGTAAGGGGTATTAATAACATCCCTAGATAAAAGGATATTCATGAGATGATCAATACACATTCTCCTAATATTGTCTTTATTCATGAAACCAAATTGACAATGGAAGGTTTTGTTAGTAGAGACCCTAGAATTTAGTTGTAGGGATCTTATTAGTGTTAGGGTACATGCTAACTCTAGAGGTGTGGCATGTTTCAAGGATCCGAGAAAATTTGTTCCTCTTTGGAGGGTTTCAAGTTGATCTTCCATTTCTGTGGTGGCTTCTTGTTTGTATTCAGGTGAAAGATGTATTTTCACTAATGTTTATGCTCCTACAAATATCTTGGGTAAATCACAGCTTTGGTCTTCCATTAGATTCATATGATTACTAGTGCCCTTCCTTCCTTAGATTATGGTTGGTGGCTTCAATATGGTTTCTAAATTAGAGTAAAAAGGAGGGGGTTCAACCAGGTTTGATCAACCTGCTAATCTCCTTAGGAAGAATATTACTCTCTTGAATATCATTGATGTGAAGCCGAACAATGTTATCTTTACTTGGAACAACAGAAGAATTGTAGTTGGTGTTATTTCTGAGAGGTTTGATAGATTTCTCGTCTCTTGCTGCTGGATGGGGGATAGGTGGACTACCAACACAAAAAAAAATTGGTTGCAAAAGAATCTAATCATTGGCCGATCAAATTCTCTATTGTTTTATTTAGGGCTTCTAAGAACCCTTCTTTTAAATCTCAACTTATGTGGTTGTGGGATCTTTCTCTTCAGACTTAATGTTTAGTTGGTGGTATGAACAACAGTCATCTTATGAGAGAGCTATGTACTCTTTTTTTAAATGACTACAATATGTGAAATATAAGATCAAATAGTGGAATAGACAATGTTTTGGTAAATCCTCATTTCAACAAAATGTCGGCCCAACCTCATCTTCATTAATCATCTACTTGATTTGGGATCAGGGTCTTACTTCATATTTGAATAGGGAAGAGAGTGTTGTTATTAAGGAGTTGGATGAATGAGAGCTTTGGGAAGAGATAATTTGGAAGCAAAAGTCTCGAATTGATTGGCTTCAGAAAGGGGATATTAATACTGCCTTTTTCATAATTCTATTAAGGCTAGATGAAATGGTAACATCGTTACCTCTCTTGTGTCTTGGGAGGGAGCTCAGTTGTCTTCTATGAGATATTTCTTGTGAGGCTTCCTAATATTTTTCTTCTCTGTATATTTAGGATTCTCCTCCTACTAGTAAAGAAATGAGCTCAATTTTGGACCGCATTCCCTCATTGATTTCTAATGAGATGAATAGGGCCCTCATTCGCCATATTTCAATGTAGGAGTCAAAGGAAATTTTTTTTCATATGAAAAGGGAAAAGCACATTGCCCTAATGTATTTCATATTGAATTATATTAGGAGTTATGGAAGATCATCAAATTGGACCATTGAGAGGTGATTCGGGAGTCGCGCGGGAATAAGAAAACGTTAAGAGCCATGAATTCTACTTTTCTAGCTCTCAATCCAATAAAAGATGATGCAATTTATCTTGATCACTTCACACCAATTTCTCTCTGTAATGTGGTTTATAAAATCATTACTATATTGATTGCAAAGAAAGACTCAAATTGTACCATAAGGCTTTGAATCAAAATGAATAGGGTGGATTTGTTTGCAGTAGATGAATTCTCGATGGGATTGTGATTGTTGTAAATACCATGTATTCTATGGATACCTTTAAGGAGAAGGCCATGTTTATCAAGCTTGATATGGAAAAAGCCTATGATAGAGTTAAATGTGCATTCTTGCATTGAAAAATTTGGCATTTAGATTTGGTGGTGATTGGATTAATTAGGTAATGAGTTGTGTTAACTCTACCTCCTTTACTGTTCTTATTAATGTGGAGTCGTCTAATCTATGTAGTGCTTGTAAAGATCTTCAACAAGGAGACCCTCTATCTCTCTATCTTTTTATTATCAGTATTGAGGGCCTTGAAAGACTCATTAAGTCTCGTGTTAGACAAGGTTTGACATAGAATTGGAGCCACTCCAATAGTCTACCCACTCATTCCCACCTTCAGATTGTTGATGATACAACATTAATAGGCATTAACAAAATTAATGAAGTGGTGATTTTCTAGAGAGCTTTGAACACGTAATTTTTTGCCTCAGGCCAAAAAATTAATGAGGCTGAGTCTTGTATATACTTCTTTAATACCCCTCTACTTAATCAAAGTAGGATAGCTTAGATTCTTAGATTTCAAATCGGTTCTCTTCCTTTGGATTATATTGGGATCCCCCTTGTGGGATCTCAATGCAAAGAGTTTTGGCAAGAGATTTTCAATAAGTTTTGTAAGAAGGTTAGCCATTGGATGTGCAAATGGCTTTCGTCTCTCTTGAAGTCAGTGGTGGTGGCTCTTCCAATTTAGAATTTATTGTGCAAGTTGCTCTTTCTTGCTTTGTTAAGGAGTTTGATGCTCTTACCCGTCAATTTCTTTGTTCTGGTAATTTTCTTTCATCACAATGGAGCTTTGTCAAGTTGGATGTCGTTTGATAGTCGAAGAAAGAGAGAGGCCTTGGACTTTGGCCAATGGGTTTGATTAGTGAGGATTTAGCAACTAAGTTATATTAGTGGAGGTGTACTTGCCAAGAACAGGAATGGCCTAGGATTCTTACTCATAAGTACCTTTGAGGAGTTGATAGCTCCATAATGCCTCGATGTGGCATGGGTGGGAAATGATCTATGATCTTGAATACTCTCAAAAGAGGAGCAAAACTCATAAAGGAGGGTCTTTTTTGGATTTGTAACAATGGTATGGAATCTTTTTTTGGCACGATTCTTGGGATGTTCATTGTCCTATTATTTCAAAATTCCACCATTTGTAACCACTATGTACTATCTTGATTGAAGCCCGATGGAATAAGGTGAACTTTGAGACCATTGAGGTCAGAGGTCGGCTAGAAATAACTTGTTGGAAGCATCCCCAAGAGTGCTCATTAGGTGGATCTTTTAAGGATCATCGAGAGCTACCCAGGATCTTAGATGCTAGATTATGTAGTTCTATTGAGGGGAGGGATACTTTGGCCTAATCAGAATGACAAATTTTTAGTTGCCTCTGGTTATTTGGAGTTGGGTAGATAGTTGTATGGTCAAATTGGTGTGCCATGGTGAAAGTAAATTGTTCATTTGGTTGGTTGGTTGGTTGCCTAAAGTAAATGTCTTACTTGGGATTAATTTGTGAAATAGGAGATTTTAGGGCCCCTCTATTTGTGTTTTCTATTATAATAGTGAAAAGTGTTCTTCACATCTCTTCTTTCAATGCCCTTACTCTAGGGAGATTTAGCACCTTTAGTGGGATGCATGTCTTCAGGAGACTATTTCTGCAAAATATTATCTTTTATGCTAGTTGATCCTAGTGAATTGGATGTTATAGGTAATTTAAATTTGATGGATGGCGGTTTGGGTTGCTCTATTGATAGAAAATCTAGGAAGCCAAACAAAAGATTCATTGAGAAGGGTGGTGGCTTCCTCTTCCTGCGGGAGTTTTGAAGGTGAACATTGGTGGCTCCTCCGGGAGGAAATCTAAGCATGTAGTATTGGCGGTGTGGGCAAGGATAGTGATGGGGGTGTTGTGTTGTTTTTCTCTATATATACAAAGGATATCACTCTAATAATCTTTTGAAGGCTAAGAAGAATCTGAATTTGTGTTCCTCTTTAGAGTTTTTTTCCTTTTTTTTTTGTCATATTCTCAAACAATCGAAGAGTTGCAAATTGTCTAACTAAATGGGCTTCTGAGAACTTAGAGAGGTGGAATGTTAATGGCTAGGGGCTATTGCCCTTAGAGTACTTATCTTGGAGGACAAGGATGTGTAACTGTCCATTTGGTGGAGTTTTGTTTGGAACTCCCTCTTGCTTATTCAATGTCTTGGTTGGGCCTATGGACTTTTACAATGTAATTCTTGTTATTTGAATATTTTTTTACCCATTATTCAAAAAAGATGCAAGACTTTTTAAGTAAATAATGTCACTAAATACTATTATTTTTCCTATAGAAAATATGAAAGACAATTTTGCATTAGTATATTTCCCAATTTTACAAAGAAAGTCTTTTATTATAATGATAATATGTCTGCTTTTCAAAAATAAATTTTCTGTGAAAAAGACTAATCTTTTCTTGAGTCTATATTTAGCTTTTATGGGGCAAAGTTAACTCTATAATCATTTTGCTCAATTGGTGTAATTATTTTCTTTAAAAAAAGCGTAGATTAGCAATAAATATTATATGGCTTACTAAGATTTTGTGGCCTTCCATGTGCGTTGATTGAGAATAAAAAAGTTTCAATAAAACCTATAAAAAAGATTGGCGTGGCCTTTAACCTACAGTGATGCCATATTATAATTGATGATCTCAAGATACTGGTCATTATAAACTAAAATATAAAACAAATGAGATAAGAATCATAAAAGCATAGATTTTACACATTACACAAGATATAAATGGAGAAGACTTTATTAGGTAAAACCCTTATAAAGCATCATTTTATTAATTAAAAATTTACCAAACCTAGGACACTTCTCCTTACTTCCAAATGGTCAATAATGTCTTGTGCATAATTATCTCTCACTAGAAAACTCAGAAATCACACTTTTCAATAGCCCTATTCATAAATAATTATGAATCTAATAGTTATAAGATTATAATTATTTTATAAAACATATAAGGTTTTATAACTTTATATTAGAACAATATATAAATGTTATGAGGGTGTGAACCCTAATAACATTATATTATAACAGTTCTCAACTCCAAGATAAGGGTTTATTGCTGGAAACAAAAGTGGTTAGAAGAATCCTAGGCTATCATCTTCAAATCCCTCTAGAGGACAAGATGTTGCTGATTTTCAAAGCGAATAACCACTCTACTCAAGGAAAAATATCCTCGCAAGGTCAAAAGAAATTTCAATTTGATGCTTATGAATGCTTTGATTGAGTTCTCTCCAAAAAAAAACATGAAAGGACATTCAATTCTCATCATGCCCGACTTCTGACGCCTTGGGTGAAATTTGGTTTCAAACTGCCTTGAATGAATTTGGTGGTGGTTTTGTCTCCTTCCAAAACCAGTTTCAAATCCCATACTCATCTAAAGCATTTTCCGGTGTTTGCTGTTCTCTTCTTTGTATTGGTTTCAGCCTAGTCTCGCTTCTCTCGAGACTCGGTTCTCTTAGGACTCGCTTCATTCGCCTTCTTGACAGCTTTGTAAATGGGTCTAGGCCTTTCCTGTGTTTACCTTATAAATACATGCCAAAATACCAAAAAAATCAACTTGTATAAAACCCAAATTGTGAAATTTAATTTGTCTTCATCTTGTACATTCATATTAAAAGAGTGAGTAAAGATGGCCATCTCATTAGTCTTTTGCGGCTTCAACAAAATCAATGGCCCGTAAACAAATCAAATCAAATAGGTCAATTTAGTTCTAATTTGACAACCATTATTGAGAAATGCAAGCATGTGACAAATCATTCGCCACATTGTAAAAGTGATAGCAACCAGTTTTGACAAAATTGTAACCCTTAATCATTATTGAGGCTAAAAGTGAATTTATACTTGTTGTGATAAAACCAAAATTAAACCTAGAAAGTAGACAAACAAAGCATATTACAAAACCAAAGATGTCAAAACTGTTAAAATATAACAGCATCAAGACAAAACAATATTCCTGCAAATGGCAATTCTTCACTCTAAAAATCAGGTTGTGGCTAAAAGAGATGATCTTGTAACAGTTGTGGAGAAATAAGGTAATTTTTATCCTCACTGTGAGTTGGAATATTTTTGGGAAGACCATCCAGCCCAAGAAGTGACCATGACTCAATATTGCTTTTAATCCAAATAAGGGTTATTGTATGCTTTGCGAATTCTAAAATAATGAGCAGCATCAGCAGTATACATAAGTTTGGTACCTCTGGGTTATTTTTCAATAATTGTTTTGTTCACGACTGCCACAACCTTTTGAGAATTGTATCTAGGATTTTGGATGAAGACAAACAAAATCAACTAGAGAACTATAAATTGATGGTGATTAAAAAAGATAAATATTAAAAACACATTTCATGGAACTTTGTTCATTCAAAAATATTAAAAGGATTTAACAGAGCTGAAATAAAAAATGGCACTAAAAGTCATACCATATGCAACATGTTAAAAAAAATGCATTACATGTGGCAAGCAAGGATGAGAATGAATTGAAATTGACAAATCCTTAATGCATGAATGTAATTTTGTAGTGCAATCTCATCTTCTTGCGCATAAATACATTACATTTAAGCAAATACTGTGAAGAGCTCTGTATTGCAATCAAGAGTTAATAGACTGCCATATAACGAAGCCAGTGTGTATGCCCCCGCATTTTCCTTGAATCATTAGAATCAGAGACTTGTAATTTTCATCAGTCAATGCTAATTATAAATTATCTGGGCTATTTGCACCCACTATGATACTTCAAATCTGTTAAATCTTATGCCAAGCGAATGCACTTCGTTGTCAGATCAAAGTGGTAGAATTTCTCCAGCCAAAATTGTTATCCTTCCGGAAAATATCAGCTTGACCTGGTAATTATGTTCTCGGACTGTTTCCAGAATGGTGCCTTATATGGCTTGTTTACAACTTTGACACATTTGAATGGGGATTTGGCAACAATGTCATTCATCAGCCTAGTTGTGAATTTTCCATATGTGAAGACCATAACCAAGGCGAACTAGAACCAACTCCAATAACATATATATTATACTTGTCATGCGGACTTTAGAGCCCGGGATCTCTGTCCAGTTGACAGATATTTCTATGATAGGAATGTTTATACGTTTACATAGATATACTAATTCCACGTCAAAGCACCACCTGCAAAAGAAAAATCCAAAATGAGACATTTATAGAATGTGATCCTTGTAGACATACTAATTCAACAGTTGCATCAATTTCCAAACTAATTTCAAATACTTAGAAGTATCCAAAATGATCCTATTCCTTTTGAATAAGATAGAGGTATGGAGCACTGCACTTTCTGTAAAGTACAGAACTACACCATCTTCATAAGTTTTAATGAGATTGACTTGATATTTAAACTACAAGATCAAAAGTTTGATACAGATGAAAACAGAATTAATCTTTTTATCGATAGTAGTGATATCCTACAAAACTTAGATAGGCCGATAACATCCTCCCTTAATTTTGCCAAGAATCTAACTAATATGACAAATCTAGGCAGGCCATTTGTGTAAAGGAGGCATTCTAAACAAATTTTGCATGTTGTGGACATTTTGGTGATGCTTTTAGCCAATAGCATAATAAGCCTTTCAATGGAAAAACTGTTCGACTAATTTTGTAATGTCCCCTTTTGGGATGATCCTAAATCTTGCCCTAGAATCACAAGTATGATTAAAATAAGAATGTAATGTAGTAAGAATCATATCTTTACCAGTAAAACATCTTTATCAACATAATCCTGCTTTAGATTCTACAATCACGTTAGACAATATTTGAAATATGATTCATTAGATTATTCACTTTTATTAGGGTTAGGGATTCAACAACAAATATAAATACATATGCATACATGTCCATAATCATCTTAACCTACTTAGATATACCACGCAACTTGTTGATCTTAGAAATTAAGCACCAAGGGTTCCATTTCCCTAAATCAATCATAGTAGGGTTTGGAGAGGAAAGCCATAAAGGGTGCCTGGTTACTGTTCAGCCCAATTAAACTGAAAAGAGTCCACGTCTATCCCAGACAACTTGCCCCTTGGCCCACAAGCGGCAGGAATATCCACATTGATGATGCCATCCCTTGGGGACCTACTTAATTCTAAGGAACCCGGGTCATTGAGGAAGACTGTTCAGCCCAATTAAGCCCAATAGCGCACAGCATCTAACCAACACAACTCACCCCTTGGCTGTAATGTCTCATTTATGCAATTCTCTTAGGGTTTGGACTAAACTCTTATTATTCAAATCGCAAGGGACTTTCTTCTATCTATGATTTGTACACAATTCTTTTATTTTCCACAAATGAGTGTATTTGAATGTTATTTGTATATGTGTATATTACCAATACCCTTATTTAATGAATTAGACAATGTAACAATTGATCAATACCAAAATCTGCTACCTTGATAATGATGAAGACTAATCTGCAAAAGTTTATTTGTCCAAGAATATTCTGATAGATATATATATATATATCTTAAATCTGAATTTTGATAGACAAGCTCTTTCCAATATCAATGGAAGTGACTTGGTGTAATGTCTCATTTATGCAATTCTCTTAGGGTTTGGACTAAACTCTTATAATTCAAATAGCAAGGGACTTTCTTCTATCTACGATTTGTACACAATTCTTTTATTTTCCACAAATGAGTGTATTTGAATTTTATTTGTATATGTGTATATACCAATACCCTTATTTAATGAATTAGACAATGTAACAATTGATCAATACCAAAATCTGCTACCTGGATATTGATGAAGACTAATCTGCAAAAGTTTATTTGTCCAAGAATATTCTAATATATATATATATATATATCTTAAATCTGAATTTTGATAGACAAGCTCTTTCCAATATCAATGGAGGTGGCTTGGTGAAGTTATCTCAATTCAATGAATATCGGTATTCTGAAGTATTCCAAACAATCAATATAGCTATATATCAAATTTGAAAGTATCGATCTATTTGAGTATTTGATCTGATATTATAAAGATCATACTGATCTAATGTCGATCACTATGGAAGAATGTTATCAAATAAAAAAGTTATATCGATCTGATCTTATTAATGATTTGCAAGAAGTACAATTAGAATCGCTTTTATAGCGATCTGCAGAATATGGTAATCGCTGTTCCTGATTTACTCTGGTGTATGCAATGGCCAAGTACAAATAGAATCGTTTTTATGGTGATCTGTAGATGTGATAAACACTATTTCTGATCTACTTCTGTTTGTGTATGCGATGGCCAAGTACAAATAAAATTGTTTTTATAGTGATCTGTGAGATGTGATAATCACTATTCCTGATCTACTTCTGTTTGTGTATGTGATGGCCAAGTTTCTGATTCAAATGATAGCTTTTATATGATGGCCGATCTGAAGTTGTCTTGACGCTGTCTCTGATACAATGCTTATTGCTTATGTGATGTTTATGTCACTATTCCTGATTGAAATCTCTATGCTCATGTGATCTGGTTTTCTTATTAATAGTGGATTACTTCCACTTAAATCTGCAAGATATATAGAATAATCTCCCTGAATGAATGGTCTTTGAAATGATGTTGATGTCTCTTTAATATGCTACGAAGGGATGTGAATGTGAACAGCTGCAACCCCCTATTAGATCGTACCCAACCCCATATTAGATTGTACCCCATATAAAGAACTATTCGATACAAATGATTAGTTTGTTAATTAACTTCAGCATTTTGATACACTTTCTTTTGTTGGAGCACCAATTATAGTAATGCTGTTTGATTAATTTTAGCTTGGTGGATCCAAACAGATCGCTTGCCACCTCACACTATACTTACTCGATATAACCAATCGCCCATATAGAGATATCTATATATGGATTGTTTTAGGCAATATGCTGTTTCTCTATTTGATTATTCTTGATCAGTGATTATGGAAATTGAAATGTTGTTGGTGATCTTGGTTAAGTATATCGTGTTCTGTAAAGATCTTGTTGTCTCATAACTATATTGTCTTTATGGCTTAGTTGACTTGACTCAAGTCTTGAACCCATGAACAGATTATCATCACATATCATAGTGGAGTTGTCAGAGATACTATGCTCACTTCATCACTCTCATCAACAATTGTAAAAAAATCTTTCCTTTAGATATCAAACAATCCGTCTTATTATCTATCCTTCAATCAATGCCCTATGAAGATGCCTTATGGAAAATTGTGAAGTCTTATAGATAAGACAATTTTCCTAATTATGATATCACTTCAACTTTGATTCCTTTGATGTTATTCTTATTCATATTTGTTGCCGAACACTTGCACAGTTCATTAAACATCCACCTTGATGCTTCTATCCCTTGGGATGGCCTACTTAATCCGTGGGAATCCATGTCGACCACCTGCTCCTAACTTATTTCCCTCCATTCCTATAGTATTGCTTATTTCACCTCCCACAACCTACCATCATGGGGATTGGAGAGGATAACACGAAGGGTGCCCAAGGGCGCGGAGCATCCAACCAACAAAAATAACACCTTGGCCCACAAGTGGCAGGAATATCCACTAATACAATTCCATCACTTGGGGTCGCCTACTTAGAGAGGAAACATATATCCGCTCTCCCTAATGCATCTCCTTCCTCACTCACATAAGATTGTTTTTGGGAGGATAAAAAAATAAATTAAGAATCTATTTTACATCGTTAGTTATACAAAATACATAAGAGCTTATATGTTGGACAATATCATGCATACAACAATATTTTCTATAATACCAGATGACTGCATTCTGAAATGCACATCTCTTTACTCAATACTGACTTGTCTTTCACTTCCTTGATTCCTTTCCCTTTCCAATGAAGAGATTCACCTTATATATCCCTTGAGAATAAATGAAGTTGCCAGACTCGCGACTTTTTCAAGGTATACAACTCCTCGTAATTGAGGCGTCCCTTCTTAACTTCATCACTGCCCTTGCAAAACTAAATGTAGCCTTGTGTATTAATCAGTCGCTACTTAAAGCATTAGTTGAGTCACTGTCTTTTATTTGTGATAATCAATGCCTCATTCACATGAATCACTGTCTATAAACTGATCAGTCCTTTTAATTGCTGATACTTGGATTGTTGTGCAAGATTGATTTTATTTGTTTTATTATTCCTTAGAGGGGCCATGACAAATTGTCATTGACTCAAAGGGAAAACACAGTGGCATAATAGACAGAAAATTTGTGCCAAAATTATGGCACTATGATCAATTTTCGTTGATCAAGAGAAAGGCAATTTATTTGTTAAATTGCACAAGTATGTAAGTTTGGCGTCCATGCTTTAAAAGATTAAATAAAATGCAAAAAACATATTGTATTTTGGGACGGCCCCCTCATAGGAGACAACCCTAGAGAAAGAGTTTTGAATTGTTTTCGAAAAAAAAAATTTAATATATTCCCATGAGGGATGACCCCCTAATGGCTAGCACTCCTTTGGAAGAAGGAATAAAAGAAATAAAATGTAATAATCTGCCTTGGCCAACCTCTTGGGGAGAAGTGCCCATCCTTGGGTAAGGAAGTTTTGAAATTATTAAAAAAAATAGTTAATGTTGGCCAACCTGGTTTAAAGGAGGTGATCGTAGGAATGAAGAGACATGTTTGAAGGGTATAAATCTACGTTTCCTGGGGACACATGGGTATGCATCCCCAGGGCTAAAAATCTTGTCCCTACACCAAGGACATTTTGGGGTTGCAATTATGGCGTGGGGATGTCCCTAGGATGCTGGTTCGGGTTCGAATTCGGGTTCGAGTTCAAAGAACCGATTCGCCGGTTCGACAAAATTTTGCAAAAGGGGTTTTTGGGTTCGGGTTCGTTTTTTCAAAAATATGTAATTTTATATATATATATATCCATATTTTGATATTTATGCAGCCTAGAAGCATGAGTTAAGATTAGAATGTCACATAGTATCATAAAAACTAAAGTAAACATTTAAATTTGTAAACATAGCATCATGAATCATGAATCATGAATCCATGATCATACCATCATATACTTCAACTTCAAAGTCTTCAAGTTCAAGTTCAACATCAAAGATTCAAAACATCTAAATTAAATCAGAACATCAGTTCAAGTATCATTGTTTGAAGTTCAACTAATGGATTCAAAATTTATTGATATTCATTATTCTATTCAGATTCTTCATCATCTTCTTCTTCTTCATCTTCTTCTTCTTCTTCATTGGCATTAGTTGACTCGCAAATAGAGCTAAGGCCAATGGGGTCAGCTGCACTAGTAATAGTATTTGCAACAAAATATTCACATTCATCAAGTGCAAGCCGAGATGTGGACGCATCCAAGTCCACAAGCTCTGCATTTATATCACACCTCTTCGTCTCCCCTTCATTGTATTCTTTAGTCTTGTGAGAGACAAGACACAAGTTGTAATGCACAAATACCAAGTTCTCCACTCTTTTAGATTGCAACCTATTGTGCTTCAATGAGTGGTTGAACGCATATGTGCTCCAATTTCTTTCTGTTGTAGATGAACTAGCAACCTATGAAGACAAGAGTCAAGACAACATGAACAAACAATTAAGATAAAGTAAACTTCAAACTAGATACAAAAAATAAAG
>MU224884.1:1219115-1229138 GCA_018584345.1 Thuja plicata
CAAACACCTATCTCCTCTTGCTCAAGACCAAATAAGTTGTTTGCACACCACAAATGAGAATTAGAAGCAACAAAAATGTCTTTAAACTCACCTTTTTAGGGTTGTGGATGCCAAGTTTTAATTAAATTCGCCATAAATAACCGTTTTAGGTCAAACCACGGGTCAAATTCGCGCCAAATTCACACCAAATTCGCGTTTTTTGGCGAAATTCACTCGGGTTCGAACCAGCTCAACCCGGGTTCGAATTTGGCATTTGAAAATTCGAACCCTGCCCAGGAAATTCGAACCCACAAGCTAACCAGACCCGAATTTCGAACTGGTTCGAATTTCCCAGGGTCCGGAGGGGCCAGGGGCCGAACCCGGTATCTTAGGGATGTCCCCTAAACATCCATGATCTGCAGTTTTTTGCTGGAAACATCCCAAAAACCTGGGGACGGCGCTGCCTAGCAATGGGAACATTTGATGGTCCCTAGGATGATTAGGGAATGTTTGGAACATCCCCTACCATCCCCAAGATGGCTGGACGTCCCCAGCTAGGCAACCATTTTAAAAAAGCTCCCACTTGGAGGAAAAAAAATTTATCTTCATGACTATTAACAATGAATTCAAAGTACCATTGGTAGAGTCTGCATCTTCATATAGTTGATTAACCACTGTTGGCTTGATAAAATTTATGCAAACATCTGGATCTGTGAGCATGCCTTTGCTCCTCTTTAGAATTTAAGGTGTCGTGTAGCCCATTGTCAATCTCCTGCTTCAAATTGTTGTTGTAGACTCTATTGCCCTTGGAGGATAGCTACTTCATTCGCAAGTCTATGTAGTCCTTGAGAGATATGTTTGTATGCCATCCACCATCAATCCAATCCTTCTTGAATTGATTCAAGGACTCGACCAAAGAGGGTTGTTGCTAGATCCTTGGAGGGAAAGCCGGCATCGTCAATCTTGTATTGGTTTGATGTTTGCATGACATGTTGTCCTTCGCTCTTCCATTTGCCAAGCACTTGAGAGTCTCACCAATCTGCTACTGTCCTCTTGCTAGGGTGTGGCGGAGCTGCTGCTGACTTCTTTTTAGCTCCCTCAACAAGACTGTCATATTCACAAATGCATCTTCCATTCCATCACTGGGTGCCATGATTCGATCTGAATTTCTCAATAGGCCGGCAAGACCACCAACTCCAATACCACTGTGATGTACCGAACGGCTCCTTCAGCCCTTTGAGCCTCCGTACTACACCTTGACTCACTCTGTACAACAAGTCTAGTAAAAAAAATCTCTCGTACGACAACAAGGTTTACAACATTTACAACCTCAACAAGCACGTACAGCTCCTTTGCTTGGCCTCCAACCCGTATGATGGAACCGTCGTACAACCCCCTTGTCTCAAATCGTACGGCTATTCCTTGACTACCGTACGACGGGATTACCTTCAACCATGTCGTCCCGCCTTGTGCACCCGTACACTAGAACCACCCATAGGGACTTCACCCGTACAGACAAGCCACTCTACAGCCAAGTCGTACGGTCAAGCCCACAACTCCAAAATTTGTCGAGTTATAGAGTTATGGATATTGTCGACAGATCAATGGTTGAGCTCGGATAGACTTTGCGGAGTAAAGATTTGGGGAAGCTTCACAATATTATCACCAATAAAATATTACGCATATGTCAGGATTAGATCCACGGAGCATGCACCAACGGAATGAATCGTTGACACAAAATATTTATGTTTCCACACAATGGAGATGAATCCGACAATGAAGTACAAAGTGAAATATTTGAAATGATATCTCCAACGGCAAACTAGGGTGGTTGCTAACCACCGAAACTGCAATTACAGACTAGGGAGGGTCTTACACCTCCAAAACTACAAACAAAGACTCAATTCCAACTGGAATCGCAAATACATAAAAAATATAAACTCCACGACAATCTCCTACAATATCAACCACGGCCTTAAAAAGAGCTCCAGGAAATTTCCCAAAGGGTTACAAATAAGCCAACAAACTTTATTTATTATTTTATTACTTGGGCCCCTTTTTATTTATTTATTAATTAAATAAATCCTTTTGATATTATTTAAATTTTGGAACCACCTAATTAATTATTTCACTCCATTAATTTGGGGACATTACAGCGTGCTTTATCCATGTTTTCATATGAACATTTTAAATTTCCCTATATATTTTAAATTTTCGCTATATTTTTATAGCCATCCCCAAAATTGGCAAAAAAAATCAGTGTCCCGGAAACCCATCCCCCGGTCCCTTGTCATCCCCATCACGGAAACTTGGTGTAACCTTGGTTTAAATAGAAGTTTGTTGAGGGTCATTAATCATCAATTCATTGAATATTTTTCCTATGATTGAGAGCAGGTTTGTAAGCTGAGATCAGATATTTGAATATTTGAGAACAGATTTATGAGTAGACATAATATTTTGAGAGAAAAGATCAGAGCAGACATAATGCAGATTTTTGTGAATATTTGAGAGTGATCCTTCAAGACCATATTGCAGATCTGAGCAGAGGAATATTGCAGACCTAAAATCAAATTTCTAAGGCAGGTTTTGGAATTTGTGAGCAGTGTTGAAGGTGATCTAGAGCAGATTCAAAATATTATTATTACTTTGCATTTAAAGGTTAGTGCCTTCTATTTTGTGAGATCAGTGCCTCTCACTCAAAAAGATTCGTGTCTCTTGCTGGGTTGGCGCTAAGTAGAGGAGATTGTTGTCTCCTGTGAGTTGGTTTGTGTGTGTGTGTGTGTGTGTGTGTGTCTATATATATATATATATATATATATATATATATTGCTGTGGTTTCTCCCACAATGGTTTGAACATAAAATTGTGCATCTTGTGTTCTTCATTGCTAGATCTTACTTGTGATTATTGCTCTTTTTAAAGTTTAAATAAGTGAAAATTGTTGTATACTGATTCGAAGGATTGTTACAAAATAATGAAAGTTATAAAATTTCAATTCTATTAAATTATACTATTTAGCATTTACACTGTCTTAAAATCTTCAACTTTCAAATCCAGATGCATGGGCATTAAATCAAAATAGACAGATAATAAAAAGTTTCACTTTAGTTTGTTTTTACTATATAGCACAAGAGAGTTCTAGTCTCTCACCATGACAAATAATCAGCTAATCTGCATATGAAGAAATATGATTTCAAATCACAGAGTGACAATGCAATTGATGCAGTGATTGCAATCAATCATAGGGGATCCAATAGAGGGCAACCATTTCCTCACAGCTAGACCACACAAGCTGACCCCTATTAAACTCAACAAATGAGAGAAAAACCCACCTAAATCATATACCGAAACACACTCCCATACTTAAACAAAACCCAATTCAAACCTACCAACCCAGAATGGATCTTAACACCCAACTCCATAAAGCCAATTTTTGGAGTTAATTTTTATAAGAATTCAAAGAGACATATTGCTGACATGTCTCAAACCCAATACTCGTCAAAATACATCGATATTCTGGTCCCAAATCAGACACAAAATCTAAAAACACATAACTTCACTCTTGTTGTTTTCTGAACCAAAAAGGAAATAGCTAATTTTAATGCTCTTCTCATAACAAGTTTTACAAGAGAGTTTGTGGCTGATAATAGACATATTTCAAGACCGACCTTCCTTATTTTATCTGCACAAGAAATATTTCAACACTCAATCATAATCCTACAATATGAAATGTAACATTCTATACAAGTCTGGTGAAATTTTGATAGGGTTCCCCCTTTAATAAATTTACTTTCCCTGCAAAATGACAACAAAACTCAATCTTCAGCTTGCAGAAACAAATCACTACAAAACAGTTTAATTCTAAGCCCCAATCTCTCTATTCTAGTTCCCAAGCTCTTGATGACGTACAAGCAAAGAACACCCGTTATCTCCTTCCTGCACCCTGTCACTCTCCTAGAAGCTTACATTTACTCATTTCCAAGCAATAGAACTGGGATCCAAATTCAAAATTGTATTTGTGATCAAATATAACCACTCCACAAAAATGATTTTCCTCGACAAAATGCGAGATTCCAAGAATTATCAAAATTGAAACTCATTACTGGCTAACAATAACCCAGTGGTGTGTCCTGCCCAACATGCATGATAAAATAATGTTGTTTCTTCAAACAAGTGCCAACATGCAAATGGGATGCACCATTTTCCAAAGTGAACTAGAAAACTCAAAAATGTCAAGTAACTCCTCTATGACACAACATAGATGATCTTACCCTACACCTGGAAACACAGGGGAACCAAAAATATATTTGGTTGATGTTGATGGCTAGACCCTTGCAATGCTCCTACATCTGACACCCAAGGTAAGAATTTGTGAGCATAGTACTCAAAAATTAGAAACCCTTGTACACATGCAAACCTTGAAATACTCCATCATGGAAAAATTCAAGTGACTCCAAAAAAATATCTTCCTTCACCTCTTCTAGCTTTTGGTTGGGCCATAACATGACCTCCACCACCAAGCTTTCTACTTCTCCGCTTCTACTCTTGTAAATTTGTCTACCAAAATCCATCCTCTGACAACAACCTCTACCTCTCCTCTCTCTCTCTCCCTCCTCTTCATTAAAGTAATATTGTTATATTTAGCCTATTGTGGTCATTTAAGATGTTTAGTTTTAGTAACTTTCTATTGTCTTTAGCTCTTGATCATTTCCGTTATCGAAAGATCTTTTATAATCATCTATTTAAGGAGTATTTCGCTCATTTGTATTATCTTGATTATCATTTTATGGTATCAAAGCGAGTGTTTGCAAAACCTCAAGATGAGAGTAGGTAATTGCCATACACATCCATACAAAGTTTTTTGGTTAATTTTTTAATAAAAATCATGCATTATATTTACTATAAAAAAATTGTAAATTTTTTATTGGTAAAAATTGTGAATTTTTTCTAGGAAATTCAAGGGTTTTCCTCTGACTTCATTCTATAAGAATCATGCCTAAGTTTCAAATTTTTCGCACGATATTTTTCCTTAAAATTGTAGGGTCTTTTCATCCATTCATCCAACAAAATCAGCATTTATTCCTGTCGTGTGAACGGTGTGATCTAAATCATGGTGATTTGGAGTCATCTGCTCTTGCGACTGAAGGTTTCCTAGTAGAATCGAAGGGTATTTTGCAGTCTCATCGCACCGTTTTTTAAGGAATCGTGACTGCAACTTCAATTTTTTATGGTTTTCTGCTCACACAAAGAAGGGTTCTTTTCTTTGCAAAAATCCATGCAACCTCTGAGTAGTTTTTTGTGGGTATTTTCTTTGCAAAAATCCGTACGATCCCTCTACATTTTTTTGTGGGTATTTTCTTTGAGAAAATCCAGGCAACTAGGGTTTCATTGGTGATAGATTTCTGAGAGGGTTTTGGCAGTGCTTTATATGTTTTTAAGACAAATTGCAGGTCCTTTTTGCTCGGCCTAGGGTTTCTAAGTTCCTAGGGTTTGACAATTTTTTCAAAAAATCGTGGTGTTGTTTTCCAGCAAGTTTTTCAAAGATTTTTGGGAAAAATTTGACATTTTTTTATAAATAAAAATCAAAGGTATTTGAGAAGCTCCATTTTATCTCAGTTTTTGTGCCTTTGGATAGCGGGAGGGATGGCTTCGTTACTGAACATCACGTTGGAAGGCAACGAACAATTCAACGACAAGAATTATAGTACCTAGAAACAGTGAATGTTCACCATTTTTTAGTATGGTGTGTCGAACAGGTTGAATAACTGAGAGAGAGGGTGAATTAGTTATTCCAACACACTTTATAAAACTTTTACTTTGTCAATAAACTTATAAACAACAATATCAACTTCTGATCTATCGGTTAACCACATCAAACATTCTTAACAGATGCAAACATGAAAGCACAACAATATCAACACAAAAAACACCAAGATTTACATGGAAACCCAAACTAGGAAAAACCACGGAGAAGCTAATTCTCATGAAATGAAACACCGGTTAAGGTGATTTTTACAAAGGTTCACTGTCGGTTTTGCTCACTGCAGGTTGGCTCACTACCGATTGACTCACTGTCGGTCGGGCTAGCTACCCTTAAATATGAATATGGCTAACTGCCAATACAAGTTTTACTGACAAAAGATGAACTAATAGAATTGCATCTAATTATGCATGAAACAGTCCGACAACTAAACTTTGTTATGTTACTGTCTGATCCACTGTAACTCAGTATGCAAGCCACTTCTTGATCTTCAACAATCTACCTCACAAACTTCCGCTTACACACAATCCACCACAGATTCGCACTATCTCCTTATGTAGCTCACACTGTTCGCACCACACCATCACACATCATCCATCATTCCTCGAATACAAAAAAAGGTTTGTCTATATATATAGATATCCGACCATACATATGTCGGCCACACCAAACTTGTGTGATGGCCCCAATTACAAAAGATATTACAATTATATTTAATGCATTACCATAGGTCCTAAATCTAGGACACACTTGGAAACATTACAACACGCTACACCAAGACCAAATATAGGTCACACTTAAGACGTTTACAATGCACGTTACATTTACCAATACTGTCGGAATGCCACAATCAAGACCATGTCTTGATTAGCAAAACATCTGAACCAACCAATAGGTGAAACAAGATAGAACACGTCCAAAATACGATACCAAAACCAACTGATGAACAACACCATTGTCCAGATATCAAAAACAACTGGCAATCACCAGGAACCGACAGACAACTCCATGCACTACTAATTACCGAAAGCATACAAGTGTACCGAAACATGTAGGTCATGGGTAGAACCAAGTACACCTGCCATGGAACACCAAAAACTATCCATACTGAACCTAAACTGTCATAATCAAGACTTATGTTGCATAACCAACAGCCAACAGGTACATACCCAAAACTGCCAACAACCAACCGATATCGCTAGAATATCGTTATGAGGGTTTTGACATAAATGACAACTAATGCCAACAACTCAATAAGTCTAACACGGTGTAATGATCAGCTTGTTTTTAGTAAATCTGCTCATCCCACAATTGCGGGTGAAGACTAGGAAAAGTTCAATGAGCATAATTGTGAAGTCGTTATGCTGCTCAAGTTATTTGTCACCAATGAGATGCTTCCAGAAGTGCCATCGGGCAAGACTACTGCACAAATTTGGACTCACTTGAGGATATGGTGTTTATCATGTTGAATCCTATGAGCACTTCATCCAAACTCTCAACATCGCCTCTACCAATGTTGCTCTGAAGTTTGATGATCTATGCATCAAGCTCTTACAAGAGGACAAATGGAAGAAGTTTGGTAGCAGCAATGATACAATTGATGTGGAACAGGCTTTTTGTTGACAAAGAAGGCGGCAAAGGAAAGCCTCTCAACAAAAGGGACAAAGCAAAACCTAATGATTCTTCAAAGAATCTAAAATCTATCACATGTCACTATGGTAAACCTAGTCATATGAAGTTTTGTAGAAAGCAATTACCTGGTCAAAAATTCATCTAGGGAGGAGGGTCTCAATAGAAGGTTCATGACACAAAGCATTCAGAGAAATCAGCCTTCTATGCATTCATGGCCAAATGACCAAAAAATCATGTCAAGTCTTCTACATGGTATATTGATTCTGGCACAACTCAACATTTAACAAGCAGGAGAGATTGATTCATAGAGTATAAGGCTTAATCTAATTTAGTAATCTTTGGTGGTGGTGAAGCGTATACAGTTGTTAGCGAAGTTAATGTTCGAATAACCTCTAGAGGGGTAAATCTTGTTTTTCTCAATATATGCTTTATTATGTGCATGGAGTTCAATCTACTCTAGATGATTATGCGCAATTGTCCCAAGTTGGACATCATCTTCAGTGCACATAAGTCTCATATTATTGACAAGGAGCCCAAGAAAACCATTGCAGTTGGCATTGAAGATCATGGGTTATATCAAACGGTCATCTATCAATACTCTTTAGCATACATTATGAACATCTCAACCTATCGTATCCCCCTTGATTTGCTCGAGAGAATATGGTACACGACTTACCTAAGATCCAACAGCTAACACAGTGTGCGGAGCTTGCCAAGCAAGGAAGCAGTATCGAACTCCATTTTCAAAAGGACAAGCTTGGAGAGCATTGAAGGTCCTTCAATTGGTTCATGCAAATGTTTGTGGACCAATGAATATTGCATCGATCACTAGTGCTAGGTATTTCTATTGTTTGTTGATGATTTCAGTATGAAAATGTGGGTGTTGTTCCTCAAAGATAAATCAAAGGTTTTTAATAAATTTCAGAAGTTTAAAGCCTTAGTTGAAAAAGAGTCAAGATGTCCAATCATCACTCTTATGTCAAATAATGGGGGTGAGCTCTATTCCCACAAATTCACTAACTTGCATTCTAAACACGATATAAGGCATCAATTTACCACATCCTATACGCCTCAACAGAGTGGTGTAGTTGAGAGGAGGAACCATACTATTATGAAAATGGTCTGATGTAGTGTTGGAGAACAGGAGTGTTCCAAAGAATTTTTGGGCTAAGGCAATTTACACGGCAGTATACCTTCTTAATAGGTTTCCCACACAAATCATCAAGAAGATGTTCCCGAGGGAAGCTTGGTTTGGAAGGAAACCAAGAATCAGCCATCTTAAGGTTTTTGGTTCTACTACATATGTTTGGATTCTAGATGCCAAGAGAGCCAAACTGAATTCCAAAAGTCAGAAGTTGATACTTATAAAATACAATGACAATCATAAGGCATATCGGTTTATTGATGTGAACATTGACCGCCTAACATTCAGTAGGGATGTAATAATTGATGAAGAAGATGGGCCTTTTCAGCTCTCTTCTCCCATCAATGGTCCTGAGGATCAGCCTCTGAAGGCTTCAAAATTTGGGCATTCAGATTCCCTTGGCTCCACTTGAAGGGGGGGATTATGACGATTCCAACCTTGTGGAATCTCCTAGGAAAGTACCCATACCAGTAGATTTTTCTCAGGGCAACCAGGATCAGCATCTAGATGATTTCATTCCAAGCAGCCCAAGTCATTGAGGTGATCGTCCCAATTTGGAAATTTGGAAGAAAGGTGCATCTACTTGGCAACGTAAGTGGTGGGAAAAGCTCATGGGTGATGTTCAAGATAATAAACTTCAAAATTTATCATCACTACCTAATGTTGGAATAATGTGTATACTGTTGTGTACAAATTTACCTATTATCTTACCAAGCATTGAAATGATTATAAGTGAATTAAAGTGATTGGACATCATAGGAACAACGGTCATGGTTTACAGAGGATGAGATCTATGATTTGGAGAGGCAGATTATGTAGGAGGGGGTGGATTTAGTTGACACTAGATGACATTGAGGAAGTTGAGGAGGTTGAGGATGATCAGGAGTCATTGCCAGTGCCAGCAATATCTACATCCAAGATGGAGGTTGAGCCACAACCAGTCATGCCAAGTGAGGAGACCTAGCCACATTGGACTTCTAGGACTAGACCCTCTACCTCTCCCTTAGTTTTTACTAGAGCTGGGAAGAGGAAGATGTAAATTGTTCTGATGTTGTATTTACTTATAATTTTACAAAAACAATTTGCTATTTTAATATTGCTTCAGACTATCAAGCTACCAGCCATCAACATTCCACATGAGGATGTCATTTTGTACACAATTTGCATTTAAATGGCATAATAATCATGTGGTATCA
Source organism: Thuja plicata (assembly GCA_018584345.1). Classification (NCBI taxonomy): domain Eukaryota; kingdom Viridiplantae; phylum Streptophyta; class Pinopsida; order Cupressales; family Cupressaceae; genus Thuja; species Thuja plicata. The sequence continues at coordinate 1,228,828 of MU224884.1, forward strand.
AAATAAGATGCCATTATTAACACCTATGGCGAGATTTTTCAACACCTATCAAAATGCATGTGGTAAATTCACATGTGGCGAGATTTAATAATCATTATCTTATCTTGCATATTATATATGGTAAATAAGATACCATTACTAACACCTATGGCAAGATTTTCAACTAAAGGGCCCGTTTATTTGTTGGAAGATGGCTGGAATTTGAAAACGGGAAGATGTATTTTTGTACGGCCAAATTCCCATTTTGGTCCAAAATGAGAATTTGGCAAATTCCACCTTTTTTTTGGAATTTGCCAAATTCTCATTTTGGA
>MU224884.1:1229188-1355884 GCA_018584345.1 Thuja plicata
GGCAAATTCCACCTTTTTTTTGGAATTTGCCAAATTCTCATTTTGGACCAAAATGAGAATTTGGCCGTACAAAAATACATCTTCCCGTTTTCAAATTCCAGCCATCTTCCAACAAACAAACGGGCCCAAACCGTTTTTATGCTTGGCGAGTATTTACGCTATTAACTGCCGAGTTTTTTGTGAAAAATTCCCCAAGGTTTTGTGAATCCTATTATTATCTTATCTTGCATATTATATGTGGTAAATAAGATGTCATTATAAACAATTATGGCAAGATTTTTCAACTACATTGTTTTTATGCTTGGCGAGTATTAATGCCATTAACTGTCGAGTTTTTGTGAAAAACTCATCATTTTTTTTGCAAAAACTCGACGATTTTTTGTTAAAAACTCGACAATAAAAAGCCTAGGACACAAAAAAGTGAGATCTAATTCTATTTTTTGTGCTTTGTTTGAGGCCTAGGACGCAATTGGAGCTTGTTCAAGGCCATCCACACGAAGAAGAGAAACAAGTAACTCAAAATCGCCTCAAATTTCAATGTCATACTCTTTGTGCAATAGAATCTTCGGTTGCGCACAAGGATGGCAGATAAGATAAATTTATTAATGTCCAACAAGTGAATTAGATCTTTAAAGTGATTGGACATCATAGGAATAACGTCCATTGTTTACAGAGGATGAGATCTATTATTTGGAGAGGCATGTTATGGAGGAGGGGGTAGATTTAGATTGACACTAGATGACGTTGAGGGTGAGGAGGTTGAGGATGATGAGTATGTCCAATCATCACTCTTAGGTCAAATTATGGGGGTGAGTTCTATTCCCACAAATTCACTGACTTGTGTTCCAAACACGATATAACTAAGGCATCAATTTATCACATCCTATACGCCTCAACAAAATGGTGTAGTTGAGAGGTGGAACCATACTATTATGAAAATGGCCTCATGTGTGTTGGAGAACAGGAGTGTTCCAAAGAAGTTTTGGGCTGAGGCAGTTTACACAGTAGTATACCTTCTTAATAGGTTTCCCACACAAATCATAAAGAAGATCACCCTAAGGGAAGCTTGGTTTGGTAGGAAACTAAGAATCAGCCATCTTAAGGTTTCTGGTTCTACTGCATATGTTTGGATTCCAGATGCCAAGAGAACCAAACTGAATTCAAAAAGTCAGCAGTTGATACTTATAAAATACAGTGACAATCATAAGGCCTATCGGTTTATTGATGTGGACATTGATCGCCTAACATTTGGTAGGGATGTGGTAATTGATTTAGAAGATGGGCCTTTTCAGCTCTCTTCTCCCATAAATGGTCCTAAGGATCAGCCTCTGAAGGCCTCAAAATTTGGGCATCTAGATTCCCTTAGCTCCACTTGAAGGGGGGGATTGTGTACAAAATGGCATCCTCATGTGGAATGTTAATGGCTGGTAACCTAATAGTCTAAAGCAATATTAAAATAGAAAATTGTTTTTTTTGTAAAATTATAAGTAGATACAACATCAGAACAATTTACATCTTCCTCTTCCCAGCTCTAGTAAAAACCAAGGCCTAGGTAGAGGGTCTAGTCCTAGGAGTCCACTGTGGCTAGGCCTCCTCACTCAGCGTGACTGGTCATGGCTCAACCTCCATCCTGGATGTAGATGCTACTGGCACTGGCAATGACTCCTCATCATCCTCAACCTCCTCACCCTCCTCAACATCCTCTAGTGTCAATCTAAATCCACCCCCTCCTCCATAGCGTAACTCTCCAAATCATAGATCTCATCCTCTGTAAACAATGGACGTTGTTCCTATGATGTCCAATCACTTTAAAGATCTAAGTCACTTGTTGGACATTAATAAAGTTATCTTATCTTATCTACCATCCTTGTGCGCAACCGAAGATTTAACAGCATTGTTGTTATGCTTGGCAAGTATTTATGCTAAGCATATAAAAGTCAATTACACCTATACACATATTTGCATTAATTTACTCGGCGATCATCTTATCAAATGCCGAGATTCTTCATTTACCAAGCTGTTAATAATCATCATATGAAATCTCGGCATAGGTGTTAATAATGGCATCATATTTACCTATTCTTCATTGTACCTATTCATAATCATTTACCTATTATCTTAGGAAGTATTGAAATGATCATAGGTGATGTTCAAGATAATGATGTGTTTAAAGCCTTAGTTGAAACAGTGTCAAGATGTCCAATCATCACTCTTAGGTCAAATAATGGGGGTGAGTTCTATTCCCACAAATTCATTGACTTGTGCTCTAAACACAATATAAGGCATCAATTACCACATCCTATATGCCTCAACAGAATGGTCTAGTTGAGAGGAGGAACCATACTATTATGAAAATGGCCTGATGTATGTTGGAGAACAGGATTGTTCCAAAGAAGTTTTAGGCTAAGGCAGTTTACACAGCAGTATACCTTCTTAACAGGTTTCCCACACAAATCATCAAGATCACCCCGAGGGAAGCTTGGTTTGGAAGGAAACTAAGAATCAGCCATCTTAAGGTTTTTGGTTCTACTACATATGTTTGGATTCTAGATGCCAAGAGAACCAAAGTGAATTCTAAAAGTCAGAAGTTGATACTTATAAAATACAGTGACAATCATAAAAGGTCTACCAGTTTATTGATGTAGACATTGATCACCTAACATTTGGCAGGGATGTAGTAATTGATGAAGAAGATGGGCCGTTCCAGCTCTCTTCTCACATCAATGGTCCCGAGGATTAGCCTCTAAAGGCTTCAAAATTTGGGCATCCAGATTCTCTTAGCTCTACTTGAAGGGGGGTATTATGATGATTCCAACCTTGTGGAATCTCCTAGGAAAGTACCCATACCAGTAGATTTTTCTGAGGACAACCTGGATCAGCGTCTGGATGATTTCATTCCAAGCAGCCCAAAGTCATGGTGCTCATCCCAATTTGGAAGAAAGATGCATCTACTCAGTGACCTAAGTGGTGGGAAAAGCTCATAGGTGATGTTCAAGATAATAAACTGGTTGAGGCTAGATCATCCAGAGGCAAGAGCAAGCAGAGTGCAGCAGAGTTTTCTCATATGGCTTGCATTGAAAATGTTTATGAGCCTCAGGATTATACAGAAGCGAAAGGTAAACCTGAATTGGAAAAAGCCCATTGGATGCAAATGGGTGTATAAAGTCAAGTACAAAGTTGATGAAATCCTTGTCCAATACAAAGCACAGTTGGTGGATAAAGGGTTCTCGCAAGAGAAGGCATAGGCAATGGGGAGACCTTTGCTCCTATAGCAAAGATGAGTACCATCTGTCTTGCTCTATCTATTGCAGCACAATTTGGCAAAAAAGCCTATCAAATGGATGTGAAGAGTGCCTTCCTCAATGGATATTTGGAGGAAGAAGTATGCAAGGCATAGCTTCAAGGTTTTAATGTTGCAGGAAAGGAGCATCAAGTACGCAGACTGGTGAATGCTCTTTATGGCCTAAAGCAAGTGACTAGGGCATGGTACATAAAGATTGACAAGTATTTGGATGCATAGGAATTTCAACGATGTCCTTTAGATCCCAATTTATACGTCAAAAGCATCGATAGTGACATCATTCTTCTTGTCATCTATTTGGATGATATTATCATTACTAGTACTAGGGCACATTTCCTTGAGCAAATCAAACTCAATTTGTGCAGGCTATTGATATGACAAGTTTAAGCCTTTTGCATTATTGCTTCAGTGTAGAAGTTTGGCAGACAGGTAACAGTATTTTCATTTCTCAATCTTAATATGTCAGGAGTTTGCTAGACAAGTTCAGAATGACAGATTGCAAAATCTTGTCTACACTTATGTAGAAAGGGTTGAAACTTTCAACCAATCAGACTCACCAGTGATCAATGAGTCAATTTTCATGCAACTAGAGTAGCTTCGTCTATTTTACAGCCACTAGACATAATATAAGTTATGATGTGAGTTACATTTCTCATTTCATGACAGCCCCAAAGGCAAAACATTAGGTTGCAACAAAGCAAGTACTAAGATATGTAAAAGGGACACCTAACTTTGGCATTCTGTATAGCAGAAGCAAAGAACCTCACCCGGTTGAGTATACATTTTCAAATTTGGTAGGTTTTGTTGATGATAGGAGGTATACTTCTGGATATGTTTTCAGTCTTGGTTCACGAGCAGTCACATGGACAAATAAGAAGCAGTAAGCAGTAACTCTCTCCTCGACAAAATTAGAGTATCGGGAACCGTCAAAGCAGCATGTGAGGCAGTTTGGCTTCAAAGGATGCTATCTGACATGAACAATGTCTCGAGCAAGGCCTTCACACTTGCTTTGACCAGGGGTTCTAAAGTTTGCCAAAAATCCAGTCTTCCACAAGTGTACAAAACATATAGAGCATCATTGTTGATTCATACAACTTGTTACTATAAGCTCAAAATGTTTTGGAGATTTCAAGGTTTATATATTTTAAATTCAGATTTGTTTGATATGTCTATGAATACTTAGGCTTTTTTTCTTTGGGTCATTCTTGGTTAGATACTCTGGGACTGATCAACCTTAATGTGCAAAAAGAATTTATGAAGCTTTGGTACAAGAACAAAATAGTATTGCAGAAAGTTTCAAGGCATGAGAAACCAATTAAGATTAAGAGGACAAGGCTGTGTGTGAGCTAAAAGACAAATACAGGAGAATAAAGAATTATAAAAAGCATAAACAAGTGCACCAAAAAGAAGAATTGAAGACATAAATAAGAATGACATGGATACCGCTGAAAGAAAAAAACTTTCTGAGTACTCAAGAGGAAGAAGGAACAAGAGGATGCCTTAGGTTATAGTATAGAAACCTCAAAATGCTTTGAATAACCAAGGGCCATTGCCAAAAGGACATGTGGAATATTAAAAAATTGAGTCAAAAGAAATGGAAGAAGCAGCAACAGCTCCAGAGGTTACAGTATAACACCATTTACATCATAGTTCATAGACTCCTGACTTGGTTAAACTGAACAGACCATACTTTAACTTGGACTTGGCAATCAGGCAAAAACTCAACAAAACTCAGCAAGTTAAAAAAGAAAATTCAATTTGTTAACTGAAAACAACTTGCCAAATTTTGGCAAAACTCAGCTTAGCAAGTCAATGGGCAATTTCATCATCTGCAAAATAAATTTACCTTCGTCAAGATAAATACATAGCACAGACCATAAAAGAAACACAATTTTGGATGTACTTGAAAAACCAAGGGATATACTTCATGTCATTAAATAACTATTAATTGAGGTCGTGTTGATATGACTTAAATGACACAGGTCAAATCCCATAAAATTATTATTCTAACTATAAATGCTCATGAAAGAATTCATAACTTAAAAATCTAAGATATATATACATGAATGGGTTATACTTAGGTTGATCCCACATTGATTAGAAATGTGAGATAAGGTGACCTACAAGTAACAAGGCATTACATACTCTAAAAGCTTCACCACTGGAGAAAGAGGCTAGAAAGTGAAAAGCCCAAAGCAGTAGATTACATTTACTGTTTCTCCCTCTACTAAAAAATGCTTAAAGGTGCTTGTCTACTCAATGACCCGCTTGCCTTTAAATTATTACCAACATTCATGAGAGAAAATGTCAGTATAAATGGCTACTAATGGAGGTCATCTTTAGACAACTTAAAACAACACAAGTCAAAACCCATTAAAAACTGTAATTTCTAGTTAAAATATCCAATGAAAGACTTTGATACTTAAAACACAAACACATTAAGCTGGTGGACTGGATTTGGGCTCGAGTTCAAGTATCAGTAGATGTTAGAAGTTTCGTTTTGTTATACAGGGGATTTATTTTCCTGGTTTTCGTATGGATGAGTGTAAGTACGAGCACAAGAAGCCGGTAGAGCATAAACATTTCCTTGGGTACAAATATGGAATAAATAGGATAATTGAACACCTCAAATTCATAATTTGCAAATATGAAAAATACTCATCTCAAAAAGTCATTACACAATGAAAATTTAAACTATAATCAATATTTAATAGTCTGCATATTCTTCTTCATCAAAAGCATCAAGGTCAACATTTGATTCAATTTCATTTGAACCACAATCAATTGGAATGCAGCACCCACTAGCTGTGTCAAGTGCAGAAATTGCCTCAACTATAGAGACTTCGGCAAGTTGTGCAACATTCAAAGGTTAAATCCTGAATTCTTTCTCACACCACCATTGTATTCAGGTTTTTTGTGTGACAAGAGATGAAGATTGGAGTGCATATAAAAACCAAATCCTCTACTTTTTTTGGCCCCAAACAGTTGTGCTTGACCAAGCCGATGGAGTATGTACTCTGATTCCACTCAGCTGAAGAACTTGCAACCCATCGAGTTTGCATGATAAAATATTTAGTATTTAATTTTATAAATTTCAAAATATAAATTATAAGATTCTATTGTTTGTTTTTTTTATAGGTAATGGGCCGAAGCCTAGATTAATTATTATTATTATTATTATTTTGTTGAGATTAATTATTATTATGTGTTAAGCTCAAGTAGACTCAAACCCAAGACCTCCCAAATGAGAGGCTCGCAACTTACCGTTGTGTTATAGGCTCTTGCCTTATAAGATATAATATATAGCATAATAGCATTGAATGAAGAGGAGAAAAATACAAATAAAAAATGTACACTTGCGAGAGAATTTCAATTGCAAGAGGCTGAAAGTAAATGGAGCTTTGCCATGTAGATACTACCCATCATGTGCAATTCCGCTCAGCTGAAGAACTTGCAACCCATTGAGTTTGCATGATAAAATATTTATTATTCAATTTTATAAATTTCAAAATATAAATTGTAAGATTCTATTGTTATAAAATATAATATATAGCATAATAGCATCGAATGAAGACGAGAAAAATAATATGAACAATTATGCCATAGGCAACAAACGAGGCGAACAAAAGCAGCAGCTCTGATTTTCTTTAATGCAGATCTGTTTTCCTTCCAAAGGGTGTGAATTTTCTTGTTAGGAGGCCTCCAAAGGATGTGAATTTCATTGGAGAAGCTGGGCAGACATCTTTGACACCATTTCCAGCAGTCCATTCCAAACAAGGGCGATCTCTGATTTTCTTTAGTGCAGATCCGAATTTCTCCATTGCTTAGCGATTTTCTTGTTCAGAAAGGTTTGTTCAAGGGCGAATTTCATTACTAAGGGGGTGGCGGACTGTTTTGGTAGCATTTCCAGCCTCCAAGATTGAGCAACCAGCAAGCTAGGGCATCCTGATTTCATTCTTTGACCATTTAAATCAGAATTAGAGCTGGAGCAAAAAAAAAAAAAGATGGCTCTGTGCTCGCCAGCGATAATTCGCTCGACAAAATACCATACAGTGCATACATTGGATGAACAATTATATTTCTTTGCCAGAACAAAATATGCTTCTCGGGTAAAAGCTTCTGGCTTGGCAAATCAATCGGGGCGTCTTCAACCCCCTCAGATCTCATCCCATCCTCACAATTTCAGTACACTACGGCATACATCCCCTGGATTAAAGTCTGGGGTTTCATCACGGGAGATGCCCGTATCTGCTCAGGGAGAAGATAGCTCATGGATTCCGGCTCATAAGCAGAACGCCAGAAGGGCAAAGATATATAAAAAAAGAAATGCCAACGAATTTGAATACCCTCATTACTCTGCGTCTACCTTCGCCCTACCCATCAAAAATAGATACAGGCACCTTCAGACCAGTAATGATATCTTCAAGCCCATGCCCTATTCTCCCCCTCACAGGCGCTTTCCAACAGGCACAAAGGGGGAAAATTGGTAGAGCGGAAGAAGGTTCCCCAATCTGAAGATAAGATAGCAAAAAATGGAATATATACTCCGCCCCACAAACCCAGAAATAAAAATCTTACCAACAAAACTGAGATTCAGAAGACTCCTCGATCTCTCAGGCAACTGGAGCAATCGTTGTCAAAAATGAGCCAAAACGACAAGGACCTGGCTTTAATAACAACACAGAGGACAGAGCTCCACATAAAATTAATATCAACCCCAGATACATTTCAGGAATGAACAGATATTGTGAAGAACATGGATTATTTGCAAAATGGCTAGGTTCCGGCTGTCCTAGCTCCATAGTTGGAAAATAGCTTGAAAACCTATTCTCAAGCCAGGTAAGTATTACTCTGCTAAATAATGATTTTATTTTCATAGATTGTAAGGACATTAAAATTAAGAATAACCTAATGGAAGGAATATGCCCAAATTTTTGGAACTGTGGATTTCTATTTCTAGATTGGTGCCCTAATTTCGATCCATACTTTGTTAGCAATTTAGAAGTAGTTAGATGGATCAGACTCCCGAATTTACCATTAGAATATATTCATAGTCATATTATACAAGAGATTGCTAATAAAATAGGTAGTTTCGTAGATCTTGATAAAGATTTTATTTCAAACTCCAATATCAGAGTAGCTGTAAAAATGGATAATTTGATACAATCCTTAGAACCAACTAATTTTATTACCCCCAACGGTAGTTTCTGTTTGAAACCTGAATTCTGTACCCCTCCTTCAGATTCTGAAAATCTATTAGCATCAAACCCAAAATCGATGGATACAATGAATGAACTGGACTCTCCTAATAACTCTATTAACCAGAATATAGACACTTTTATTAAATCAGTGGATCACAACAATATGACTTGGTTTCTTAATCAGTCTGGAGGTTTCAGAATAGAAAATAATACAGAGAAGCATGAACCTTCTAAATTAGAATATTTGAATCAGACAAATCAAAAAGCAGAGAGTCAAAGCTTCTCCAAAAAACTAATCTCAGTTTGTGATAAAGAGGAAGCAAACCAAGACACAGAAGTGTTGAAAACATCAGAACAGATACTAAGAAGTGAACATTACAATATTGAACCTAGCCAAGAGGACAGAGTACAGAGCATAGAACAGAAAATGCTATTGGTTGAAGGAATCATGGAAGACCTGAGGGAAATCCAAAATGAAATCACAGATGAACTAGTATTATGGCACAAAAAGGAAGAACCTAGAGCGATTGAAACATGCAATGTAGCATTAGAGTCAGCAAAGCAGGCAACAAGCAATCATTCCATTCCAATAGAACTAGAAACAGCTTTTACTGCAATGAGTATTCCATTAAACCAGGACTTGATTTTGGAAGAATATGGTAGAGCTATTATAGATCAGGAAGATGGGATAAATTGCCAGGATATCAAAAACCAAGAAGATGATCCAGTAGAGGAAATCTACAATAAAATATGGAATGAATGCTCACAAGAAGAGAACTCGGAAGAAGTCAATGAAATCAAAGATTGCATCAAGGTATCACAAATTCAGACAGACAGTTTGGCATTGCTGCCACCATTGAAGGTACATCTAGCCCAATTACGTCAAAGCTTAAAAAGAAAAGAGGAAGAAAGTCAATAAACGAGCTTCGAAACAAAGATGGAAATGCAGATAATCAAACTAAGTTAACAGATATGATATATGCAGGGAAGGGGAAGTTCCTTCCTACAGCGCCATGAAAATCATAACATGGAATGTTAGGGGCCTCAATGCCCCTAACAAACAAAGGATATTAAAAAGAAACTTAAAAATTTTCGATTCTGAAATGATAATGATACAAGAAACAAAACTTAACAAAGAAGAAAGTAAAAAATTTAGTCTAAAATTAGGAATATGGAAATCAGAGTTAGTACCCTCGGAAGGGGCGTCCGGACGCCTTGCGATATTATGGGATCCTAGGAAAGTGGTGTTTGAGATATTAGAACATGCTAAAAATTGGATATACGGAACAGTCAAAAGTGTTAAAAGCCCCCTTAAATTTAATATCTTTAACATCTATGGACCAACCCCTAATAACGAAAAGCGAGCAATATGGAATAGTCTGGAAACCCAATTGGAAATCCATCAAAATGATTTCAATATTCTTGGTGTGGATTTCAACGCCATCTTGGATTGTAGAGAAAAATATGGGGGATCCCAATTTATCTCTCAATCTCAGAAAGATTTTAGCCAATGGTATATTAATAATAACCTTATAGATATTCAAACTTCAAATGGGCTCTTCACGTGGAATAATCACAGAACAGGTTTTTGTCAAATCGCAGAAAGGCTGGATAGATTCCTTTTCCAAGGAGATATAGGATCGTTCAACCATTCTCTGAACGCAAAAATATTAACCAATGTAGGCTCAGATCACCTCCCAGTTAAATTAAATATAGTAGAGGATGTCAAACCCTCGAAATGTCCCTTCAAATTTGAAAACATGTGGTTTCAAGACAACGAATTCCCGCTTCTATTAGAACAATGGTGGAAACAACCCAAATTCTAAGGATCTAAAATGTTTTGCCTTGTATCCAAATTAAAATATATCAAACATAAAATTTTAGACTGGAACAGTGAGAAATTCAATAATATCTTTGAAAACAAAATTAAAATAGAAAAGGATATCGATGACCTAAATAGAGAAATTATACAAATAGGGATGAACAAAAATAGCTACAATAAAGCAAAGGAGCTCCTAACAAAATACGAAGATATATTATACAAGGAGGAAATCTACTGGAAACAAAAATCAAGAAAAACATGGCTTAGCGAAGGAGACAATAACACCAAATTCTTTCATAACAATGTCAAAAATAGAAAAAATATTAATAGGATTATTAAGATCAAAGATACAACTGGTAATATAACAGGCAACCCTGAACAAATTTCAGTAGAACTTGTTCAGTACTTCAAGGAATTACTGAATAATTACGAATATGCAGAACTAAAACCCCAACAAGAATTACTAACTTCCATCCCTAAAGTATTAACAGAGCGGGACAATAAACTACTAAATAGCAAATTCTCCAAGGAAGAAGTCAAAAATGCCTTATTCCAACTCCACCCAGACAAGTCTTCGGGTCTGGATGGATTCTAAGCAGATTGTTTTCAAAAATGTTGGCATTTCCTAGGGGATGAGATCTGGGAAGTGGTAGAGGCTACCAGAAATTAAGGAAATTTGTTAACAGAAATAAATAATACGTTCTTTACTCTCATCCCAAAAAAAGATGTCTCAGAAGATCCCGGAGATTTTCGACCAATTGCCTTATGTAATACAATTTACAAAATCTTGTCCAAAACTCTGGCCAACAGATTAAAATTACTCCTCCCCAAACTCATCTCAGAAGAACAATCGGGCTTTGTACCAAAAAGATCGATCTTGGATGGTATAGTTATAGTTCAAGAAATAATCCACTTAGCTCAATGTAACAAGGATCTGTGTATGCTGATCAAACTCGACATCCAAAAAGCATACGATAAAGTAGACTGGAGATTTTTATGCAAATGTATGGAGGCTTTTGGTTTCTCCAAACAAAGGATTAATCTAATCTTTAATTCTATATCTACTCCCAAGATTTCTCTCCTTATCAATGGTACGCCGGAAGGTTTTTTTGACATATCCAGAGGAATTAGGCAGGGTGATCCATTATCACCCTTTCTATTTGTCCTAATGACAGAGGCACTAGGAAGAACCATCACCATGGCCCACCAAGATGGGAGGATCACTGGAGTAAAAGTAACTGAAAATGTCTCCAATATCACACACCAACAGTTTGCAGATGATACTATTCTCCCTGGAGCTAGCACTAAGAAGGAAGCCAAAGCTTTCAAAGACATACTAGCAATTTATATGAAGGCTTCAAGACAAAGAGTCAATCCCTCCAATTCTGAAGTTTTCTTTCTTAACACTCCCTTAGCAAAAGCTAGACAAATTTGCAACATCCTAGGCTACAACATAGGGAACTTCCCTTGTAAATACCTAGGCAATCCCATAGACAAAGGAACACAAAGTTCCAAATTATGGGAATTAGTCGTTAAAAAAAATCAGAATAAAAAGGAAAATTGGAAAGGTAAATGGCTAACTAAGGCTGGAAGAACAACTATGATCAACTCCATGCTCTCAGTAATACCTTCGTATCAGATGTTTGTCCTTCCCTTACCATGCAACATTAAAACCACCCTAGATAAACATCTAAGAAACTTCTATTGGCAAGGAACCTCGAAAGAGAAAAAGATCCCTCTAATTAAATGGGACAATATTTGTAAGCCCACGTTTATGGGAGGCCTAGGCATTAAAAATCTACAATGGCAAAACAAGGCTTTGGGTGCCAAATTAGTATGGAGACTATTACAGGAACCCAATAGCAAATGGGCATCTATTATTCTAATAAATATATCCCGAATGCAGAACCTATCAATATATTAAGAGCTAGAAGGCATGTAAAGGGATCTCAAATATGGAATTTTATTATAGACAATAAAGATATCATTAACAATGGATTGACATGGGACCTTGGTAAAGGTGAAGATGCTCTCTTCTAGGAAGACTCATGGGATGGACATGTCCCTATCAATAAGTTGGGAATACCCTTAGATACAAAGGACACCCTATGTACACTCTGGGGCAATAAGGTCAAAGACTATGTCTCTGAGGATGGCACCAATTGGAAAAACCTAGAGGACACCCATCTAGATGCCCAAGAAAAACAAAAATTATATAACATTCTCAAAGAGAGACCCGTCACACTCAAAAATAGGAAAGATAAACTAATTTGAACTAGTTCAAACAATGGAGTTTACAATGTCAAAAATGGATATCAAACATTAGTCAAAGAGCAAAATCTACAAGCTCTGGATATCCCCTTGAATTTATGTTGGAACAAAGTTTGTCTCTCAAAAGCAGGTATGTTTCTTTGGGCAGCACTGCAAAAACGAATACTGACCGCGGATAGATTTAAGAAACTTGGCTTTGAGGGACCTTCAAGATGCCCGTTAGGGAACACCAAGAAGAGACTGCGGACCATCTCTTATTAAACTGTACATATGCCTAGGAATGCTAGAACTGGCTAAGAGGATGTCTAGGATGGAACAAAGCTATGCATAAGGATATTGTCGACTTTCTTAAAACCTGGCCCGTGCTTTATAAAGGTAGTCTATATAAAGATATATGGACCCTTGCCCCATCAATAGTGGTATGGGAACTATGGAAGGAGCGCAACAAAAGAGTATTTGACAATCAGAAGTTGGAAATTAGATCCCTAACCAACAAAATTGAAATTAGTATAACAAAAATCATCAATAATAGACTCCGCAATTTGATTTGTCAAGAGAACTCCTTTTCGAATTGGGACAATAAAATGAGATTGAAGTGGCAAACCTTAGCTATACCCCCCCTATATGGCAAAGGAGGCCATTCAAACAAAAAAGACAGAAAAGAATGCAAATGGCAACAACCTCCTCATGATTGGTGCAAGTTAAACTTTGATGGAGCTTCCAGAGGAAACCCTGGCGTGGCCGGAATTCAATGCATAATACGAGATTGGAATGGAGCCACCCTAGCTAAGCTTGCTAAAAATATATCACCCTCAACCAACAATATGGCAAAATGTACGGCAGTGTTAGAAGTAATTAAATTATGTAAGAAATTAGGCATAAGAAGACTAGAGATAGAAGGGAATTCTCAATTAATCATTAATGCCATCCGAACCAAATCCACACCCAATTGGAAGATCAATGCAAAATTGGAAGAAATCTAGAAAATTTGAAAGAGATCCCCCTCCACATCTGCAAACATATTTACAGAGAAGGGAACCAAGAAGCTAATGTCCTAGCCAATAAAGGTGTTGATGGGGATAACATTTTGGAAATATATAAAGGTATTTCCCCTTAAATACACTCAAAAATAAAGAGACATTCAACCTTTATTCGCTAAACATAAAACTTACTCATAAAAATAACCTTAAGCTTGAATCAGCTAGGGTGTTAAGCAGTTTTTAGAAATGCCCTCAACCCTCCACAAGATCTATACAAACCAGAAAAGTTAGGCCCTCCATTGATCCTTTCAAAATCTCCATCCTAACACCCTCTGAACTTAGATTGCTCACAGTTTTCTTCATCAAATTAGTCATAGAATTCTTCTCCCCCTGCCCCATGTATATCCTTGGTCAATTCCCTCCCTCTACCCCTTAGTGTCTCCATTCTTTAGATTCTTCTTTAAGCCCCCACCCTAGGCCTTTTGTCCCTCCCCCCGAAGGCTTTAACTATCCTTGTCTTCTAAAGTTTCTTTTCCCTCCTAAGCCTTTTTTAGGGGTAGCAGTCAGCCCCTGTTCCAGCTTTGATCCTTATTCTTTCCTCCTTTCATCTTCCCTTCCCTATAGCCCCTCTACTTATCGTTAATTTTGACTATGTTTCTTTTATCACCAGTAGGAGTCTCCAAAGCTACCTGCTTATTTTGATGCCCAAGATATAGACATCCTTAGCTAGTTCTCTTCTTGACTAGTTCTAAGCTTTGGGCTGAGTCATTTCAGTAGGTATAATCTCTAGCCTCTCTCCTCCTGGCATCCTAGTATTCTTATCTCAACCAGAGCCTCTAGACTTATCTTTGTTGTCGCAGTACAAGTTGGCTTCCCTTCTATCCTCCTTACCTGGCTTAGGTTCGTTATCCCTCTTTAACTTAGCCTATGTACTCTGCATATCTTTTCAAACCTTTTAAAATCCGAGGTTGAACACCTACAGGAAAGATAGTATTGATAGCAATTAATCTTCAATTTTCATATTTCTATTCTAGTTATGAAGTGGGTAATGTAGTTTTGGGTTTAATGGTCTTATTGTATCATGCTAATATTGACAACTCCTTTTCTCCAGATTCCTAACTGCTTACAAAGTTGAGTCATATTTACCCTTTGAGGAGAAAGCCTAATCTTGTTGCAGGGACAAAAATATGTATATATATAATTATATACATATTTATCTATATGCATAAGTAGATACCTAGAAAAGTATACGAGCAACATATATCTTCGTAGGTAAGTACCTTTATGCATATACATAACTATGTATATAAGCATATATACACACATAGTTAGAACTTTGCTCCTTTCAGATAATGAAGTCCTGCTAGTGCTTTTTAAATGATTAGTAGCATTATGCAAAAATTTTAAAAGAAATTAGGAAGGTTTCAAGATATCTTTGCAGCTAGACAGACAAACAATACAGGATGATATCAGTTCAAGGATAAGAGCGCCTAACAGTAAGTACTAACAATGATTATCAAATTCCTCCTTTCTGAAATTTAAATTATGGAATCATTAGGTTGATAGAAAATAGTAATACTAACAATGATCTTAGCCAAGGGCTATGCAAGAGCAGTAAGGAAGGGAAACATGTGATCATATTCATGCGAAAAAAAGGAAAAAATGGAAAAAGAATGGCATTATTTAAGAAGATATCTTATGTTGAATTATTGTAAAGTAAACTAAAAGTAGGGGGAATGCCCTCGTAGATTCTTTTCTTTTTGTATCAGTATCTGGACTTCGGTCCAAGGCAAGGCTGGAGGTTTTCTCGACCCCGCTCTTTCCTACCAGCGCCTGCACTGAGCGGGGTTATTGTACTCTATTATTTTATGAATAAAATTATTGGCTTCGATCTTTTATCGACCAAAAAAAAAAAGATGAGAAAAATAAAAAATAAAAATGTATACTTGTGAGAGACTTTCAATTGCAAGCTGCTGAAAGTAAATGGAGCTTTGACCATGTAGATACTCCCCATCATGTGCATCTTTCCTATATTTGTCTAAAGAGCAGAAACATCATGATTTTTTGAAGATATGAAGAGGCCAAACTAAATTGAGATAATACTTGCGAGAGAATTTCAATTGCAAGAGGCTGAAAGTAAATGGAGCTTTGACCATGTAGATACTACCCATCATGTGCAATTCCGCTCCGGTGAAGAACTTGCAACCCATTGAGTTTGCATGATAAAATATTTAGTATTCAATTTTATAAATTTCAAAATATAAATTATAAGATTCTATTGTTATAAAAGATAATATATAGCATAATAGCATCGAATGAAGACGAGAAAAATAAAAATAAAAAATGTATACTTGCGAGAGAATTTCAATTGCAAGAGGCTGAAAGTAAATGGAGCTTTGACCATGTAGATACTACCCATCATGTGCATCTTTCCTATATTTGTCTAAAAAGCAGAAACATCATGATTTTTGAAGATGTGAAGTGGCCAAACTCACTCAAGATAATACTTTGGACACGTTCATCTGAAAATATCTTTCTAAATGTAGCCTTATAGCCAGCAGCAACCTCCCTATCCCTTATACGGTGATACTGCCTCTTTGCTATAATACTTTTGTGACAAAGCCAATGCTAAGAGATGTATGGGGGTGATCGTCTTATTCCAACAATCAACAATAATAGTTTGCACAATTTGAAAAATATTTATGTTGGGTCATCTTCCTTGGCTTCTATTATAGCTCTTATTTTCTCCACCCTAAATTTCACCCAAACATGAGGAATCAATATTAGCATATCTAATCGTGTTGATGATGGGCTCAGTGAAATTCAAAACACATTCCACATGAGCCCACCACTCATCCTCTAGAATCAATGCTCTTACATTTTGGCCTTTTTTATGTGCTTGACAGCCTCAATGCACTCCACAAGTTGTTGATGACAATAAAACTCCAAGCCTCTTGCACCTTCACAAGTCAACTTAAGACAATTGCGTGAGATGCAAATCAAGTTTTGGAAACATAACATGATATTAAAAAAATGTCACATATCAAAAATAAAAAATTTAAATTTAAATAATATATTAAAAAACAAACATTTGCCTTCAAACACTCCAACTTGGAGAAGCTCCTGAAAATGCCTTGTGACATGTGATGATTAAACACAAACATTTGGATCTCCTCGCCCTCCATGTAGACTTGTTTGACCCAATCAATTTGTGTGCCAATCTTTTGCATATCAAATTGAGTGAGTGAATTACACATGGTGTCTAAACAATGTGACTATATGCACCCTCCACTTAGACCCAACTGTCCTACAATTTTAAATATTGTCCATTATGACTTGGACAACATTTTCAGACCCTTCCATTTCAATGGATTCTATGAGGATATAGGCAAATGAAACTTGAAACTTTAACTTGCCCCTCATAATCCATACCTTAAACATCGCCCCTTTGGGGGATATCGCTATAATATTAATTAATGATCTATTTTCGCAATTTTTTCATCCACCAAAATGATGGACACACATATCTCAAGCCATGAACCCATGTATCTCAAGCCATGAACCCATGATTACTCTAAATGATGTGTTGATTGGAACTTTCTCCTTCGCCAATAAGGTGGTTCGCACCTTTTTGTACCCAAGACTAACATAATCAGAATGTGTATTGCAAAAATTCATCACCATATCCCGCCAATAAAACGATCTAACAATATTGAAAGGAAGCCCATTGCCATAAATGCAACAAATAATGATTCAATCTACAACTCCCTGACCTAATTTTTGAAGGCCTATCCAATCCGTTGATACACTCTAATTCATCACTAGTGCTAATGTTTCCTTTCTCTTCGACTTTTCCACTTTTATCATTTAGAATTCAGTAAGGCATTCATCTCCCTTGTTACCTCTTCGAACACCTTAAGGAATCCCTGTAATGTTCCCTTCCTAATTTGTCCTAAAGTTTCCTTAAATCACAATTGCAACACATTAGGGTTAGGGTTTACTAAATAAATGGTTTATTTAATTAAGTGAACAGTAATTTAAATCATGGAATTCACCACAACATACAAATATGTACAATTATTTATTTAATTATTCATAAATAAATCAAAGGTTAGAGTAAAGAGAATATATCTTCATCCTTATGCAATACATAAATTATATGTGAATTCCAATTATAGAAGATGTGGAGTAAGGAAGTATAGTAGGGTGCCCTAAGATTGCAGTTCTCCCTCCATATAGTCCTCCATTCTTCTATAGTTCGAGTTAACAATGATTCGCCAATAGTCCTCCAACATAGGAGTTGGGAAGGTACTTGTAATAGGGTGTCCTTAGCGATTCTCACTCTCAAAGTGCAGTAGGGTAACCTCATAGTTGTTCTCCCTTAACTGCCACTTTAACAGTTTGCCCTTAGCAGTTCTCCCTCTCACAGTACAGTAGGGTGCCCTCATAGCTGTCCTCTGTTAATTGCCACTCGCAATTCTCCCTCTCATAGTGGAGTAAGGTGCCCTCATAGTTGTTCTCTCTTAACTGCCACTGCAACAAGGTTCCCTTAATAGTTCTCCCTTAATTGAAGACTCTCTCTCATTCCCTTGTGACTAACTATTGCCAGGCTAAGTTCTTGCTGTGATTCAATGTTTGTTTATTCCTCCATTCGATGCCCTTTTTCAACGAAGTTCTCTTTTATATCTCCTTTAAGTGTAGGGAGTCACACCCTTTCATTTGTTAATGCCCTTATGAAAGCGTCACACCCTTTGGTAATGAAAAGATACATCTGTTTGATAACATTTCTTGCCCATTTCATTTCATATTTAGTCTCCACCTATCTCTCACTTCTCAAATCTACCTTTATACTTTTCAAATCTGCACATGTCCCCTTTAAGATCTACATATCTTCTTCTTTGAGATCGACATATCTCATCTTCTTCTTTCCTTTTCAATTCTTATTTCGGATCCCTCCTTATACTTTTGCTTTGAATCTGCTCTACATCTCCTCTACTCCTTTTTTCCCCATTCCATTTGATCCTTCTCCTTGATATCTTCCCATGTGAGGGAGAGGTCACACCTCTTCATCATGTCTACCTTTTGGTAAGAGTCCCAACCCTTCATAATTGTCCCTCTTTTGAAGAGTTGCCACCATTCATATTTACAACCCTTTCAAAAAGTCACAACCCTTCATAATCAAAACCCTTTCAAAGAGTCAAAACCTTTCAGTCACAACCCTTCATCTTTTGAAAGTCACTTCCATATTTTCTTCCCTTCCTTTTCCCTTAATCCTTCCTTAATTCTTATACTCCACTCTTTCTTGCTCCTTCCCTTTCCCCTCAAATGAAGTTCTCTTCTAACCCTTTTATACCTCTCATTTGAGGGATACACACCTTTTCCATTCATGCCTCTTGACCATTTGTTTAACTTAACTAATATTTAGTTATTTTTAATTTTATTCTTTTGTATTTTTTATTTAATTATTATTTATTATTTCAAGAAGGGGACATGACAGTCCACCCTGCCCAAGATTGCTTATCCTCAAGTAATCGTAAACTAGGATGCTTTCTTAGAGAAACACATTAGTTATGAACCACACATAGAGTATACACATACAAACATGAATAATACACATGAATATATGAAAACATGGAGCATACACATAGTAGACACATGAATATATGCAAACATAGAGCATACACATAGTAGACACATGAATATATCCAAACACAAGGCATACGCGTGAAAACAAAAAGCATACACATATGTAGTCATAGATCACTTGGCCCACAAGAGACGAGAATCTCCAAGTAGGACCAAATTCATCTCTTGGGGTAATACTCACCACTTAGCCCACGAGAGTCAAGATTGTCCAGCCAGGACCTAATCCATCTCTTGGAGTAATCAATTCATCATAATGTCCCTCATGTTGGCAAGCACATGCTCTGATACCACTTGTAATGTCCTCTTCCTAAATATTCCCTAGAAGTTGCCCTAAATCACAATTGCAACATATTAGGATTAGGGTTCACCAAATAGATGATTTCTTTAATTATGTGATTGGTAACTTGAATCCTGCATTCCCCAAGCATACATGATGCCAACATACAAATATATATATATATATATATATATCAAGGACTAGAGTAAAGAGAATATATCTCCATCCTTGTGTAGTACATAAATTATATGTGAATTCCAAATATAGAAGATGCGGAGCAAGGAAATGTAGTAGTGTGCCCTAAGGTCACAGTTCTCACTCCATAAAGTCCTCCATTCTTCTATGGTTGGAGTTAAGAATGATTCACCAATAGTCCCCCAACGTAGCAGTTGGAAAAGTACTTGAAATTGGGTGCCCTCAGCGATTCTCCCTCTGACATTGCAGTAGGGTGACCTCATAGTTGTTCTCCCTTAACTGTCACTTAACTGTCACTACAACAACGTACCCTTAGCGATTCTCCCTCTCATAATGCAATAGGGTGCCCTCATGGTTGTTCTCCCTTAATTGTCACTACTGCAAGGTGCCCTTAGCAGTTCTACCTTAATTGAAGACTCTCATTCCCTTATGACTAACTATTGCCAGATTAAGTTCTTGTTGTGATTCAATGTTTGTTTATTCCTCCCTTTGATGCCCTTCTTCAATGAAGTTTTACATCTCTTTTTAGTGTACGGAGTCACACCCTTTTATTTGTTAATGCCCTTATGAAAGGGTCACACCCTTAGTTATGAAAAGATACATTTGTTTGACAACAACTGTTGCTTCTTTCATTTCTTATTTAGTCATCACCATATGTAATGTTTGCAGCCGCCATTAATATGTATGTGTGTTTCATATGTATTGGATTCAATATCAGTATGCCCACGTAGATCATCCACTATTACTTGTAATGTTTGTTTATTATTTGTTTATTATATAATTGTGTTGTTATATATTATATTAATATATATTATTATTATATTAATAATATGTTATATTATTTATTTATATTTATAATTTAATTTCATCATATTACTATAATTATAATTATTTATATTTTATTATAATCACAATTGTAATTATATTCTTATTAATATTATTTATTTAATGAAATTGTCATTTAAATAATATTTATTAATAAATCGTATTTGAGAAAGAGGACATTACAACATACTTCACTTGGCCAACAAAAGACAAGAATGTCCAGATTCATCTCTTGGAGTAATACTCACCACTTAGCCCACAATTGGCTGGAACGTCCAACCAAGACCAAATCCATCTCTTGGAGTACTCAATTCATCATAATGTCCCTTAGGTTGGCAAGAACGTGCACTAATACCACTTGTAATGTCCCCTTCCTAATTTGCCATAGAAGTTGCCCTAAATCACAATTGCAACATATTAGGGTTAGGGTTAACCAAATAAATAGTTTCTTTAATTATGGGATCCGTAACTTGAATCTTGTATTCACCATACGTACACAATACCAACATACAAATATATATATATATATACACACACAATTATTCATAAATAAATCAAGGATTAGAGTAAAGAGAATGTATCTCCATCCTTATGCAGTACATAAATTATATGTGAATTCCAACTATAGAAGATGTGGAGTAAGGAAGTGTAGTAGGGTGCCCTAAGATCACAATTATCCCTGCATGCAATCCTCCTGCATTCTTCTACGGTTGGAGTTAAGAATGATTCATCAATATTCACCCAATGTAGGAGTTGGGAAGGTACTTGCAATAGGGTGTCCATAGCGATTCTCCCTCTCACACTGTTGTAGGGTGACCTCATAGTTGTTCTCCTTTAACTACCACTGCAACAAGGTGCCCTTAGTGATTCTCCCTCTCACAGTGCAGCAAGGTGCCCTCATAGTTGTTCTCCATAAACTACCACTACAATAGGGTGCCCTTAGCAGTTCTCCCTCTCACCGTGCAGCAAGGTGCCCTCATAGTTGTTCTCCATAAACTACCACTACAATAGGGTGCCCTTAGCAATTCTCCCTCTCACAGTGCAGCATGGTTCCCTCATAGCTATTCTACCTTAACTACCACTACAACAAGGTGCTCTTAGCAATTCTCCCTTAATTGCATACTCTCTCTCATTCTCTTGTGACTGACTATTGCAAGATCAAGTTCTTATTGGGATTCAATGTTTATTCCTCCCTTCAATGCCCTTCTTCAATGAAGTTCTTCTCTTATATATCTCTTTTGCATGTAGGGAGTCGCACCCTTTCATTTGTTAATGCCCTTATGAAAGGGTAACACCCTTTGGTTATGAAAAGATACATTTGTTTGACAACAACTGCTGCCCCTTTCATTTTTTATTTAGTCTTCACCTATCTCTCACTTCTCAAATCTGTCTTTACTACTTTTCAAATATGCACATATCCCCTTTAAGATTTGCGTATCTTATTCTCTTCTTTCCTTCTCAATTCTTACGTCAAAATTTCAAATCCCTCCTTATACTTCTGCTATGAATTTGCTCTAGATCTACTCTACTCCTTTTTCCCCCATTCCATTTGATACTTCTCCTTTATCTCTTTCCTTGTGAGGGAGAGGTCACACCTCTTCATCATGTCTTACTGTTGGCAAAAGTCGCAACCCCTCATAATTGTCCCTCTTTCGAAGAGTCACCACCCTTCATTTTTACAACCCTTTCGAAAGTCATAACCCTTCATAATGACAACCCTTTCAAAGAGTCACAACACTTCATAATCACAACCCTTCATCTTTTGAAAGTCATTTCCTTATTTTCTTCGCTCCGCTTTCTCTCAATCCTTCCTTTATTCTTATACTCCACTCTTTCTTGCTCCATCCCTTTCCACTCAAATGAAGTTCTCTTCTCTCCCTTTAATACTTCTCATTTGAGGAAACACAACTTTTCCATTCATGCCTCTTGACCATTGTTAAACTTAACTAATATTTAATTATTTTTTATTTTATTCTTTTATTTTTTAATTTAATTATTATTTATTATTTAATCTTTTTTCAAGAAGGGGGCATGACAGTCCACCCTGCCCAAGATTGCTTGTCCTCAAGCAATCATAAACTAGGATGCTTTCTTAGAGAAACACAACAGTTATGAGCCAAACATGGAGCATACATATCAAAAAATGAATCATACAGATGGATATATGCAAACATGGAGCATACACACAGTAGACACGTCAATATATTCAAACACAAGGTATACTCATGAAAACACAGAGCATACACATATGTAGGCATAGATTACTTGGCCCACAAGAGACAGCAATGTCCAATCAGGACCAGATTCATCTCTTGAGGTAATACTCACCACTTAGCCCACGAGAGGCAAGATCGTCCAACCAAGACCAAATCATGGTTCTCTTTTATATCTCCAACGAGAGGCAGGATGCTTTCTTAGAGAAACACAACAGTTATGAGCCAAACAGGAGCATACACATCAAAACATGAATCATACACATGGATATATGCAAACATGGAGCATACACACAGTAGACACATCAATATATTCAAACACAAGGTATACTCATGAAAACATAGAGCATACACATATGTAGGCATAGATTACTTGGCCCACAAGAGACAGGAATGTCCAATCAGGACCAGATTCATCTCTTGGGGTAATACTCACCACTTACCCCACGAGAGGCAGGATCGTACAACCAAGACCAAATCCATCTCTTGGAGTAATCAATTCATCATAATGTCCCTCATGTTGGCAAGCACATTCTCTGATACCACTTCTAATGTCCCCTTCCTAATATTCCCTAGAAATTGCCCTAAATCACAATTGCAACATATTAGGAATAGGGTTTACCAAATAAATAGTTTCTTTAATTATCTTATCAGTAATATGAATCTTGCATTCCCCACATGAACACAATGTCAGCTCGCGCGCACACACACACACACATATATATATCAAGGGTTAAAAGTTAAAACTAAGAGTGTTTATTCCTCCATTCAATGCGCTTCTTCAATGAAGTTCTCTTTTATATCTCCTTTGAGTGTAGGGAGACACACCCTTTCATTTGTTAATGCCCTTATGAAAGGGTCACACCCTTCGGTCATCAAAAGATAAATTCGTTTGACAACAACTGCTGCCCCTTTCATTTCTTATTATTCTTCACCTATCTCTCACTTCTCAAATTTGTCTTTTCTACTTTTCAAATCTGCACATATCCCCTTTAAGATCTGCATATCTTCTTTGAGATCTACATATATTTGTATGTTGGCATTGTGTTCATGTGGTGAATGTCGGGTTCAAGTTACCAATCACATAATTAAAGAAACCATTTATTTGGTAAACACTAACTCCTCAAGAAATCATAAACTAGGATGTTTTCTTAGAGAAACACATCAGTTATGAACCAAACATGGAGCATACACATAAAACCATGAATCATAGGCATGGATATAAGAAAACATGGTATACACATAGTAGACACGTGAATATATCCTAACATTAGGCATACACGTGAAAACAAGGAGCATATACATGTAGACATAGTTCGTTTGGCCCACAAGAGATAGGAATGTCAAATCAGGACCAGATTCATCTCTTAGAGTAATACTCACCACTTAGCCCACAAGAGGCAGGAATGTTCAACCAGGACCAAATCCATCTCTTGGAGTAATCAATTCATCATAATATCCCTCAAGTTGGCAAGAAAATGCTCTAATACCACTTGTAATGTCCCCTTCCTAATTTTCCCTAGAAGTTGCCCTAAATCACAATTCTAACATATGGGTTAGGGTTTACCAAATAAATGGTTTCTTTAATTATGTGATCGGTAACTTGAATCCTGTATTCACCACATGAACACAATGCCAACATACATACACACACACACAAATATATATATATATATATATATATAACAGGTTAGAACTAAGAGTGGTTATTCCTCCATTCGATGCCCTTGTAAATTGGGTTTTGCTCGATATTTTTCCAAAAAAAATCATGGTTTTCTTTGTCGTGGGTTTGCTAAATTTTTTTACGATTTTTTGAAAGAAAATCATGGCTTTTTTCCTTTTTTCCTCAAAATGAAGGCTTTTAGCAATTTTTTCACAAAATTGTGGCTTTCCGTCTAACAAAATGTTTTGACGATTTTTTTTAAAAAAAATCGAGGTTCCTTGCAAAATGTTATTGATCACACCTAGGATTTCAAGAGCAAACGTTGTTCCTACAAATGTACTACTAGATTATGTTTTTGACATTTTTTTTCCAAAATCGTGGGTGATGCTGTTTTTGACAATTTTTGGCTAAATCGTTGTTTTTTAGAGTTGTGGCGTGTTTTGAAGCTGATCTCGGTATCCCTAGAGAAACAAAGGAATGGCGTTGCTACCTGATATTGTGTTGGAAGGATTATGGTAAACTTGGTCTCATTTAAAAGTTTTGCAACATCGGGGGGGAGGTCTTGGCATTAGGCTCATGTCACAAAGTGTTTTGATGAGAAGGGGGCAGCCTTCTATGCATTCATGGCCAAAACACTTGCAAATTCAATCTTTTGTAGGGTAGTTAGTTAATAAATTGATCATTAAGGAAGGGTATTAGAATAATATTGTATTGTTTACCTCAAGATGATCATTTATGTCACTATATCTAGTCACGTTATGTATCTTCAGTTAGATAGTTTAGTATCTTTCTATTTTCACTCTTAGTTAACAATTGTTTCTTTTAGAAACATCATCTTTGTATTTCCTTATTTAAGGAGCCTTCGTCTCCTTTGTAATTACTTCATTGAATCCATAGATTATCATTTCATTGGAGAGGACAATTGAGGGGAAAAAATGATATATACCAATAGTACCTAAGCTTAAAATGATGTTTCAACCATAGTAGCATTTCACTTACATAGCACTAACATAGCATAGCAAAAGTGTAAATGGAATTCAACTACCTAACTTTGAAACAGTTAAAACTTGACAAGAACTCGGGTAATTTATAACTGAATATCGTATTCATAAAAAAAGAGAATTTTTTTATTTTGCTATTTCATGTCAGATAATAAATTTAAAAAATTCAAATTATTAGGAAACAGGTAGAATATACCAAAAACAAAGAAATCTACTTTTACATAAAATTTAAAAGGAATTACGTAAAAGACTAAGTGGTCTTAAAATGCAAGTGCTACCATCATTGAAAAAAATAATATTTTGCAGATGACCCAATGTTTTAGACAAACACTCATCAAGATATAGTTAAAAGAAAAAGCCTCATTAGTGTTTAAATTTTTAACTAAAAAATAATCTGCTCTATGTTAAACTTGAAAAGTTATAATACTCTAGTGTTCAAACCTCAACTTAAAAATTTCCAACACTGTTGTGCTTTTATTTTCCTTCTCCTAAAGTGTAAACATGAGCCAACAAAGTAAAGGGATAAATTAACAAAAAAACTCAGAACCACTTCCTAAAAAACTTGGGAAGAGGCATGGCAAATAATGTGGACAGTGATTACTTGGGGTCAATTGCAAGTTTTTGGAGTGTAATGATACTATGGAATTTTAACAAAAATTTATGCCAGCATTAATGGAATGGCATATGCATCCCACATGAGTACAGAAGATGTGGCATGGAACCCTATTGTTTCACCAGCAATATAACATATAGAGTCTATGTGCCCTTCAATATTAGTAGATGAGAAGACTACATCAAATTTGGTCTTGCAGTGGATAGAGTCGGTCCCCACCTCGAACAAAATATTAATTAAATGGCCAATTATCCTAATAATAGCATCCCTCTATGGATGATAGAGAAAAATGAGAACGTCCATACTCTGAACACAATAAAACAGCCTAAGAATATGAATTCACAATTACAGGTTCACAAACATTAAAACAAATATCATGTTTGACTAGTCATGATTATCTATAGCCTCAGGATTAGAATGTTTCAGCCTTCAGGTATGTAGGAGTTTATTAACTCAGAAAAATCTTAGACATTTAAAGTGAGCATACTATTGAAGTAGAATCATTCCTTTCAATAAAAACAGGATAAACGGGATAAATGTTATATAATTTCCTCACTTCAGAAACATCAGATAGCGTTAGGATCCCAAGGGATATTGCCAGGCAGTAGTCAAGAAAAAAAGTGCACACACCTGTTAAGACGCATATTTATGAAAAGTCGGCGTGCAGCAGCTCTTGTGAACATTTTGAAGCCACACTACAGAACAAGAATATATATTAACTACGCAGCTTCTACAAACTAAAATCACATTTTCCAATTATATAGGAGATATGCATGAACATCCCAGCATTGCTCTTTAATTTCCACTATTTTGCCTCTTTTTTCTCAAATAAAAACAGTGTCAAGATGTTTAACTTCATTATAGCACAGACCTGAGTGTCTTTGACTCCTGCACCAGCAACTAAGAGGACACACAAATGAAATCCTTTCATTAAAATGTTGCGATACCACTTGCGCTGAAATACGTGCCAAGGACAAATACAAAAAAATGAGTTCATATTTATTGTTGGAGACATGAAAAAAAAAAATCTTTAAGGAAGGTCAACAGAACAGTGTGTACAGTTGCTATAGCCTGCTTCTCCAGGTGAGCCCGAGAACCAAATGCAGCAACAGATATATTGAAAATCTTTGCAATTGAACTGCTGCTTAGTTTGCTTTCCTTAATAATCTCCTTTTCACAATATTCTTTAACCTGGTCATAGGAACAAACACTTCACAGTATTACACTACCCAAAAGCATCTTCTGCATAGCCATTGAAGGGTCAATGCAACCAAAACCATGCTTCTGCCATCAATCAATAAGCATCATCTCAGAAAATGCATGCAAACTGACCTTATATTCAAGTTTTTCCAGATCAGTTATTTTTGTGGCCCCATCAGCATCCAACATTAGGAGAATCTCACCACGTGCATGGAGCATTCCCTGCTCTTGTTGAAAGCTTTCACATTTCAAAAACTCTCGATCAATAATTCAAAGGTAAACATTTTCAGAAGAACAAAATATATCAAATTTCTTTTGCACCACTTTCTAAATCCCAAAAAAGATAGTAGCTGAAAAGAAATATTTAAAAGGATTGGCAATAACATGTAAAAAAAATGGAAGAAAAAAAAATAAAATAAATACAATAATTAGAATGTTCACTAACCACAAATGATGTATCCTAACATTCCTCCATTTCAATCA
The DNA here is from genome assembly GCA_018584345.1 of Thuja plicata. Classification (NCBI taxonomy): domain Eukaryota; kingdom Viridiplantae; phylum Streptophyta; class Pinopsida; order Cupressales; family Cupressaceae; genus Thuja; species Thuja plicata. Next base: position 1,256,880 of record MU224884.1, read on the forward strand.
CACTTATTTTGACAAAAAAGAACAACAAAAAGCCAAAAAAACAACCTTTCTGATAGCTGCTCCTTTGCCATAATTTGCTCCCAACCGAATGACCCTTACATTATCAACAGAAAATTTCTTCACATAGTCAAAGGCAACCTTTACTGTGCCATCAGTACTCCCATCATCAACAATCACCACCTATTCTCACAAGAACACGAACACATTAGAAGTCTAAGTTAGCTTCTCAATGCAACAAGTACCCAAGAACAAGTGTTTTAGTCAAATGCTCCAAATATAAAAAGAACCTTTTGATAACCTATGGAACATAAATTCAAAGCTTTAATCACAACAGTTGATTAAGCTTTCAACAAGCCATTGTAACATTTCTAACCACACCAAAGTTCAAAGTTCTAACATGAAAAATATCAAGAAGAACCATTAATTGTAAGTTCATTTCTAACAAGGAACATTAATCAACTCATCCAAGTGATATCTGTCATCCACACAAGACCTTTGAAATGGTAAGATATATAAACAGTGGAGATGGAGTGCTCCATGTAAAGGACTTACAAGGACGTTGTTTCTAAAAGAAACAATCATAAAACTGAGAGTGGAAATAGAAAGTATCTATACTAAAGATACATTAAGTGACCATTAAATAATAAATGAGCATAGACGAAATACTCGCTGAGTAGTGAAAAACTCGTTGCTCGGTGAGTATATACGCCATTGACTATTTTTACAGAAAAACTCGACGAATCCATGTTAAAAACTCGGCCGCAATTTTATATAATGCCCAGCAACCTCAAAAAGTGAAAAATGATTCTTCTTTTTTGTTTCTTTGCTGCTCAAGAGACAAAACAGCTTCCCAAGTTTCTCCAAGGTCATTTACAAAAAAATTAGCTGATTTGAAGCACATTTGAAGTGGATTTCAAAGCAAAACTCAATAATGGTATTTCCTGAGTACTCTAAATTACTTTAGATTCCAATGAACAAGTTTTAGCACCATTTTTTTAACAATTTTTACTAGTTTTTTCACTGTTTTGTCAAGAATCTCAACTTTTCCAAAAAAATTCAAACCCTAACACTTTTTTTTTTCAAGTTTCAACTATGCCTAAATTTATTTAAACTAATTTAGTTTGTTTGCTAATTTTTTTTATTAAAATATTAACTTATGGTTTCAATTTGTATGTGTAGGTTGACTTATAAAGGCAAATAGAGAACGATCTACAACTGGTTCAGCTGCTGGGTCTGCCTCAATTGTCGCATGCCCATCTAAATATGTAGGCAGTCGTCCTCAAGGTGCTAGAGATAAGGCTTGGAAGTATGCTTTTGAAAGACCAGAACTTGGGTCCATAATTTGCATTAAGTGTGAAAAACTATTTCATGGAGGCATAAACCACCTCAAATACCATCTTGCAGACATCACTAAAAATGATGAGAGGGGCTGTCCTGGGGCCACAGAGGAAATAAAAAATGAAATAAATGCCTTACTTTTAGCCCAAGAAGAGAAAATGTTGCAAAGTGAGAGGGCAAAACTAGCCATGAGAGCAACCATAGCTGAATCTCAAGGTGTTACAATCAAACTTGAAGAAAAAGAAGTAGCACTTGAGGGCATAGTGGGCTCTCTTTGTGGCCCACATATCTGCAAATCCACCACCACCTCAGCCACCACTTTTGCTACTTCTTGTACAGAACCACCATTAGTGTCGCATTCGATAAGTGATTATTTTGTGCACAAAAACGCACCTGGAGCACAACCATCATTGGAAGCAACTAGGTGGAATAGGGAGGTGCATGAGCGTACAAACATTGCTTATGCTGATTTTTGGTACTTCAACATCGCTTTCAATGTGGCAGACAATCCATATTGGCTTAATTTGGTTATTGCATTGATTGTGGTGGGAAAAGGCTACAAGGTGCCTTCTTGTGTAGACTTAAGTGGGAGGTTAGTCCAAATTTAATTTTTAAATGTTTTACTTTTAGTTTTGATAACTTATGTTGAGTTTTGATTTTTAGAATGTGGACTAAATTTATGTTCTTTTGTTTTTATTTCTAATAATTACCAATTTTCCTTGAATTTAAGTTTTTTTATCAAAATTGTGTATTTAAAGTTAATTTCACTTCGTACTTGTAGGTTGCTCACAAATGCAGTTAATAGGGCAAAAGAAGTGGTGGAAGAGCAAAGAAAGGAATAGAAAAAATTTGGCTGCACTTTTCTTTTTGATTGGTGGATGGATAGCAAAAACAACACCATCATCATTTTTTTGGTTGCTTGCAAGAATAAAGTAGTGTTCTTGAAATTAGTGGATACCTCCAACAAGGTGAAAACTACTAAAAAAATTGGCTCTAATGTTGGAGCAAGTTATCATAGTGGTAAGAGTTGAAAATGTGGTGCAAATAATAACCGATAATGAAGCAGCATATGTGGCAGCTAGTAGAATTCTCCAGAGAGACACTAAATGCTTTTTTGGACACCTTGTGCAGCACATGTCCTTGAACGTTTTTTGGACATAGGCAAACTAGATTCTGCTAACACCAGTTGTAGAGCGTGCAAGGAGGATCACAAAAAACATCTACAATCACCCTTGAATTTTACACTTGATGAGAGAACACACCCAAGGGAAAGAGTTGGTAAGACTGGGTTTCACAAGGTTTGCAACGATTTTCTTAATGTTGCAAAGTACTCTTAGTTCATTGACGGCTTTGAAGCAAATGTTTAGGAGTCAAGCATAGCTAGACCCAAGTTATTCAAAGAAGCCCGAAGGAGAGTGTTGCATACATTGTCTTCAACAACCTATTTGCATAAAGAGCTACAAAGATTGTGAAGGTAACTTGAAAACTTGAATATTTAATTTTTTGTATTCAAGTCATTCATTATTAATTTGTAACTTTAAAGATTAAATTTTTTTGTATTTTTCAATTGTAGGTGTTAGAGCCCTTGTTTAAAGTTCTTTGTTTGGTAGATGGGGATCAAACCCCAATGGGGTATCTTTATGAGGCCATGGATAGGGCCAACGCATCTATCAAAAATTACTACAACGGGGATAGCCTCAAATTTGATCCCATATGGGGAATTTTTCATAGGTGGAACAATCAGCTCCACCAACCCATTCATGCAGCAAGATACTTAATACTTACTTAACCCTTATTTTTTCTTCTCGGATTCCTACTAAGATCCCAATGGAGAGGTCATAAAGGGCCTCAGTCCATGCATTCAGAGGAGGACACCCAAGCATGAGGTGAGAGACCTCGTTCTATCCAAATCGGAAATTTACCAAAATGCAAGAGATAAGCTATTCTCTTCAAAGTTGGGCAAGAGAGGAAGAACCACGCAAACCCTTGGTGTAATATTTGGAATTTTGGAATCTTTCACATGCATGATAAGTAGGTAAAAATTAAAATGTGTTTTCACCATGCTTTCTAACTCTTCAATATTTTATTTTGCAAATATTTGGTGGCGAAGTTGGGGTGGAATTATTCCAAATCTGCAAAAAAATGCCCTTTGAATCTTATGCCAGTCGTATAGTTCATCCAGCTGTGAACGTAATTGGAGCTTGTTCAAGGTCATCTACACGAAGAAGAGGAACAAGTTAGCTTAGAAATGCCTCAATGACCTTGTCTTTGTGCAATATAATCTTTCGTTGCGCACAAAGTAGAGGAAACAACAGCTGGTCCAATTGATTTGAATGATATAGATCCTTATAGTGATTAGACATCACAGAAGCATCCTCCATTGTTATAGAGGATGAGATCTATGATTTGGAGAGGCAAACTATGGAGGAGGGGGTGGACTCGCACTAGATGACATTGAGGAGAATAAGGAGGTTGAGGATGATGAGGAGTCATTGCCAGTGCCAGCAGCATCTACATCCAAGATGGAGGTCAAGCCACAGCTAGTCAACCAAGCGAGGAGTCGTAGCCACAACAAACTCCTAGGACTAGAGCCCCTACCTCTCACCTAGTTTTCACTAGAGATGGGAAGAGAAGATGTAAATTGTTTTGTTGTATTTACTTATAGTTTTACAAAAACAATCTGCTATTTTAATTTTGATTTAGACTGTCAGGATACCAGCCATCAACATTCAACATGAGGATCTCATTTTGTATAGAACTTGCATTTATATCAATCAATTATATCTAGACTCGGCTTGGTTCTTTTGTTTACTCATTTAGTGACTCATTGGATGCATCTCCTTATTGAATTTTGCAACAAAAATCCATTTCTAATTATATTTAAGCAAAATTTTAAGTAGTCGAGTTTTTTTTGGGCTTCGGCGAGTTTTTGCTTTTAGCAAGGTTTTCAATTATGAATATGACAATACTATTTTAATACCCTCCCTTAATGGTCATTCTATTAATTACACCAAGTTGCCCCCTAAATTTTACAAACTTGTCCAAGCTCCCAGAATTGATTAGGATATCTGCAGTATGATCCATAATCGGAACATACCGCAATACTACAGTGTCATCTTCAACAAGTTGCCTAATGAGATGACAATGAAGCTCTACATGTTTGGTTCGCTCGTGGAAGGCTGGATTTTTGGCAAGCTTTAGCACCCCTTGATTGTCACAAAACAAGGGTGAAGGCCTTGCTTGAGACATATGCATGTCAAAAGCATCTTTTGTAGCTATACTGCCTCACATGTTGCTTTAACAATTCCCCAATATTTTGCTTCGATCGACAAAAAAGCCACTACCTGCTACTTCTATTGGTCCATGTGACTACACTTGTACTAAGAGTGAAGATATACCCAAAAGTAGACTTCCTATCATCAACAGAACTTGCCCAATCTGAGTTTGTAAAACCAATCAGCTGAAAATCTTTGTTTCTTTTGTACAGAATGTCCCTTTCACATATCTCAGGACACACTTCGCTACAACCCAATGTTCTTCCTTAGGGACTGTCATGAAACGAGATATGTAGCTCACAGCATAACTAAGATCAGGCCTAGTGGTTGTAAGATATATAAGGATGCCCACTAGTTGCCTGAAAGCTAACTAATTCACCACTAATGAATCTAATTTGGCTGATAGTTTCAACCCTTTCTCCGTAGGTGTAAATGAAGGCTTGCAATCTGCAATCCTAAACTTATCTAGCAAACTCCTGGCATACTTCAATTGAGAAATGAAAATGTATGCAAAAGTCTCAAATCGGTCATATCAAACACCTGACACAAATTTAGCTTGATTTGCTCAAGCAATTTTGCACCATTACTAGTAATGAAAATATTATCCACAAAGATGACAATAAAAATGATGTCACTATCAATGCTTTTGACATACAAATTTGAATATGAAGGACTGCTGTGAAAGCCTTGCACTAATAAACATGTATCAATCATAAAGAGCTTTGACCAATCTGCATACTTAGTATTCTTTGCATGCAACCTTGAAACCTGGAGGTTGTGACATATAGACTTCATCCTCTTTATCACCATTGAGGAAGGCACTCTTTATGTCCATTTGATGGACTTTCCGGCCACTTTGTGTTGCAATGGCTAGAACCAGTTGGATGGTGCTCATCTTTGTTGAAGGAGCAAAGGTTTCCTCATAGTCAACTCTTCCTTTCTGCAAGAAACCTTACCTGTCAACTGAGATTTGTATTTATCAAGAGTTCCATCAACTTTGTACTTAACTTAATAGACCCATTTGCAACCAATGGGTTCCTTCCTTGGTGGGAGATCGGATAGAACCCATGTGTTGTTCCTCAAAAGACTATGATGCTCAGCTTCCACAGCCATTTCCCATTCAGGTATCCCTTTTATCTCTGAATAATTATGGGGCTCATAGACACTCTAAATAACGGCCATAAGAACAAAGTTGATTGTGTTCTTTCTCTTGCCTCTTAATGATCTACCCTCAACAAGCTCATCATCGTGAACATCGTCAATATGCTTTTCCCACCACTTAGGTCGGAGAGTAGAACCATCTACTTCCAAATCAGGATGATCATCATGACTTTGCTTACTTGAATGAAATCATCTTGATGCTGATCTAGGTTATCCTCGGGGAGGTTTGGTGGTACAATGTCAAGCATAAAAGATTCCACTAGTTTAGGTTCAAAATCATCAGAATCTCTGGTGAAGCAAATGGAAGCCTAACACCAAAATTTGCTTTATTAAGAGGCTGGTTTTCGGGACTCAAGAGCAGAAGAGAGCACAAAGGGCCCGCCTTCATCAAAAACCACATCTCTATTTAACATGAGACAATCAATGTCCACATCAATCAGCCGATAGGGTTTATGATTGTCACTTGTACCCCAAATTTGAAATTTTTGGTCCCCCCCTCTTCGTAAAATTTAAAATCCTCTATTTGATTCAATTCTTCGTTCTCGGTCCCTTCGCTCCTGCTAAATACCCGGCCGGTCTGACTTGCCCAGCGCCCACACTCAAACATCTACCTGAAGTTTAGAGAATCCCCCGACTTTACCGACTATGTTAACTCTTTGTTGTCGAATGGTCGGGTGGAATCCTGAACTGCCTAACCTTCATAACAATTTGAAGTATTGAACGAACCCCCAATCACCGACAATGCAATGCTTGTCGCACTAACTTTCAGTCAGTCGGTAAGTTGGGGTAGTAATCAAACCTGGGCTCTACTAACTGAGTGATTGATTTCTACCACCCACCAACTCTCTGAGTATACTATGTGGCACATCTTTCAAGGCATAATCTTTTCAAATCCTAGGAAAGTACAACTCTTAAATGGTAAGCGTAATGAAGTAAATTTACTGAGGTGGCAACACGTTTTTAACAGATAAAAAGCTATTATAATCTTCCGTCGAAATTAAATAAGCTTAAAATCTAGCTACAAAGAAAGGTGGTGACATCTTTTAGCTCAATCTTTGATAGCCAAAGAATTTTTCTCAAGATGGGGCTTTCCGCAAATAACGATATGTGGAATGAAGAACCAATGGTCGTCATGCAACCTAACCTGAATTGGCCTCAGGTAGAACAAATAGACATCATCTCTCAACTATGCTCAATCGCATGGAAGGAGAAAACCAGTTACGTTGAATATCACAGGGTAACCTACGACTTAGAAGAAGAAGAGCGTGTCGAACTTCACAACCCTTTCATGGAAATACAGCTAGAAGCAGATAGATACCCAGCACTCAGGGTAGTTTAATTTTTCAGATTTAACATGCATAGAATCTTTGTAATTAGTAGTACTAACAATAAATTTTGAGTGCTAAAACTGTTTCCATTCCAAGCTCCTTTCTTAATACCACTCGCTTTCAAAGACCATTATTTTAAAAAGAACGGTCTCATTTTTGTATATATAGGCTTTTTGAAAGGTTAGGAAAATAGAGGAAGGGAAAGAAAATAGCTCTGAAAAGAAACTCTTGAATATAGCCATTTTTTGTAGTAAAACATATCGAACTTTGTGTCGTTCTATTTTGAGCATCTTTTGAAATAGAAATATATATCAAAACTACATTTGTTATATTCTTTTTGTACTGTGGATTAAACTTTGAGTTATGACAGTTTTTCTCATGATGCTTGCCTCTCTAATTTGGTTATAAATGTGTTTGCTTTGGAAACTTTGGGTTTTGAAGTACTTATCTACTTAGGGTTGGGATTATCCAACCTTTTTCTATTTCATATGCTATGTTAATGGAATGAGCTTTGTATCATTTTATTTTTCCTTTTATCATGTTTGTAAATTCCATCCGCATCTGTGTCATAGTTATGTGCAGATTTTAGTTTGCCTTTCCTGCTTTCTGGTTAGAAGCATACCCCAGAAAACCCCAAATCACATCATAAGAGGGAGTTGTACCTCTAAAATTCAGAGGAAGATCATCCACTCAATGGAGATCTCTCCAACTATTAATTTCTAGTTGTCTTCCATCTAGGGCATAGTGAGTCATTTCTAAAGGGTATTTTGGGAAGGCAAAATCTGCAACTAACATATTTTTGGCGACTCCACTGGGGAAGTCAAAAATAGACCAGTGTGCTTTCTTGGAGCCTTCCCCTAGGTGAAGGTTGGCAACTCTGTTTGTTTAAAAGACCTTAGAAAATTGGTTTGATTCCAAGCCAAGCAAGAAAATCAAACCCAACCCTAGAAGGATACCTACCTTTCAAGAAATATTAGCTGAAGATGATAAAGTACTTCATTCATTCTTGAATGCCTTCAAAGAAAGTATCTATGAAGCTGAAAGAAGTTATGTTCGTCTGGGGATCATTAATTTGCACTATTGTTGAGAGGCATACATGATAGATACTATTTGCTTAAAGATCTAGAGAAAAAGATTCAACAACTACAAACTACAGTGGCAAGATTGAAATTGTTAAAAGAAGAATCGGAAAGTGAAGGGTAGGGCCAGTGTCTTATAATTTCTTTGTTCTTGGTGAACAAGATTTCGTGCTGACCTTGAATGAACCAATATCATGCAATGCATTAATCAACAAGGGAGTGTTTTGCACCAAGCTAAAGATAAAGAGCCGAAACCTTTCTTGGCATGCATCCAAATGGAACAAATTGAGTGGACACCTATTTCTTCTGGGAAGGAAGTATTACCAGAGGAACGTAAAGTTGTCCTCCCAAGTTGGTATCTTAAAGGTTCAAGTGATCCCTTGCGGTGTGGAGTTGAAGACATAAATGGTCACATCACGGAAGTGGGAATTGATGCAATTGCCAACCATTCAAGTAGTAAAGAAGGTACAATTGTAGTACATTTGTGCCCTCACTCTCTTCTAAGTTAGAAACTTTCACTTTTGAAATAGAAGACAAGAATCAAGAAAGAAGAAATACTTCTAACAAATTCGTTAAAGACATTTTAAATTATGATCCAAAAGTGGAATTTTTTGTTTTTGATGTCACCAATTTCAAACCCAGCCAGTTTAAAAGGGTAAAAGGGAGGTTGGAAGCGTAATGGTTGTAGACGAAGTCAATCAACCAAATTCTTTCATAACACAGCGCGAATCCTCATCATTCAAATTTCTTGGCAAAGAAGACAAGAAAAAGAAGGCACAAGGAAAGGTGATGAATCTCTATACCCCTGAGAAAGAAGCCATGCAGATTCAAAAGGACCCATTTCAGTTTCTTACCAATGAGTGCCTGACTAGTGAAAACAAAGATGAAACATCTGACAGTTTGATCTATTTCAGAAGAGAACTTCCAACAATCAAGTTTGACCCCGTGATTGTAGAATACCATATTCAACAGTCACAATCAACAATCATGAGTGTAGGGATTGATTCATCCTGCGACTTGGAAGAGGTATGCATGGTTCCTGATGTTTCTTTCCTGCTTCCTAATGAAATTGATAATCTCATGGGGGTCATGCATGAGGTCGAGAAAGTAGCCCATTATGATCCAGAGATTTATGATAAGAAATGGCTATTTGGGAATGCGTGTATTCACAAATTATTTTTTATTTCCTTCAGTCTAAGATCTGGCATTAACTATGTCGGCTGGCGGTTGCCCTTAACCATGCTATGCAGCCACAATCCCCTCTTTCGCAAAGGCTCATACTTCACACAGCCTGTCAACGGTTTCACATGAACAACCTGAAGTGTTTTTGAAGGTAGGGGCTTCTTGCCCTAGTTGTCTATAAATAAAAATTTTGGGTGTGTTGTAGGTATAGTCAGTTTTGGCTTGTTAAGCTCTTGGCTCTTGCCCAGTTCCCCTCCCCCCTTTCTGCAAGCAGCTCCCTGTTTTTTGTTACTCCTTGACTCTGCAGCCCAAAGGACAAGGTGTTAATGTTTGTAGCTTCAGTTGTATGATCATTTAGAATACATATAATATATGTTGATTCATAATAATGTTATATTATTATTAATCATATGAAATTTAATATTCAATATTAATCTATTATATTATTCTAAATTAATAATTGATTGATGAAACATTATAAGATTGATTAAATTATAATTAATGGGAAGAGGCATGTCCTTAAAGGACATGCCCTTCTAAAGGCATATATACATAATCAATTGTCATTATATTAATCTCAATAATAATGAATATACATGTCCCATGAAAGGACATGTCTCTCCTGGCCTCATTCCCAATATAAATGAAAGAGAGATTGTTGCATTTGATAAATACATACAACATAGAGTGCTATTACATTTGCAACTATCCTAAAACTTAACATGGTATCAGAGCCAGACTGCAAATGTAAGAGAGTAGTTTGTTGATGGTGAATGTGTGATTGTCTCAGAAAATACAGTCTCAGTAAAAGGACCATATCTCACAAATACACCGTTGGATTTTGCTGAATTTTGGATATGTTGGTGATAAACAAATTGTGAAGAAGCTCACCAAAGCGATTGGAGAGAAAGTGAGGGTTCAAAAGTTATGACCGACTGTGTACAGGTCTATGTGAAATTCCTGAAAGCGGCTTTCATTAAAGAGATATATTAATTAAAAATTTGTTAAGATCGTGGTCAAGCATTAACAAAGAAGCATGTATTCAAGGAAGGGTGTCTCTATCTAGAAAGAAAGCATTAATTATAGTGTCACCTCTCTTGGAACAATCAAGTCATTTCACAAGAAGACATGAGAATTGTTCAACGATATAAGAGTGGGAATTGTACATTGTGAGGGGGAATAATAACCAATGTTACATTTCCATTTGAACCATCCTTAGTGGGGAGATAATTCAAATGGGAGATGTCTCTCAAATAATCTAAGAAGGTGTTTTCTGATTTGATGTATATGGACCTTCATTGAAGCAACTTGTGTCAAGGACGTTGATGTGCAGATAAGTAACTATTATTCTTGAATATTACATTTATCTACTCATTGTAGTCTCTCTCTCATCTATATTTCTATACATACTATAAGAGTTATTTGCCTTGATCTTTTCTAGGGATACTCTTGTAGGAAAAGAAGATTGTTATCAGATTCAGAGGGAGTCTGACACTTCAAAGATAACTTTGGACGAGGAGCTCAAAAGATTGATATCAGATTCAGAGAGTTTGACAGTTCATCTTAAGAAATCTCGGATAAAAGGATCAACAGATTGATATCTGCTCAATGAGTTCTTTGTGAGAGAAGTTCGAGGTGAAATCTCTTGTTTCCACCCTCTGCGTTGAGGCATGATGGATGTCATGTGTGCGACACCATGTTTTTTTAATGGGCTTGCCCCCTGTGTACATCACGAGGAAGTGACGACTTCCAAATGATTATCACTTGTATTTGTTAGAGTTATTGGAAGGTGACAACCTTACAATAACTTGACCTTCTATTGTGATAGACATCGTGTGATGGCTGAAACAGATCACAATAGATGATTTCTTGCATGGTGGATTCAGTTCCTTAAACAAACCATTGACCTTCTATTGTGATATACATCGTGTGATAGCTAAAACAGATCACAATAGATGATACCTTACATTAAGGATACATTACCAATGGAAATTTTTGAGTTATAGTGAATATCATGAGACTTGATATTCTTGGTCAGACCATATCTCTTGATATCACGATGAGGTGATATCTTCTCTCTTAAAAGTAATGGATCTTTTCTGAATTGCATTTTGATGGATTTTATCTTCTCTAGCTAAGAGGGAGTGTTGATGTTTTGTGTGGCTATGGTGAGGGTCATAGGTGTTGACACGGGAGACCACTACACATTCTGTTTGATCATCCTCCCTAGCTAAGAGGGAGTGTTAATGTTTGTAGCTTCAGTCGTATGATCATTTAGAATACATATAATATATGTTGATTAATAATTATATATTATATATGTTATATTATTATTAATCATATGAAATTTAATATTCAATATTAATCTATTATATTATTCTAAATTAATAATTGATTGATGAAACATTATAAGATTGATTAAAATATAATTAATGGGAAGAGGCGTGTCCTTTAAGGACATGCCTCTCTAAAGGCATATATACATAATCATTATATTAATCTCAATAATAATGAATAGACATGTCCCATGAAGGGACATGTCTCTCCTAGCCTCATTCCCAATATAAATGAAAGAGAGATTGTTGCATTTGAAAAATACATACAACATAGAGTGCTTACATTTGCAGCTATCCTAAAACATAACACAAGGCACTAATCTTTGTTTAGAGTGTTGGGATTCTCTTCATCCTTCCAATCCTTGTCCCCAATCAGAGCATGTTGTTACCCCAAATTTGAAATTTTTGGTTCCCCCCTTCTTAAAATTTAAAATCCTCCAGTTGATTCAATTCTTCATTGTCGGTCCCTTCACTCCTGCTAAATACCTGGTCGGTCCGACTTGCCAAGTACCCACACTCAAACTTCATCTACCTGAAGTTTAGAGAACCACCAGACTTTACCGACTGTGTTAACTCTTTGTTGTCGGATGATCAGGTGGAATCTCGAACTACCTAACCTTCGTAACAGTTCAAAGTACTAAGTGAACCCCTAATCACCAACAATGCAATGCTTGCCGCACTAACTTCCAGTCAATCGGTAAGTCGGGGTAGTAATCAAACCTAGACTCTGCTAATTGAGTGATTGATCTTTGCCACCCACCGACTCTCTGATTATACTGTGTGGCACATCTTTCAAGTCATAATCTTTTTAAATCTTGGGAAAGTACAATTTTTAAATCATAAGCTTAATGAAGTAAATTTACTGAGGTGGCAGCACATTTTTAACAAATAAAAAGCTATTATTACCTGCCGCTGAAATTAAAAGAGCTTAAAGTTTGACTACAAAGAAAGGTGGCGGCATTTTTGAGCTCAATCTTTGATAGCCAAAGGATTTTTCTCAAGATGGGGCTTCCTACAAATAACGAGATGTGGAATGAAGAACCAATGCCCATCGTGCAACCTGACTTGAAATGGCCTCAGGTAAAACATATTGACATCATCTCTCAACTATGCTCAGTCGCATGGAAGAAGGAAACCAGTTACGCTGAATATCGCAAGGTAACCTTCATCCTAGAGGAAGAAGAGTGTGTCGAACTTCACAACCTTTTCATGGAAATACAGTTGGAAGCGGATAGAGAACCTACACCCATGGCAGTTTAATTTTTCTGAATTAACATGCATACAATCTTTGTAACGGTAAATTTTGAGTGCTAAAACTGTTTCTGTTCCAAGATCCTTTCTTGATACCGCTCACTTTCACAGACCGTTATTTTAAAAAAGAACGGTCTGATTTTTGTATATATATAGGCTTTTTGAAAAGTTAGGAAAAGAGAGGAAGGGAAAGGAAATAGATCTGAAAAGACACTCTCGAATATGTTAATGTTATTGTAGCTATGGTCGGATTCCTTCCGGCTGACATAGATATCATAAGTGTCTAATTGGCCTATCAGCCTTAGACATTTATGAGCCGATTCATATATATTAAATATGAAAATGTAATTAAGTGTTTGTAAAGCCGACTAAGCTAAGTCAGCTACCTTCTTAAATACCTTCTTAAATTAGACATGTCCTTTCATTGAGGGTCGACCCTTGGTGAAAGGGTACTCGAACTATATGGCAACATCATAGTTGACAGTGGGCTTCAACTCTACAATCTTCCGGAGTCAACTTGTTGTGGGTCATATGCACTATAATTGACACATGATTGGACGATCGTCCTCCAACACCTTCTATTGTAGAAGGATAGAAGTTAATCTATTTTGCCCTCGATATGGAGAATAACAGTTGTGTACGTTTTGGTGGCACTTCGTTGCAACAATACACGAGATCATCTCTGCCAAAGATGGAATTTTGCACCCTTGGTCGCTAGGTATATAAATGGCGGGATGTCAATGAAAATGGCGTGGAGTTATATTTGTGGGTTATAGGGATTGTAGAAGTAAGGTGGTGGAGAAGTTAATATTGAGGAGCACTGTATCATATCGACAATATTCAACCTCTGATCTTATTAGGGAACCTGGAAGCCTACAAACTATTCTTGTGTTGCCTAGGCCAGATTGACCAAGAATCGAAAGGATTATAAAATGCAGGTGAGCGAACTGCGCAAGCAATATTACAATGAATCACAGGTCCCAGGTTTATATGTTAGTCTTCCTGAAAAGGCAGGTAGCATTATTGCTTTCTACTGGCATAAAGTGTACATGTTTATAAGGAGGGGAGCTATTTTTTTGTTTTGAAGCTTTGGTTGCGTTTGCAATAAGTGCTTGCTCAAAAGCTACACGCACACGACGGATTCAAGTCTCCAGTGTGAAGAATGCAGAGAATGATGTGCACCTCTTGGCTGGAGTAAGAAATCTCAGTCCGTACCAAGCACAAGTACTGCAAATGTCAATAGTCATGACACAACAGTAGTGTTCTGCGAAGGGTATCAACAATGTTGTTTCCTAACAATTGAGAACAGACCTCCAAGGATGTCTAAGTGCAACAAGAAGTGGGATATTGTGTCTATGAAAGCGTCTGCATTTTGCCATACACTTGGAAAAATGGTCAGAAGTATCTAATGTTGGTTACTTCAGACTGAGTAACAAGCAATTCATAATTTTCCTAGAAAACTGTCAAACACAGGAGCAACTGCATCGAAAACTTTTAGTTTGTCTAGCAGGAAAGGATAATGTTCACTGTGGAGATCAGAGGGTGTTGTTGCTCGGATCGAACATCAAGTTCGTATCTAGTAGCGTTGAGCATGTGATTATTGTTGAAAGTTTGGGCCAAGGAAAGGAGATGCCTTTCATCTCTTATAAGTTCATGCCAAATACTCCAAGCAATGTGCCTGCTCCACAAAGATCAATGGAAAGGTGAAGTTTTTGCAACCTTCAACCGGCATGAAAGTCTCCCCACTGTCAGAGGACAAGACATACTACCCCCACTACGAAAGAAGTGTATGGCCAAAGCATGGAATCCCTAGTGATGAAGAAGGATGCGCTGCCGCTGGAGCAACCCATTATCAAGCTCGTCAGAAACAATAAGTTTGAGGTGGGCGTGAAGGACTCGTGAACCTACGTCTCCGTTGATATCTTGCTTGATGTCAAACCCCATGCTGGTGAGAAATGTTGCTCTGGTGGGGCACATCCAGCACGGCAAGACCATGTTCATGGACATGCTGGTCGAGTAGACCCATCACATTTCAACTTTTGTTGTTCTCAGCGAGAAGCATTTGAGGTACACCAACACTTGGATTGATGAGCAGGAGCACCACATTTCTATCAAGGCAGTTCCCATGTCGCTTGTTTTGGAGGACAATAACGCCTTATCCTACCTCTTCAATGTCAAGGATTCCACTGGCCCTGTTAACTTTTCAGACGAGATGACAACAACTCTTGAGTTTGCTGATGGCATGTGCTAGTTGTCAATGTCGCAGAGGGTGTCATGGACGGATCAAGGAGCAAAAGGATGATGAGAGATTGCATAAGAATTCTAGGGAGGAAGATATTATTGCATCCAGTGAAGAAGTCACAGGCTGAAGAAATGTATGGAGACACAGCTTGCAGTGGCACTGAGTTGAGTCATCTCTCGAAGAGGAAGAACATATACAGATTGTGATCAATTTCTTCAAAGAGAAGGAATTAACATTCAGAGGGAGTTTTACAAACCATTAGAGGCAACCTTGGACGAGGAGGTGTCGAGAGCTATATTTGCCCTCTTTTCATGGATTGCAGGTGCCTGGAGATTCATAGCAGAGTTCGAGAGATGTAATTGAACATTATGATGCATGTACTCAAGGCGTGAAATCTGAGAAACATCGTGATCTCAACTTGTCAGGTATTGGTGAAACCGTTTGCTAAGCACAAGCAAGCCATTTTGTTTGTATGTGAATGTTGCTAGGAGAAGCCGCCCCAATCATTCTGCCTCTGAGAAGTTCTCGGTTTTGGAAATGTAGTAAGCTTGATGTCTATACGGAAGTAACATTTGTTCAAAGATAAATGCCTAATCAAATATATTTTCTATTATTACCAGAGGGGGCAGCTAGAGGATCTGCTGCAGTTGACTTCTGAGGATCTTGGTCATATTGGTTCAGAGGGAGTGCACCATGTCGAGATGGTTTTTGTAGTGATCAGGTATACTTCCACTTGGACTATGACTTCTCCAATTTTGTCATGGGATGGAAGTTGCATTAGTGAGATATGATGATCGATTTCCTCCTTGGGAAATTGTAGCAGTCAAAGGACTATGATTCATGGGAAGGAGTCCCATGCATGTAGGTTGGAAGGCCTTTATACTGACACCTAGGTCGTGATATTCCTGGATAGATGGATACTTGGTGAGCTTGGGATTCACCAAGAGTGATGCAGACTCCACCCTTGTATTTCATGATAGATCAAAGCATGTGGAGATCAAATATCACTATATTACAGATATGGTGCAAAGGAATGCTATTCAGTTGAGGTACATTAGCACTTGTATCAGACAGTCGATATTCTCACCAAGCCCCTTGCCAGAGTGAAGTTTGTGCATTTTCAAGACAAGCTTGGAATTGTGGAGAATGAAGCCCTTGCTAAGAGAGAGTCTCGGCATCAGTGATTTCTAGAAATGTACTATAATGCATTCTTCTCTATGAGAAAGAAGTTTGAGGTGCAAGCCCTTGTTAATGCATTCTTCTCTGTGAGAGAGAAGTTTGAGGTGCAAGCCCTTCTGAATGCATCCTTCTCTGTGAAAGAGAAGTTTGAGGTGCAAGCCCTTGTTAATGCATTCTTCTCTGTGAAAGAGAAGTTTGAGGTGCAAGCCCTTGTTAATGCATTCTTCTTAAGAGAGAAGTTTGAGGTGAAAGCTCTTGTTCCACCCTCCGGGAGTAGCCATGGTGGATCCATCCTCTGGGACTAGCCAAGGTGGATGTCATGTTAAGAGACTCCATAACTTGGCACTTGTCTTTATTCACCCTTTGGGAATAGCCATGGTGACTGTCATGATGAGATGACAACATCACGTTGAGTGACTCCATGATGGGCCCTTGTGTTCATATTCACTTCCATGCATGGGAGTAGCCATGATGGATGATCACATTGAGTACCTTTGTAATGAACTCTATTTCACCCTCTAGGAGCAGCCACGGTGAATGTCATTCCATAACTCAGATATCAAGAAGGAGTGTTAAGTTATTGTAGCTATGGTTGGATTCAGGACGACATAGATATCACAAATGTCAAATTGGCCTATCGGCCTTAGACATTTATATGAGCCGATTCATATATATTAAATATGAAAATATAATCACGTGTTTGTAAAGCCGACTAAGCTAAGTCTGCCACCTTCTTGAATATGACGTCCTTTCATTGAGGGTTGACCCTTGGTGAAAGGGTACCTCTCACATATATATATGAAGTGCGATCTCATTCATTCTAAGTGGGATTCGATTCTCTGCATTTTACATTTTCTAGCAGATCGAATATTCAAGTGCTTGGGAGAGACAATCGGTTATTGTCTATGGTTGGGAGGGCAAATCATTGCCCATGGTTAAACGAGCACATAATCAACAGGATATAGCCATTTTTGGTAGTAAAACATAACAAACTTTGTGTCGTTCTATTTTGAGCATCTTTTGAAATAGAAATATATATATCAAAACTGTGTGTTTGTTACATTCTTTATGGACTGTGGATTAAACTTTGAGTTATGATAGTTTTTCTCATGATGCTTGCCTATCTAATTTCATTATAAATGTGTTTGCTTTGGAACCTTTGGGTTCTGAAGTACTTATCCACTTGGGGTTGAAATTATCCAACCTTTTTCTATTTCATGTGTTTTGTTAATGGAATGAGCCTTGTATCATTTTATCTTTCCTTTTATCCTATCTGTAAATTTCATTCGCATTTGTGTCATAGTTATGTGCAGATGTTAGTTTGCCTTTCTAGCTTTCTCGTTAAAAGCATACCCCAAAAAACCCCAAATCACATCATAAGAGGGAGTTGTACCTCTAAAATTTAGAGGAAGATCATCCACTCAATGGAGATCTCTCAAAATGTTAGTTTCTAGTTGTCTTCCATCTCAGGCGTACTGAGTCATTTCTAAGGTTATTTTGGGAAGGTAAAATCTGCAACTAACATCATTGTAGCCAATAATCATCAATTTCTAACTTTTGGAATCCAATTTGGTCCTCTTTGCATCTTGAATCCAAGCATATGTTGTTGAACAAAAAACCTTCAAGTGACTGACATTGAGTATCCTTCCAGACCATGCTTCCTTTGGGGTCTTCTTCTTGATGGCCTGTGTGGGAGAGTGATTTAGAAGGTACACTATAGTATACACTGCCTCTGCCCAAAACTTCTTAGCAAAATTTCTATGCTCCAACATAGACCGGGCCATTTTCATAAAAGTATGGATCCTCTTCTCAAAAACACCATTTTGCTAAGGGGTGTATGTTGTAGTAAGTTGATGCTTAATACCATGATTTGCACAAAAGTCGGAGAGCTTATTGAGACAAAAGTATGCCCCATTATCTGACCTAAGAGTAATGATCTGACATCCTAACTCTTTTTCAACTAATGCTTTAAACTTCTGGAATTCATTAGACACATTTAATTTTGCCTTAAGGTAAAACACCGGCATTTTCCTACTGAAATCATCTACAAACAGAAGAAAATTCCTAGCACCACTGACCAATGCAATATTCATTGGTCCACATATCCACATGAACCAGGATGCTCTCCAGGAGTCTCCATCTAAGAAGGGAGTGTGATGTTGCTACCCTACTTGGAAAACTCCACAAACGCCATGTGTTTGTGATTGTATCCCAGGTAAGCCATTCACTAGATTCTCTCGAGCCAACTGAGAGAGATATGATATATTGAGGTGTGTATACCACTCATGTCAAAGAGAACTGGTGGATGAACTCTTCACAACCATTGCAAGCTCCTGAGACTCTTTGGCCTCAACAAAGGCGAAATAATCCATGATCTTTGAGACCAACTGCAATTGTAGTATTGGACTCTTTGTCAACAATGTGACAATTGTTTGTATTGAAGACAATATCCAACTTTGGACAATTTTGCATAATCCGACTCACTAAGAGCATATTGAGTTCCATGCCTAGAACATATTATACATTGAGAAATATGAGATTTCTCCCACCAGATGTAATCTAAATGTTGTCCTTGCCAACAACTGTATCCTCTTCACCTCCACCGAAGATAATTGAATCGAAGCAAGTCGTGTACTCTACGAACCAATCTCCTTTGTGTGTAAAGTACCAACAAGCTCCACAATAAATGCACCAAGCAGATGTTTTTACATGCTTTGTTTGCCTTTTGGCCATAAACAAATAAAAGGCAGACTACTCAATATGCTCTGCAACATGTGCCTTCTACTGAGATACTCCCTAGTTGGATTTTTCATCAGCCAACTGTGGTTTTTTCGTATGACCAAACTTACCACAATAAAACCATGTGATAAATTTGTTGGAACTCTCCTCAAGTTTGCCTTGTCCATTTTGCTGAAAGGACTTGCCTTTGCCTTTGCCTATGTATTTGGCTTTAGCAATAAATGCTTGTTCTACAATAGTTGTCTAATTGTTGCTCCCAAATTATTATTTGCAGTTGTCCTGATACAAGAGCTTGGTGTAGAAATCATCAAACTTTAGATCAACATTGTTGGATGTAATGTTGAGAGTTTCAATGAAGTTCTCATAGGATCGTGGTAAGCTTTTCAGCAAGATGATCATCATATCCTCTTCTTCCATCGTGCAACCAATGGCTACCAATTCATAGCAAATCTCTTTAATCTTCATAATATTTTCCTCCAAAGACAGCTTATCCTCATCATAATCGCAAACAGCATATTCTTCAAAAAGAATGCTCTACTCTTGTCTGATGTCTCAGAGATCCTACAGACGCATCCAAATCAACGCAGCTATCTTGTTGATTGACACTTGTGGAAGCATGTCATCAATGACTAATAACTTGATGAGCATCGTGGCTTCCCAATTGCGCTCATCAAACTTGTCATGATCTTTGCCTATCGTCGTGGGATGAGCATCTTTACCAAAAACAATGTCATCCAAGCACTGATACTCAAAAATCTTGAGCAAGCGCTATTTCCACATGTTGAAATTCTTACTATTGAAGTGTTGACTACTTTCCAACATAATATTGGTTGACGACACCATCCCTCTTGTTCTCCAATGCACGAAAAACAATTTATAAAAGTACAGTCAACATCGAACTATGACCAAAATCCACAATTGTCAAAAAACACACCAATTTGCACCTGCCTAGATCCCAAGGTGCTTGACTTCAGAAAAATACCTAATTTTTTTCAGAAAATAATATAGCCCCTTTTTTTAAAAAATGTAGGAAAAAACTTTAGAAAACCCTAGGCACGAGTTTGAAAAAAACCATAGCCAAAAAAATTTGCAAAAGCCTTTTTTTTGTTGTGGGTGGCCAACAACAAAAAACATGAACAAAGGCAGAAAAGGAAAAACAACTGAAAGACAATATCAGATTGTCGCATTGAGAAACACTTCAAAAGAGTCCAACACACAAAACAATGGTAGAAAATCGCAGAGAGGTCACAAGTTTTTGAGCAAGCAAAATCCGCCATTTCCCATTGAAAAAATACACAAAAATCTACATAGGTTGAAAAAATCCATCGCGCAAGTAGAAATAGCGCACATGTGGGCCAAAGAAGGGTCAAAAAACCCTACAAAAACAGCATTTAAAATAGCGCAAAAAGCTAAATGACATCACTAAAAAGGCGCAAAAAGCTCAAAGACGTCACAAAGAAAAAGAAATGTGTGTGGAGAAGTCACGATCTTCAAAAAAAAAAGGAACGATGCAAGTATAAAATTTTCACCAATCTTCTAACAACGCGATCTACAGGATCGCTTGGTTTCAAAACCTTTTAACTTCCACAAAAATTTCTGTGATTTCCTCTTTAGAATGATTTTTCTTATTAAAAAATATTAAAAAAATCTTAAAAACTTTTAAAAAGAAAGTTATGCAAAACCGTGAATTTTATGGAAAAAAAATCCTCAAAAAAAATGTTTCTTCTCTAATACCATGAAATGGTAATTCGTTATGTAAAAAATGGAGATGGAATGCTCCATAAAAAGGAATTGCAAAGACGATGTTTCTAAAAAAATAATCATTAACTGAAAGCAGAAATAGAAAGTATCTAAACTAAATAAAGATACATTAAGTGACCATTAAATAATAAATATGGCAATATTATTCTAATAACCTTATTAGCTCCTATTAGCTACGCAAACCCCACTACTTGCAAGGTTCTCCATTCCATGGGTTAAAGGTCAATGCTCTGCATGAAATGACTTAAAGTTACTTAACATAAATCATTCATTACCTAATAGACAAGCGCACGCACACACAAGAATAGTTATTTCATCTTTCATAACAAATTCTTTGCAGAATTAATAATTCACACATACATAGATTGATTCATTAGAAAAGAGACAATCATTCATCTACTTCAGAGAATGATGTGCATAAAGAGGTCATTTTGATAAAATTCTATGGCAGTCCAATATTTGTCTTTTGATTTACGGATGAATGTTATGTCTCTAGTTTCTTATTTATATTTTGCTTCCACTAATGGCACGTCTAGATTTCAACAATTTAGTGTGTTGTCAAATAAACATCTCCCAAATACAAATCAGTGCTTTCATGAAAGTTTTTCTTAACCTTGTATGTTCCATCAAGAGTGATCAAGTTTCATATAAGAGGATTCACCAAACCAAGTAGCTATGGTAACCATAGTTTTAAAAAACATGGGACTCACTGGAAATTGCAAGTACTCACAGGTCATTTGCCCAAGCAAATCACTCACACAAAAACTCACAAACGAGCTTTCATGATACTCGCCCGATTTTGCGATTTTTTGCCATAAAAATCACAAAATTGCAGTAGTCAAACCAAAAAAATCATCATAGAATGCAAATAGAAGAATACGTATTTATTTAGGATTTTTATTGTTTTTTACCATTTTACGATGTGGGGATGAAAAAATGCACGGGTGAGCACGGAAATAGTTTGCAATTCAGGAGAACGAGGTCACGATTGTCGTGGGTGAAAAGAAGATTAGCAAGGTGTGGCAAACTAAACAACAGATTTTTGGATTTTCCATTTCACATTTAATGTGAAAACTAGACGTGTTTAAGCTTAAAATTTAAAGTTTAAGTTCTAAACTAAAATTCATCGAATTTAATAGAAAACACTCGTGTACTCATTTATGGACTCACTGTATGCATTTTGTCATTGAACTTTGCAAGAAAAATCTTCAAAAATGTGTTTTTAAGATATTTAAGCAATCTTTAAATTGTTGAATTTTTTGCGAAGTTTTTCCCAAGTCACAAATTTTGGGTCTGTAGAGTTTTTGCAAAGTCAAAGTCTTGCCAACTATGGTTTCCAAATTGTTGTCAATTTGTTGCTATTCCTACATTAATTAAAGGTTGAGGCGATATACCATTCTCACCCTATTCTTGTTCATTTAAGATGATGGTGGTGGTCTTGTAATATATCATCATGTTTAGCTAAGTCTCGACTATCTCAGTTGTCTGTTACAACGTGTTTGCCTTGTGATCATATGTAATTCTTCCGCTGCTGTGATTCTATTTGGAGTTTGTTTACTTTGTGTTGTCACACGGTAGTGTCATTGTGTGTTTTGATCATGATGTTGTTTAGTTTCAACAGCATTGTGTGTGAGAGTGTAAGTTTGTCATGTGTACATCACAAATGTAGTACAAAATAATTGTTGGTCCATGTTTTGTTTGATGGTGTCCTTAAGTTAAAGTTGGGGCATTATGTAATAAACACTATAGTCTCTTCTATAGCAGGTACTTTCTTCCTCTGGCAATTTATTGCAGTAGAAGTTAAAATAAAAAAGTTCGGTTTGAACTTCTTTGGAATGCAATAGAAAATATTGGAACCTTCAATGTAGTACAGGCGGTCACAGATTCAGCACACATTTATGATCCGGGAGGGTTATTTATTCAGGCTGGATACAAGTAAACCAACTCGACCCCATGTGTGCATGCACTAAATAATGCATTATATTACACAGAAAATTTTCCTTGGATTTCTCAATCAATTGCAACATATCTGCTCATCTACTTGTAGGTCTCAAAAGGAGGGATTTCTCCAGCCAGCTGAAACTCACTATGTTGGTCACTTTAATTAATAGATGAGGATGCTAATTATACACAAGGCCTAGCAATATAAAGCGGTGTGACATAAATGGGGCAAATAGATGTCCACATTAGATAAAGACGTGAAGATGAGATGGAGAATACTAGATAATTATCAGTTGGAAGATTTGAGGTAGTTGCATTCCTGTCCATGAGGGCAAGTCATTCACCATGCATATAAGGATCCCTTCATCTGGGGAAACATATGAAACATTTAATGGTTATGTTGGGTTGTGTGAGAAACATTCTGTCAAAAGGATCCCATGACGGCATCCATGACCAACTTTGCAGCATTTTATACAAATGCAGAGGAACAAGATGAACACTCCTCTTGCTGTGGCAGCTTATGCATTAAATCCAATATAGTGTGTGGAAAATGTCTAGAAACATTGGCCATTGACAATGCAAAGGTGAGGATGGCATCCAAACTGCCCTTACAAATACAACCACTAATGACAAGAACTGTTAGCTCCAAGAACAATTCTTAGCATTTGCAGAACTGACTAGCTTCACCAATGCAGCATGGCTAAAAAGACTAAGCATGGGCCAAAAGAATACAATTAGATGTTGGAGGTTACATGTAGATAGTGTTACAGAGCTAAGGTAACTTGCCAATTGACTCTTATCAGAAGTTGTTAGTTCCACCTACAAAGAATAACTGTTCAAACTTTTAGTTTCATCCTTTCACTCAATAGGAACACAGACTAAACCTCCAAGAGTGTGGAAAAACTAAATTCTGTCCATAGTAACCTTTGTCTTCAAAACCTACATGGCTAATATGCATACAAACAAGCAATATGATAGGTTGTAGATCAAGAGGATGCTACAGAATTTGATAAGGAGAACCATGCAGATGGGCAAATATGTTGAGTTGGGGTGGTAATGTAAAACTTGAATAGTCTAAGTACAAGGACACCAAGGAGATGGAATGAAATCGTGTTCAACAGTCTGGGGAGGATTGCGCACAGCCCATTTAAGCTTATATCAACTTACATGATATGGTGCAATGCTACCAGTAACTCCATAAAAATATTGTGAAAGGTATTACACATATTAAATGTATCATTAGCATATCACAACATTTTAACACTTCAATTTTATCATACTGTTAATGAGAAAATCAATTATTACATCAAATTTCTCTACGTCTACCTTTCTTTAAATATGAAAAAAATATTGTAGTTTTTTAATATTTTTATATTCACTCCTGTACAGTGTACCCTCATCCCCTCAGTCAACCCCAAATACCTAGATTTTAAGGGTAACTTCTTTGCATCCCCTTTTTACATCCTTACACTATCTAGTCCCCATTAAAATAGAATTGTCTCTAACATGTGTCTAGGGCTCTAGTTACTTTCTTAGCCCAAGATGCTTTTACCTGAGTTCCTATATTCTTTACATGGCCATACATTGAAGTCCAATTGACCTATTTTGGTTACTTTTGTAAAATAATAAAATTAATATATTTTCTTAGAAAAACCTAATCAATTTTTACTATGTATGTGAAATACGGCAATAAAATGGCAATCTTTGTAAAATGGCATCATCGCTCAAGCTCCACAAGCATTTGTAGTTCATGAAATTGAAAACTTCTCCTCTTGCTCTCCACTTTCTAACATTTTATTATGACAATTGTTAACCATTAAAACTTTGAATTCGTTACACTTAGCTTGAAGATTCTTAGATTACTCTTCCCAACCATACATGGCAATATCATTTTGTAGTTCCTGATTACGGAATTTCTATTGCTGTTAAAGATTCATCACAGAACGGATCAAACCTAGACAAATTATCAACATTAATGAAATGAATAAATAAATAACATACCTCTACCATATTTGACCTATCATAACCCATAATCAGGAATGACTACAATTCTTATACTTTACACAGAGTTGGAGATTACATGGCAACCCTTAACCTCACTGAAAATTGAAAAGTGGATCAATTCAATTTCTACAAAGTGCAACCATAATTAATTCCTTAAAACTTCTACAAGTAGGTTTCTTATTCATTACCATAATTATTGACTACAATGTATAACCATTCTTCTGCTGCAGATACTTTTCTACTAAATTAATTCAAAGATATTCCACCATAGTGCACTTTCAATTGATGACCCCTGATATTGTTTAAAAAAAAAAAGATAAAAAGAAATAGCAAGAATTTTACAAAAATTAAAGAAACTACATACCCTTATTTCTCAAAAGATACTTGCTATAAACAATGTCTGATGGTTCTCAGATAAATCAATGAATATTTCACATTGCAGTCTTTATTAAATATATAGTTGTCAAATGTGTATCTGTTTGTCAAACATTCACCAAAGTACCTTTTTAAACACCTTTTTATCTAGAAGAAACTCATTACTAATACAAAGCAATATATTTAAACAGAAAGGAATGGAGAAGTTGAGAAACAAATCCAGGCTTCCTCTTCACAATTTTATAAACTATATCAAACATATATTGTCAAAAGTACTTGCAAAGCCAATTTGAGTTTGGAAAAAAAAAATCAATAGAAATATCAAGATAGTAGAATCTGGATGGCGTGACAATAATACCTTAGACAAACCAAAACAATAGATGAACAATCATTTTTTATAAAGAAGCATTCCTCTTTTAGTTTTTGAAATGAGAAGCAGCACCTTTAGAACAGCTTTCTCACATTTACAAATCAACCATACAAATGATAATTTGATAAACAAAATCATCTCAAACATTAAAGCCAATGAAACCAAACGAAAACGAAATTTTATCGAGCATAGGAGAATTACATACTTCATATGAGAATGACTTGTCTCCAAAAGCACGTTGTTGAAGATAACTGCATATACAATGATAAAGCAACCAATTACAATCAAATAAAAACTCTGCTAATTCACACAAAGCACAAATACCAACATAGAAAAGTTCTTTGGAATGTAGCTTTAACTATATAATGACATATGCAGAGGTAAAAGGGATCATGTCCATGATATAAGCTATGCAAATATTCTCCTTGAAAAAGAAAACAAAAATTACATAGGAAAGATGATTCACTATAAAAAAACAAGAGATTCTCTGCCATTTTCTCCAACTGTAGTAACTAATATGACTGGGTACCAAGAAACGTCTAATTGGTGCGAAGGCCTATTCATGTAGCACAGAAGCAATATTACAAAAATATCTGAAAAAGAGTATTGGCCATCAATGAATAAGACTAGATCCTCTACAAGTGTTAATGATCGAAGTAGAGGAGTTATAATGCTTGCTTATAAAGGTGCATAAGTTGTGATCATCAATTGTTGATAATGCCCCATTCAAAACTAGCCAAATTCTTAACGGGACCAAGATAAAGAACTTTGTAATCTATGACTCCAGCAACCGATGATTTAGCAAACTCTTACCAACCACAAAATCTGACAGACAACACCAAATCTCTCCATATATTGCATCTCCCTCCTTCCTCCATCAAAGTGCCTATGGTACCAATTCATATCCGGTCACCTGAAGCTCACGTAGGGGCACCTATTATTGGATCCATTATCTCGGCAAGGATTCCTTTAAAATTAAGAACCTATGGACTTTCGAGAATTTCCATACCTTGGTCTCCTAAAGCAACACTTATCTCACTCCCTTCATTTATACTCTAAGCATGATTGTCATTCTAAATACTTCAATGACCACTCTAAGAGAAATCAATCCTAAATAACCCATAAGATATGTTCAATCAAGGGCAATTGTTAGATTACCTATAGTAAGTTACAAACAAACAGGGCCAAATGCATACTAGGTGTGTCACTCATCAACCCACTAGCAATGGCAAGGAGAACATAGCATGTTGCTACAAAAGCTTTATCAAGACAAGGAAGCATTTATGCACCACAAGTGCCCCAAAGTGTGGGAACGCCCGCTCAAAAGCCTAACAATGACAATAGATGATGTCATCTCCCTCATGTGTTAGTCAACAATGGATATATAAACCAAACACTATGAACATCTTCCAACTACTATTTCTTTACCTTCAAGAGTTATGGCAATGAAATAAGATCTCCATTAATGTCTAAATGTCAATACAGAAATAAATATAACATCACTATGCATGCATGCATACACACACAATTGCAACACAAGATTATGCTTGGAGATATCCTCAAACAAGGAGAAAACTCCAGTAAGAGTGAGCACTCCTTCCCATGCCCCTAATTCAAAGTTATTAGAGGTATCTTATATATGCATCTCTTGGGCTATTACAAAACTCTACTAGCACTTACTCAAGCTCCCACACACCTACACACTACCTTGGCATAGTTATATACCTACAATGCCTACTACAATAATAAGAAGGACCACAACCACCATAAAGTATGGGAAATAAACTTAAAATCATTATACTCCTATAAAACAATGGATTACCACTACCATTAAGTTGAGAGAATTCTTCTCCCATTCTTTCAATCTCTATTCCCAGCAAACATATGCCCTTCCCACATGAGAAGAACAAAGAACAAAAAATAAAAACAAGATGTGTGATCCCAAACCTTTCATATTTCCTAACCTATGACATTTTCACTACTTTTTCCATGCAACACTGCACATTTGTTGAGGTAATCAAACATTCACCAAAACATCATACTTGTATTCTGCGCAATATATGGCAAATTCATCAATGCAATTACACTTTTGCCACTTGTACAAATTGACAATTTTGTTAAAACTATTTTCCAAGTCATTTTGAGGTCTACTATTTGTTTTGGAGATTCTAGAGATGTTCCAATCTGTGCTAGATACTCTCCAAACTTAATTATAGTCTATAAATCCTTTCATTCTATTGAATTCCTATTATTAATGAGTTTTGTTTGACTAAAAGGAACCATTTTGACAACTTAGTCTAACTCTTCCAATCCATTTTTTCGATCATTGAGATAGATATATTGCAAGTTCGTAATTATTTATTCTCTAGAGACCTAGTCATTGTCATCCAAAACACTATTTTTCATAAATCCTGATGACTAGTAACTCTAACACCAAATTGCTCTATAATAATAACAATTATATTCTTGTAGAAATTAAGAACCAACAATTTATTGGACTCTACTACTTAAAAGACAATAAAATGGTAGTCAAGGAGGATGCTTATGCAAAGAAAGTGAACACACAAATTTGTATCTAGGAAAACCCATAAGCTGGAGGAGAAAACAAGTTGTGGTAGTGGCAATTGATCTTCTACCATTATATGATTAAGATTTAGACAAGAAGATGAAACACTAGGAGTGGATGAAATATGCCCCTAGTTCCACTTGTTTCCAGTCATAATTGTCAAGCCTATAGCCACTATTTTTTATTGAAATCCTACTTTTAATCTCTATAATACTCAATTCTACCTCCCATAATGTAGTTTTCCATGTGGAAGTCTTTTTAAAGATGTTGGAGAGTCCTTCCCATGCATTGAAAGGTCGCCATGTGAGAAAAGCAAAGAGACAAAGGCATTTGTTCATTCCAAATTCCTATATGAGCAACTTCAACAAAATCGTCGCTTTTCAGCAAGAAGAGATTAAAAACTGCCCTCTGTTGGGTTCCAAAAATTTTTGGATGATTTTAAGAGCTACAGATTCTAGGAATAACTCCTCTGATGGTTTTTATTTCTGCACTCCATTTTATATCATAGACATTTCCAATATTTTCCAATTCATGCCAAGGATCAATTAACGTAAAGACATCACAAGGAAGTTGATACACATGTGGGTCATTCCATTTGTCCAATTGCAAATAAAACATTACCATCCTTTTGCACCAAATTTTCTTTTGATATTCTACTATAGCCTCATATTGTTCATGGTTTCCTCATCAACAACTCGCTCAAATCATGCTAACCATGTGCCTAAACCCTTTTTTGGTGATAGTTAATGCATTGACCAACTATTTCCAATATGGGCTCCTACACATGCAAGGAAATGTCATTATGATATCAATAGTTTGCAGCTTCCAGCCTTGCTTCATGCTGCTTCTCCTAGTTCCAAACAATAACTTCAAGTAAAGGTAGCATAACAAGAATATACAAGGAACAAAGAACCCTTGTAATTGCATTTGACTAGACCTATCGACACTAGATAAAATGTGCATTCTTGAGCCAGGACATGTCAACTACACAAATCTATGATTCAAAAGAATAATTCATCGTAGCTACAATTGCCTCAATTATTCTCTTCTTGTCTAAATTCTTCTCCTTGTACATAGCAAAGACAACCATCATCTCTAATATAATCTTCAATTCCACTAAATTTTACGACTAAAATTTGGCTAGACTTACATGGCTCCCCTAATCTAAAAGCCACAACAGTTTACACCACCATTCTTGCCTTTAAGCTCAATGGGTTAAGCCTTCAAGCAAGATCCTTGACCTTGCTCCCAGTACAGTTACCTATAGATGCCATCTCAATTTGCAAAATTGAAAACCCTAACAAGGGGAAAAACCATGCATTAACTTAAATTATTGTAAATGTAAACCTTAGCTTTGAAAGAAAGTAGAGAGATTGAATAAACAAAATTTTGAAACCCTACGAGTGTCGGAACACAACAAAAATGAATAAAAACAACAAAAGCCTGAATCAAAAACAAAAAAAGTGTAACATACCTTTCAAATCCATCAATAAATCCTCCAAGTTGATCACAGATCACTTAAAACAAGTGCTAATCAATTAAAAATCAATGCAATAGAAGTCATATAATAACATACAAGTAAATATCAAAAATATTAAAAAAAGGTTTGGTGTTGTTTTTAGCCGGTCTAGCCGTGGAACTGCAGGCAATCAAGTTTTTCTATTAAACTTGTGAAATTGGCAAGTTTACTAGTAACTTACCAAAACACTTACAAAATTCCAAGTGCTAGAAGAAAACCTAGGTTACCTATAGCCCATTAGCTAAAAAAAACAGTGAAACGCAAGGAGGTGTTCCCCCCCCCCCCCTAAACCCCTGAGTTTCCGGTACGAGGACGTCCCGAGGACTTGGGGACGGGTACTTGGCGTCACCCCACTGCTGCTCAATCGCCATTCAACCTTCGCTGAACGCGGGGACGGCCAGGAGTCCCTTGAGCATCTCAAGGATGCCTACAAGTCCCCTGAGCATCTCAGGGACTTCTGGGAGTCTCCTATACCAAGACATTTAAAAAGTGTATTTTTTTTAATTCTTTTTTTTTTAAATATTTGCAAGCAAATCAGATATATAAATATATTTTTGGCTGATTGATGGACATTTTCAGATCATTTGCAAACGTAATATGGGCAATTTATGAGGTTTTGTAACTTCTATTGCATACATTATTGCTAGTTATGTTGGCTACCCTAAATAAAAATCAGAAGTGGGGTTTCTATGTTTGCAATTCATGTGGTGTCGCTGTCATATTTTTGATATAATGTAAATCTTCCATTTGCCAATTCGACAATTTTATTTAGTATTCTAATTTCTAATGGTAATTAGTAATTCGATATTCAATGTATAAAACTTCAAGGTTCAAATATACGTTAGTCTGTATTTAGTATTTGGCATTTGCAATTTTACTATTTTACTTATATATTGTTATACATCTTTTCATAACTAGCATTTCAAGTACTATATGTATAGTATATAGTATATACAGCACTACTCCCTGCTGCTGTCCCCCCAACATTCCCAAATTAAAGCCCTTTTTCCCCCGTCCTAGAAACTCGTCCCAAAGTCCCCCAGTCCCCCACGGCCCGTGTTACACTGAAAAAAACTTTCAAACCTATCATTCACACTTTTGATATTTGCTCTTCTGCTCAATTCCTTGGATCATGTTAAATCAATTTTCATTTGATTCCTACTTCTTTCAAGTATTAGGATAATTAAGTCATTGGCCCTATTCTACTTGCATATTTGCAGATAACTCATAGAGTGTTAAAATATATAATAAACTTCCTTGTCGCAAAGAGCCCATAATGGGAGTCATTGATCAATGGCATGACGACTATATCAAGAAAGGGATTAAGACAACTAGACTTAGCTATTTTGTTGTCAAATGGCAAGAACTACAAATTAATCACCTTCATGGCGGCTTCAAATGGACAAAAGGTGTTCTAAAAGTCAATTGATGCCTCCCACAAAGTAAAAAAATTGGGACTGTGCATTACAATAGAAAAGTAGTTATGGAAGTGGTTGTCAAGAATATCATCCAAGTTGTGTTGTTCATTGCTTTGTATTCTACATAACAACATAGGCAAACTTAAATGAGAGAAATCTACAATTCTTAATATGAGAAACATCACTAAATAAATTTACAACCACTCTTGAGTACTTGATGAGAAAGCATACCACGATAAAGGATCAAGAATCAAACAATTCACCAACAACTTCATCACATTGCATATATTAAAATAATATCTCCTTAATATCCTGTTTATTATTATTTTAATGGTCAATATTGTAAATCTTGTAAATATTAGAATGTTTCTAATATTGTAGATATTCTTTCGTTTTTGGAATGTTTCTAATAACAGTGATTGTTTCGTTATAGAAACATCATCTTTGTAAACTATAAATGAGTGTCTTGCTCATTCATTAATTCATCCAATTTTTTTACCATTTACCTGTGTAACATGGTATCAAAGCTAAGTTAACAACTTTTTTTCAAAAAACAAATTGAAAGAAATTATCTGGTTTTAAATTTTTCGAAATTGTTTTTCTGCAAATCATGGATCTTCTTCTCATGAGTTCATGGATTTTATTCTGCAAATTTTCGTAGTCGCTTTATGCAAGATATTTTGGCGCCCTTCTTTTTTCTTTGTGGTTTTCTACAAAAAACGACTTGATCTTTGGAGCTCACATCCATTTTCGTTCCCATTTTTTGTTTCAAAGAGCTCCTCTTCTGCACACAACGCCTTCTCTCTGCAACCCAACGTTTTTTTCCTGCTTAGCATCGTTTTTTTCTGGAGCAACGAGAGTTCTTTTTTTGTTGTGTTTCAGCTCATTTTTTGCTCCCTAAATGCCGCGACACGAGTTTGCAACTTGCTTCTCTGAGACGCATTTTTTCTTCTGCACATGGGTCTTCCTCTGCAACCCGCGCATTCGCCTTCTTAGTGCCTATAATTTACGACAACTAGGGCTTCATTTCTGGTCGTTTTTCATACCCTTCATGGTCATCTTCACTGCAAACACCTAATTTATGCTATTTCGGGTCTGTTCTTTTTGCAGATACGATTTTGTTTCAAAATTGCCTAGCGGCTAGGTTTTTTCTTCACATTGTTGCTCTTTCATCCTCTATTTTGGCACCGGCTCCTGTTCCTTTCCACCATTTTTTGGCTCCAGCCCACCTTTCTTCTAGTCGACAAGGGTCTCTTCAAAACCCTCTGGTATTTTTGTTGGATTCAAATTCTAATTGTAGATTCCTAGTAAGTTTTTGGAGAGCTTTTATGTGTTTCCCTCAAAAAAATTGGGTTTGTCAGAAGTTTTGCATTGGGACTCGTGCCCTGACATTTACTGTTCAACCTTGAAATCAATGCCTATTTTTTACCTCAATTTTGTTCAAAACACGCTTTTCCTACATTGATCTTACTCTGCCTCGCTATTCATATTGTCATTCGATCAACCACCTTTAACCTCAATTTTCTACAATGGCATCTTTGACGAAAATTTTGCTTGAGGGGAGTATGAAATTCAATGGCAAAAACTAGAATACTTGGAAGCAACGTATGATGACGATCTTTGAACACAAATGTTTTGACAAAATTGTTTTGGGCAAAGACTAATCGTCCTACAGATAAAGGCAAAGAGCAGGACAAATTTGATGAGCAAATCAAGAAGTTGTCATGCTCGTCAAACTCTCAATCACTGATGATCAATTGCCGCAGGTTCCTTCTGGCAAAACAGCTACGGAAATTTGGAGTCATCTAAAAGGTTTGCATGAAACCTCTGATGAGAGTCGTGCATTCTTCTTGACAAATATGCTCTTCATGATCATAATGGATGAACAGGTGTCCCTGCAGGATCATCTCAATAAAATCAAGGACATTCAAGATCAGTTGGAAGCCATTGGACGCAAAATGGAAGAAGACGTGGTGGTGATCACCCTAAAGAGCCTATCGTCTTCCTATGAACACTTTGTTGAAACTCTCAAAATTGCTTCCACTCATGCTAATGTATCATTTTCCGATCTCTGCATAATGCTTTTACAGCACGATCGTTGGAAACAACAATTCAGTAGTGGTACTAGTTCATCATCAAACACACAAGCTTTATCAGCTAACTCCGTTCATAAGAATATAGGTAACTATCAGTTCTCTCAGTCTTCTCAGCAGAATCCCTCTGCTCAGTCATCAGAAGGCATGAAGAAGAAAAATATTTAGTGCAACTACTGCCATAAGTTTGGTCTTATGAAGTTGGAGTGTCATAAACACTTAGCTACTCAAGCCAAGCAATCTGGTTCTCAGCCTAAAGCACATGCTGCGAAGCACACTAAGCAAGGTGATTCTGCCTTTAACGCCTTCGTGGCTAAAAGACCTACAAATCATATAAAATATTTTGCCTAGTATATTGATTCAGGTGCCTCCCAACACTTCACTCAGCGTCGGGATTGGTTCACAGATTTTCAGCCATTCTCAAATTCAGACATTTTTGGAGGGGAAGAATACACCATTGTTGGCAAAGGCAATATACAGATTCAATCTGGAGGAAGGAAACTGATTTTCTTTGACGTGTACTATGTTCCAGGAATGGAACTCGACCTTCTCTCAGTTAGCCAAATTTTGAGACATTCCCCTTGGCTAGACATGACCTTAAGTTCACATCAGTGCGGTATCATTGATCGGGAGACTAAGTCTACTGTTGTCGTAGGTGTTGAGGATCATGGTCTTTTCAAAATTGTTGACTCTAGTGATTCTCAGGAGCTTGCTATGGTGGCCCAACGCTCCTCTATTAGTACACTCTAGCATCAGCGGTATGGGCAATATCTTTCTCAGCTTGTTCGGAAAGATCTTGTCATTGGACTGCCAGAGATTCAAACCCAGAACTTTGGAGTTTGCAGAGCAGTCAGGCTGGGAAGCAGCATCGCACTCCTTTTTCAAATTGTGACTCCTAGAGAGCTTCTAAGGTATTATAACTAGTCCATGCTGATATATGTGGACCTATGGCTACTCCTTATGTTACTGGGTTCAGGTATTTTTCACTTTTTGTTGATGATTTCAGTCATAAAATGTGGTTGTATTTCCTTCGTCAAAAATCGGAGGTATTTGTTTTGTTTCAAAAGTTCAAAGCATTTGTAGAAAAAGAGTCAAGTCAACATATTGTTACTCTTAAAACTGACATTGGGGGAGAATTTTGTTCCTTTGCCTTCTCCCATTTCTGTGAACATGGCATAAAGCACCAATTAACAACATCCTAAACCCCTCAGCAAAACGGTGTCGTTGAGGGTAGAAACCGCACGATCACTGAAATGGCCTGGTTTATGCTTGAACACAAGTGTTCCAAAGAAAATTTGGGCTGAAGCAATCCACACTGTCGTCTATCTTCTCAACCGCTCTCCTACAGTTGTTGTCAAGAAGCAGACTCCGGAAGAGGCCTGGTTAGGTTGTAAGCCCAGAATCAGTCATCTCAAAATTTTTGGCTCCACCAAGTTAGATGCCAAAAGTCAGAAACTCATGCTAACCGACTACAGTGATAATCACAAAGTCGATGATGTCGAGGTTTGGCAGCAATCACATGGCATCTTTATCTCTCAGTCTAAGTATGCACGGGCTCTGCTTGACAAATTCAAAATGCATGACTACAAACCTGCATATACACCTATGGAGTTTGGTCTAAAGTTGTCAGCCAGATTTGATTCTCCTATTGAGAATGAATCCGCATTCAAGCAACTAGTGGATAGTTTGATCTATCTCACTGCCACTAGACCTGATCTCAACTTTGCAGTGAGTTTCATATCTCGCTTCATGACAGCTCCTACTTCAGATCATTGGGTTGCAGCAAAGTGCATCCTGCGGTATGTCAAGGGCGTGCCAGACTTTGGTATCCTCTATGGACGAACCAAAGATCACCGACTCACGGTTACACACACTCGGATTGGGGAGGCTTTGTTGATGACAAAAATTCCACTTCCTGGTATGTCTTCAGCTTGGGCATAGGTGCTATCACTTGGACCAGTAAGAAGGAGTAGGCAGTATCTCTTTCCTCAACGAAAGTTGAATATCGGGGAACAGTCAAAGCAAGTTGTGAGGCAGTTTGGCTTCGAAGGATGCTTTTCGACATCCATATGTCTCAGGAAAGCCCTTCACCCCTCTTCTGCGACAATCAAGGGGTCCTCAAACTTGCCAAGAATCCAGTCTTTCATGAACAAACCAAGCATATTGACATTCATTGTCACTTCATCCGTCAGTAGGTTGAAGATGGATCTGTAGATTTGCAGTATGTTCCTACAACAGACCAAACTACCAATATTCTCACCAAGTCCTTACTTCCCGAGAAGTTTGTTAAGTTTAGGAGGCTCCTTGGTGTCAAAGACAGATTGACCATTAAGGGAGGGTATTAGAATAATATCTCTTTAATATCCTATTTATTATTATTTTAATGGTCAATATTGTAAATCTTGTAAATATTAGAATGTTTCTAATAATGTAGATATTCTTTCGTTATTAGAATGTTTCTAATAACAGTGATTTTTTCGTTATAGAAACATCATCTTTCTAAACTATAAATGAGTGTCTTGCTCATTCATTAATTCATCCAATTTTTTTACCATTAACCTGTATAACAGCATAGAAATGCAACCACAATAATATCTCTTAAGCAAATGTTTGTGAGCACTAGGTGGTTTGAGCCTGCGTACTAGAAGATGGCCAAAGGAGGGAAAAGGGTCATGAAAGCTGTTTGTAATGATGAATTCACCAACAAAATGGATGAAATCTTTAAGGTAACTTTAAACTTCACATTAACAAACTTATAAAGTAATCAACTCCATTATTTTGTAAATTTTTTGAACAGAAAATTTGGTTCTTATTTTCCATTAACTTTTTGCTTTTTGTTGTTCAAAATTTTATTGATTATCATTTTTAAAATAAATTCAAACAGATTGGCAAAACCCTTTATCAAGGCTATAGATTTGGTGGGTGGAGAAAAAAACCCAATAGTTTACTCATATGAGGCCATCCATCATTATTACAAGAAAAAATTAAAAAAATACAAACCCACAGGCACTTAATTGACTAGAGATAGAACAAGCAATTCAACCAACAAGCAATGACTTACTACTTGATTCCCAAGTTTGCCTTCTCCAATTCCTTTGAGGCCAATGAGGATGTTATGCATGGCCTCAACAATAGCAATAAAGAAAATGACACCAAATGAAACCATTAGAGACAATTCTTTACAAGTTACAAATTTACAAGGGTATGAAGGGGAGGTTGACCTCTGGACATTCAAAAAATAATGAAACAAAAGCCAGGTTTGAAAATGGGTCCTTGCAAAGCTCAATCATTGGGTCAAAGACACATTTGATAGATGCACTTCTAGTTTACTTACAAGGCCATGAATGCTGTCTTTGCAAATTTGTGGTTGGAAGATAATGATGTCAAAATATCAAATCTTCAACATATGGCCATATGCATTTTATACCATCATATGTTGCTTCTGAGTGTGAGTATTAATCTAAAAATGCTTGAGATCACTCACACAAAAAAAGTATATAAGGTTGATCCAATGCACCTTTATAGCTCTGTTCTTGTGCATAAAGGTGAAAGAGAAGGATAATCATAACGAAATTGACTTGGATTGTATTGATCTATGTTCAGATAGGATGTGAAGCCTCTTCTTACTGAGGAGGAGATCGCTGATTTTAAGAGGAAGTAGAGGAAGGTTCAAAGGAAGCATAAGAGCAGGCAAAAGCAGATCAGAAGCAGGAGCAAAAGTGGAAGAGGAAGAATAAGCATCAGGAGGGTCGGATAACAATATGATTGAATATAGAGTTCTTGAGGAGGACTCTTTAATATCCAATTAGATAGCACACCCAATAAGAAACTTTGGATGTACTAGAAATTTGTAAGATATTTTGATGAATTTGTAATTTTGCATCCTGTGAAATGTACTCCATTTTTATTTAAAATAAATAGAAAAATACCTGAGTTCTCTAAATTCAGTATTTTGCTTTATTATTTTTTGAATGAATTTGTTTTTTTTTTTATATGTTTAAGTGTTTGTCAAGTTAAAGTCAAATGTTTAAGCTGCCAAATTCTCACTAAGTCTAAATTTAAAACTATGGCCAGCACACCACCACACATAATAATGCTTACTTAACTTCAACTATCTGCCTATTATAATCACTACTAATATTTCTTGAAAAATAGTACAGAATCTTTGAAAAGATAATATGAACAATTTTGAAAAACTCGTACTACCTTCTACTACAAGGAAAACATCATATCTCAGTATTAACCAACCTTAAGGTCTCATCAATAGTTCCAGGTAACCTCAATTCTTCATTATATGCGGGAATTATTAGAGATATATACTTCTCTGGAGGATCAAAAATCGATGGGCATGGCACCTGAAAACAGAAGCTGCCAATTTTATCAGAGCATTCAACTATAAGATTATTCTACAACATTAGTTAAAATTACTGCCAGATATTATTTATAAAAAACCATAATTTCTTTCATATTCCAATGGTATAAGTTGTCCAGATAAAAAAGGTGCATATTCTG
The DNA here is from genome assembly GCA_018584345.1 of Thuja plicata. NCBI lineage: Eukaryota > Viridiplantae > Streptophyta > Pinopsida > Cupressales > Cupressaceae > Thuja > Thuja plicata. The sequence goes on from MU224884.1 coordinate 1,294,549, forward strand.
GATTCAATCTAGAAATGTCTTTTGAGTAAAAAGGAAATATAAAAATCCATCATATGTTGTCACGAACCATTATATATATATATATCAATTAGATAAATTAATAGTATCAATGGTATAAATGAACAAACCACGTTTATCAATATTCATAGAAGTAATATAAATTCATTAATATATTAATAAATAAATACATTTGTATAACTAACAACAAATACAGAAGTAATATATATTGGTTCACAATATGAATATATATGTATAAATATTACAATATATATAGCTACCTACTTACTACCGACCATATGAATTAAGCTAATGGTCAAGATTGGTATTTGCGCAAATACGAGGGAAATCTTACAAACACATAAACGTCTTCAACAAGGATATCGATTATTGTTAAGTGTCCACGTATGCTCGAGATTGACGAATAGCAATTATGCGCTGAAGAAACAAGGTGTTAGTCTTAGTTTCAAAATGTCATGTAGGACAGTCGTGCCCCATCGTTGTCCAATATATGCGACCTATCTCCTACAGAGATATTTAAAAGGGATAGGATTTATTCCTGAAGGCATGGGAGGATAGAACGGAACTGATTTGAAGCTGACGTACTTAGGAAAGATATAAAGGATATAGAATGGGGAGGTGAAAGGGAATCATCGATTACGGGATATGTACTAATTGAATAAGAGATCATACAAATGGAATAGGGAAATATATTGAGAGGTGACGGTAACTATTACTGAGACAGCTAGGATATATGCATATAGAAACAAACATCACACGCTATGATAGTATCAAATAGAAATACTAGTTATTAATATATATATAAACATTTGTTAATAGAGACGATTCAGAATTATTTATTTTATATATTGCAGAGATACATATAATAGTAATCAGAATTATATATTCATATATGTATATTTACATCTATATAAGTAAATCAGGATTATATATATATATTAAGAGACGTCGAAACATATATAGAAATATATATATATATAAGGGATGTGATGAATAATATATATTAAGATATATAAATACCATAATATATATATATAAACAAGAATGAGGTCAGAATTGTGTATCAGTTATGTTGTAATATATTAGGTAGTAATACACACTTAGTTTATTCCTTATTCATCACTAATTACGTTAAGGGGATAGGGAGTTTGTGGAGGAAAAGGCGGAGTAATTTCGGTCACCTGACAAGTAGTTCCCAAAATTGGGGTTAAGCCTTGAGGGAGCCACTTGTAGGCTGTTTCATGCGCCCTTTGCACAGTAACCCTACCATCCTTCTTAAGGCTAGTGATTAGGAGTGAAGTAAGAAATTAGGACGTAAGTATGTATTACGAATCAAGGATTGTTCTTAATGTAATCTGATTAAGGCATAATGTTATATTTTAATCATGGGAAGTGGCATTGTCCTAGTGGGGAACGTTACAAGTTGTCATTCCCAAATGCAATCCAAACCCCAATTGGAAATTTTAGAGCAAATTAAGTAATGTCCTAGTAGGAGACATTACATAAGTCAACATGTCAATTGTGCCATTCAATTTTAGTACCCAAAAAAATTATCTCTGCAAAATTTATCATTAAACCTCAGAAAACTATCATAATAAAATTCAAAAAAAAAGAGTAAATTAAATTTGTATAGTACAAAGAATGTAAATTAATACATCTGTATCACTGTGAGATTCAGTAACATGCTTTGATTCACTAGCATGATATCCCAAACACCATACTGAAAACAATGTGTTTGTAATGTCCCCTTCCTAATTTGCCCAAGAAGTTACCCTAGATCACAATTGCAACATATTAGCCTTAGGGTTTACCAAATAAATGGTTTCTTTAATTATGTGTTACATAACTTGAATCCTGCATTCACCACATGAACACAAAGCCAACATACAAATGGATATATATATATATATATATATATATATAATGCAAACATTATTCATAAATAAATCTTCATTACTATGCAGTACTTAAACTATATGTGAATTTCAATTAAGATGGGGAGTAAGGAAGCATAGTAGGGTGCCCTATGATCACAGTTCTCCCTCCATACGGTCCTCCTTCAATCTTCTATGGTTGGAGTTAACTATGGTTCACCAATAGTCTCCCGACGTAGGAGTTGGGAAGGTACTTGCAATAGGGTGTCCTTAGCAGTTTTCCCTCAATTGCAATGTAGTAGGGTGCCCTCATAGTTGTTCTCCCTTAACTGCCACCACAATAAAGTGCCCCTAAGTGGTTCTCCCTTAATCACAATGTAGTAGGCTGCCCTCATAGTTGTTCTCCCTTAACTGTCACTGCAATAGGGTGCGCTTAGCAGTTCTCCCTTAATTGCAAACTCTCTCCCATATCCTTGTGACTGGCTATTGTCAAATTAAGTTCATATCTCAATGCTTATTGACAACAAACCAAGATGCATTATTAAATCATATAATTTAATAAGTATTTATGCATTACCCAAAATAGAATGATACTAACTCCTTAAGTTCACATATGATTAGTGATTATTCTCTCCTTGGTGCGAAGAATTCAATCTGCTAAAGGATATTGTGTTCTCTTGTAATTTGATGTTCTTCATTAAATTTCTTCTCTTTTATATCTCTTTTGAGCGTAGGGAGTCATACCCTTTGACAACAAATACTGCCTATCTCTCACTTTTCAAATTTGCCTTTAGTCGCACCTCTTGTGTTTGCTAGCCACACCTCCTCTGCATTGCTAGTCGCACGCCTTTGGCATCGTTGGTTGCACTCTTTACTCCGGTTGCACATGATGCATGTGCTTGTTGTGGTTATTTTATCTGCAACCTCAAGCCGTTCACACGAGGCTCCGTCCTCCTCAACCCTCTGTTGTCCTTCCCTTCTCTTCATTCTGCTTCTTCCTCTTCTTCCTTCCGTTCATTCCCCCCCCCCCCCATAGCTGCTTCCTTTCGTCTCTTCTCCTCTGCAGCCACATGTCGTTCTTCCTTTCCTTTCCCTTTTGCTTCGTTCATTTCATTTCTTTTCTTTTCATCTCCTTTCGTCTTGGTCCCATGTTGTCGGATATGGAGGCTACTACTTCTGTGACTGTAACTAAGAATGAGCTTCCTACGCATCCCCCCCATCTTCTATCAACACCCCTACATACTTATCAGCGGAAGATTTTTGAGGGTGTGTTCCAGGATCTACTCGATTGAATTGGGAAGTTGGAGGTAGACAACCATTCGCTGAAACAGACTCTACTTGGGTTATCTGATAAATTCTCCTCTGTTATAGCTAAAAATGATGAGCTCTAAAAGTTATATCTAGCAAGCATCGCACAGGTGACAAAGAAAGACTCTGAGATCATTGAAATTAAGCCCAAAAAGACGCATTTGGACAGCAAGCATGAATTCCTGAAGAACGAAACCGAAAAGCAGATCAAGTGGTGGGCTTTTGTTTGCAATGACAACGCCCCACCTTTGGCTGGTATTGAGAAGCTCCTCCACTCAAAACTCACGGAAGAACGTATCGGGAGAGCCCGCAAACTCAATCTGAAGGTGTGTGGGCTCCCTTCTTCAACTGAACCATTGACACCAAGGTAAAACTTTCTCAGTGAGCAGTTGGACATACATGACATTACCCTCGACAAAGCCTGGATTGGTTATGATTCCACGTTGCTTCTTCGCTTCCTATCTGCTGCAGATCGGCAACTCAAAGACCACCACAAGATATAGAGGAGCACAATGGCAAGAACTTGTTATTACAACATAGTTGTTTAATAAGATTAACCCATCGCAGGTAAATGATGTCTCTTGCAAATAAAACATTAACATCTAGATGGTCAAGTAGACATCTTATGTACATAATCAGCACTTCATGCTCCATTATGTCCTCAATTTACACAACTGTCTTCCTAAATTCCCTAGTATGTTCTTACCTCAAGATGCCACCACATCGCGCACTCATCGCCATTGTGAATTGGGTAAAATTGCTTCCACGATAATAATTTAAGTCCTCCCGTTTTGATACTATTGATACTTTCTAAATATCAAAGGGATGTGCATAACTCTTGTACCAAGTAAGAGTTAGGCCCTACAAGCTTCAGCCTTACAAAAGCAATTCGGAACTGTGGAGATAGCTTGTGCAAACTAAAATACAATTCCATCTAAGACGCCCATTGGTCCAATTTATTTGTGCTAATTCTCCATCATGGAATTGGATATCAATCTTGGTTTTCCCTTTGAATAACATATTGGTTTTGGAGTGTCTTCTTGTGAAACACTTACTTTACCATTCTCACTTCATCTTGGCGCGTCCAATGACAATCCACATCAAGCTTCCAACCTACTCAACTTCCCTTCAACCACAATTGTTCTAGCCGCACATACATCCAACCTTTGAAATTTGCTTCTCTATCTCCTTTTCCTACCATTCTTGCTGATATCGCTCTTCCAAAACTGCCTAGACTCAATCTTAGGCTCAAAAGGTAATGAATTCCCTTTTCCACTTAACCTCATGGATGGCATATAGACAATAGTTTCATAGCCTACAAACTCAGATTTCTCTATGGAAATTACTGTTGTGATGCCAATTGATCCACAACTCACAGGGTTGATAACCCTAGGTGTTCATCAACTATGAATTTTAACGTTGGCACTACTCTGCTGCGCTATTAACAGCCTATGCTAATGACTTCAATTAAACCTATAGTAGTACTAATATGCTTAAACAATAAACGAATCAGCAGTAAACAAACAATAAACATAGCAAGATCACAAGGATCAACCTGTAACACCTCGGGTTATCCATGGAGAAAACCGATGAGGGTAGAAAAAATTCAACAAGAGAATAACAATGGTATCTCATTCACTATATGGTGTAATTACATGGAAACAATACCATAACATGGCCAATCTGGGCTTGTGCACCAATCCATACCACTACCCTGTCTTTATAGAACTCCTTGCACTCCACAAAACTCTACAACTCCATTGTCCACCTTTGATCACAGCACGTAGAGTGACCTCAGTTTTCCAACCAATCCTCTAAATAGAGTATTCAGTTATCTTCTATGCACCCCTACCTATTCCAATGATGGGAAGATCAACAGCCCTGGAATACCGACAGCAAACTCACAACTGCTCCACAATCCAACTGTCCCCTATGGAATCCAAATCACTCACTTGCCAAAATGGCCATTAGCAAAATACCAACACCATTGTATGCCCATCATACAGACATACATCCACAACCCACATTGAAAGTCAATGCTGATGGCTATAGCTGTGTAACCAACAGCAACAAGTAGTGTTTTTGCCACCTCATCGCTATCCACAAAAACAGAAAAACACTAAATAGTCTTCTTCCCAATCAAACCACCAAAGGCCAAATCATGCTTTTCAACAGCAAAATGTGCTCCCAACAGTACTTTGGCAACTTCATATTCGACAGCATCACAATCGCTTCAGTAGCCACATGTCAACTTTAGCAGCAAGCTCCTACAACTTCAACAACAAGCAATCATCTTCGAAATCCCCTATAATCTTCAACAACCACATTTGGCAGTGCAATGCACTCAAGTCACAACCCCGATGATCCAAATGTCCATAACAAATCCATGCCAGTTAGTCAAGTTAGACAATCCTAACAATAAAATCTCACCACATATAAGAAAAAGTTTACAGCGCCTCAATATCCATTGATGTTCTCTCTCATTTTGATTCTGAAACAACCATTTTGATCTAATGGTTCATTTTCCTACACCAACTTTAATTTTGGCATTAACAATGTGATCTAATTGTGCATTTTGATTCTAGCTTTACCTTTGTAATTGAGCTCTATATCTTGCTCCCACTAAACCAATCCCTTTCTCATTGTCTAGGATGTACTTTTCCCTACACTATATCGTTTCTATCTTCCTGTCGGCTCAAGATGTGACCTATTCTCAATCCAACTCACACAGTTGTAGTCCAACACAACTCCGTTCCATATCCATTTACCATATTAATTTCTATTTATCTGTATGAGTGTGATACATTCTTTATCACAACCACAGCAGTGGAATGCAAAGTCGTCAATTCAAAGCAGGTCAAACCAAAGTCAACTTTTACAAGATATAAAAATAAAACTCATTAATTAAATTATATTTTGCAAAGTCATCAATTCAAAGCAGATCAAACTGGAGTTGGCTTTTAAAAGAGATTATTATAAACAACGATAAATTAAATTATATTTCTAGTTGGTTCTAAGGGGCTCCTTATTCCTAATTTATTGTATCAGCATATGCCCCCTTGAATGTGTTTGAAACAGAGCTGATGGCATGTAGGCCCAGTCAGAATATAACAAGTCTTCAGGTATTTGAAATATCTACCCTTGGAAAAGGGCCTTTCAGTTTCCGGTCAGCCTACAGAAAAATAATGCCGTTGGGCCATTTATTCTTATGTGTCATTACTAAAGGGTGACAAATTGGTCTGCAGTTCCTAAATCAGAGAGTCACAGTGTCCTAGCATTATCAGCAAAAAATGCCAAGGAGTGTTCATCTACAAGCACTTTTTTTAGATCACTGACCATCCCAAGCCTCCATGTTTATATCATATGTGCGTGACTAATCATGCAATCTGTGAGTTCACTGGCAGGGAAGGAAGTACATGGTACATAAACCATGCATACAGACAGATGTAATCCAATAGGTTAGCATCATCATCTTTCACCTTTAATCCTTTCAATAAGATCATTATATGCACAAATCTTTCATGATCACTTCTCAACTTATCACTAAATAAGGTAGATCACCAATTGTATTACAGCTACATGATCACTTGGCTTTGTATAACTACTGCATGTGCTCATATCCATAAGCCTTTCATATGCTTTCCCATTCACAAGTAGCATCCACATTTGTTGTTGTTCATTTTCATCTAATGAATGGAATTCTTGGAGTCAGTTCTTTGTCAAAAATCATCATTTCTCTTCATCCAGAATACGCTCCATACTTAATCTTTACATTAATTCAAATCATTAGTTATTTTACACCCTCATCTACAACCCCTCTGGCAAGTTGCTCTAATATTTGCATATTATACCTTGAGCCCAACTGCTATCAGAGCATTGTAATAAGCAATCAAAAAATCTAAGCCATCATATCAAAAAATTTAATCATAAAACCACCTTCATGAGATCCATATCAGAATCATGTTGCCCTCTTATTCCTCCAGTCTACAGCATTCAAGCCACACTCATCTAATAAAGATAGGAGGAATTACTCTGATCACTTAGCATTGATATATAACTATCTGCAAGCAATACTTATCAGATAAAACAGTCTTCATTTGGCCACATCTCAAAATGCACAATCTCAAAAAAATAAGTCATTTAAATTGATCAAACCATTAGGGTAATTCCATAGCTTCACCTAATGATAAACGTGATGAACACTTTGACCAAAATAGGGCCCCAGTGAGACACTTGAAATCTGACTAAAATGCTTGATAAAATAGTTTTTACAATAGAGTCAAGATACAGCAATGTCAAAATCTCCAATTAATCGCATTAATGCTATATTGGCAGATATCTAAGTAGAATAAAATACTCAGTAAGGGATTTGCCACTATATTTTAAGAAAATTGCCAGTTTAGAACAACATTGATATTAGAAATAATCACAAGCCCAAGAGATCCACAAAGCACATAATTGCTTTTGCAAAAAAAAAAATCCTTCCTCTTTTCACTTTTCCAATCTTTCTCAACTAGTTATTTTCTAGAATAATTACTGTTTAAATGTCATCATGATTTTGGCAACATTGGCATGGATAAAATGTCCACTGACTGCAGTCTAGCAGTTAATTGGAACAGTTGCAGCCCCAGTGTCCCCTTTCCAAATCTTGGCTTGCACACTCCCACAATTATGCTATTGTTGTCAGTTCGATTTTTAGGATGCAGTCTAGCAATAAGAGTACTTACGGCCCTGCTGACTGAGATTCCAATGTGAATGGTCATGGTCCCCACAATTATGTTAATGTTTTTTTAGTAGCTGCAGGAGATATCATCCGTACCTGCGATGGTTTCCAGATATTTCAAATGTTTATATGTGGCGAACTGCTGCGTTCAAGGTTGAATGTCTTTTATCTTCAGCTGAGAATCTATATTGGAGGTTATTATTATTACTTATTTATCCTACGTAGAGGATGATGTATCTATGTTTGAGGGTTGAAGAGTCACCGTGGTTGAGTGATGTGTCATCGTGTGTTGGCGGTCTTTCCACGACATTTGAAGTGGCCCCACGTATTGCTGAAGTGTCAATCGATGGGATATCAAGAGTCTCCCACGCTGGCACACGACGAGTCACTCCTTGCATTCGAAGAGGCTGACAGTTACAAGAGGCTGTTCGTTTCACCTTTCTATTAAAGGCTCTGCATATGGAGTGTATGTGCTGGCCATCGGATTCATTTTTCTATTCTTTATTATTCCTCACCAGTTCGAGGGCTTGGGTATTCATCTAAGTTGCCGATTCGGGTTCAGGGACGGATTCGGGCTCGCGAATCCGGTTCGTGGATTCGTGAAAAAAAAAATTGCCGTTTGGGTTCGTAGGGATTCGTGAGTGTGTGTGTATATATATATATATATATAATAAGCTAAATATACATAATTCTAAAACTAAATCATTTCATAGTATGAATCTATGATGGTTGATCATTGATCAATGCCAAATCTCAAAGATTCAAAACATCAAAATTAAATCATAACATCAATTCAAGTATCATTGTTTGAAGTTCAACTAATGGATTAATAATTTATTGATATTCTCTTCTTCATCATCATCATCTTCTATATGGAGCCTAATAAGAGTCGAAGGTTAATTTTTCCCCACTTTTATTGGCGTAGTTTCCACCCCAAATTATTAAATGGGGGTTTGGGGGCAAAGGCCCCAAGACGGGGTCAAGGGGCAGCGCAAAAAAAGTTATTTTTACCACATTAATACAAAAAAAGTTAAGGCTCCGAGAGTTATTTTTCAAGGCAAAAAAAGTCTTAATTTTACCACTTTACATCTTGGCTGGCCGCGGGTCCCTGTAGATCCGCATGGGATCCTCGTTTTCTCCTCCTGGTCCATGCTGGATCCAGGCAGGGTCCGCATTTTGACCTGTGGGTCCGTCTGGATCCGCGAGCCACGGATCCATCCGGACCCACAGGTCAAAATGCGGACCCTGCCCGGATCCGGGGTCAAATACGCGAATCCGGCAACTTAGGTATTCATGCATTGTTTTCTATATTCTCTGATTTGGAGATTATTTTCTTTTGTTAAGTTTTTCATGTGATCTTCCATCATTCAGTTCTGAGTGTGTGATCTCCTTATCGTGGCGTATACTGTGTATTGAGCAGTGTTAAGTCGAGTGAAATCCGAGTGAGACAATATTGGATCTGTATCAGTGATCATTGTGTCTGTGAGTTATATAGTATCTGCTACAGCGATTTCTCTGATTAAGGCTGAGAGCATTGTATTCAGATTTTGTGTATTAAATAAAGGGTATATTTTGGGTGTGGCTGGGTTTTTCCCTCGAGTAGGAGGGTTTTCCCAGGGTAAATCTGTGTCTGATTTTCTTGTGTTTTGATGCTAAAGGTTCTGATTATTGCATTTATAATATTCTGGTTCAAAACTTAACAAATTATACTAGTGTTAAACTCTGGACACTGTGTGTATTGTTTAGTTAGGTGCTCTCTTAAGTGTTCAAAAAGGGTTTACGTACCAAGGAAAAAAAATGAACAAAAAATTGGCATGTACGAGAAAACCCAAATTTCCATGATAATATTTAACTTTCCCCAGCGAGCAGTTACTGTTGAGTTTCTATGGCAAACTTTACTCATAAAGTTCTCTTTTACCCAAGCAGGAAACCAAATGTGCAACCGATTGGCGTGACCAAAAAGACAAAAAAAATCATGCTCGACGCTCCCAACCTTGACAAATACATTGTTCCATTGGCATTCAAATACTAATCTACTTTTGTCGTCAATCGCCCTTCTACATTTCACCCAAACACGTTGTTCAATCATACCTTCAACCTCGCGGATTTCATAGAAGAGTTCCAAATTCAAACAGTGGGAAGACATCTTCTCAAGTATAAAAGCAACTACCACACCATTCATCCAATTCGAGGTGTAGTATACCTTAAAAAATGAAGTCAGGTGCAAACCTTGGATGAATTTGAAAGAACAAATATACATCAATCCTAGCATTTAAGCAAAAGGTTTGCCCGTAGAAGACAATTCACCGATCCCAAGTCGTGCCATAAGATCGTGTTCTCAATCAGATAAATGAATATTGACAGGTATAATTTCCCTTACCTTTCTCAAGGAATTGGGGTCCTCCAGAAACACTGTTGACCCGTCAGCCCTGGAAAAAAAATTACCAGACAAACAATACAAGATTAATGGCCTAAGGTTCACGTTCAGGTTCAACTCCAACAAAGCTACATTTCAGGCAGATGAAAAGAAGGGTGTTTTTACCTGGAACTAGTTTCCATCGCCCTTAAGCCCTCAACAGCATATGTTAGGATCCATATCACCACAAACAGCACCTGTGAAGACATGAATTGTAGAAATGTGAGTAAAATTTACGAACAAGGTTACAGCGCATTAGGGATTTACAGATAGTTTCATAAAAAAACGAATTCTGACCAGAAAAGATGAAACAAACATCCAAGGCGAAATACTGAAAATGGAACCCAAATCCATATCCGCTCTCCTCGTTGGTTTTCTGAAGACAGGCGAATTAATAGACAGTCTCTGTAATGACTTGCAGATCTTAACTATGGTTAACGAAAGGTCCTATTCAGTTTTAAGGTGCATGTCCTATTAAAACTTAGTTCAAATCTTGTAAAGGAGAATTTAATGGATATTTATAGTTTCGATTATTTTCAAACTCTTTACAAGGTAATCTATGTTTTTTCGTTAATTATTTTTAAAAAATTTAATATGAAGAGGATTTATCATCACTTACATATAACTAGAGCAATTGAAACTAATCATAGTTCATGTTTGTTCCATGCATGTACAATATGATACTAGAATTTCATGGCAAAAAAGCAAGGTAGATCAAGTGGCTTACTTTCATGTTTGTTCCATGCATGTACAATATGATACTAGAATTTCATGGCAAAAAAGCAAGGTAGATCAAGTGGCTTACTTTCATTTTCGTAGAAAAGAATAATCATTTTACTAAGCATGGTGGTGATTGATCCAACTACAACGAACGAATTTGTTTGTGTATAGCTTGTCAATGCACGACAACACCATTGTCTCCAGTTGTTCATTATCCAAAACTAAATGTGATATGCTTCTATTTTACTTGGCAATAGAGCATGGTACTAGCACAACCATTGATTCTAACATTTTTTGTTGCTATTTATTGTAACCAACTCATGTGTTGCAAACAAATATAATTGATGAAGAAAGTGTATCTTGTTCATTTTAAAAGTTGACATTGGTGCATAATATAAGGTGTTGTTAACTTATCTATGTTGTCTCGATGTTCCTTGTATTTGTAAGAAGGTTGCAAATTTCCATTAGGCAAATTCATCTCCATTTCCAATTTTGTTGTCAAATGTGACCATTATCCCATGTGATAGTCCAACATATGGTTCGCCACTTTGTTTCCAATTGCCCATAAAGAGTAAGGGCTCCCTCAAAACTATAGTTCCTTGGGGAGTGCAAATAGCAAGAGAGGGCCTTCCAATGAGAAGAAAGCTTAGGGACCCTTCTTGCTCTTAATTTTCCACCTCATCTATTAACTATGGATATAAGGAGGGATCCTCAGGTGTCAAGGTCGACCTATATCTAGAGTCACCCAAGAGATCTAGTCATCTAAGGAGCACGTGAGCAACATTCGACTTATATGTGTTGAGCATATAGCTAGCATTCATTTTAAAATTTTCTTATGTGTGGTCTAGTCACCAAACTCCTTCGTATATCTATTTTTTGACCCTTGTCACACTTGATTTATTGCTAAAGTTAACATTTTATGATTTAGTGTTGAAATTGATAATTATCTCTCTTGGGTTTTCTCTAAATCTCATGGTGATCATTCTAAATGTTTGGTATTGTTGGGCATGTGTATGTTAAGTGATGTTCTCTATTGCAATCAGTATAACCCCTTAATAGAATGTGCAAGGGAGTATTTCATTAAGAATGTACTCAATCTAGATGTGATGTTAATTAGAGTAAACATTATGTTAAAATATCTTCCTTGATGAAATCTGAGAGAAATATTTTGAGTGGTACATAAATTTTGTGAGATGTATTACTAATCATATATGATTGCATAATGTTGTCTTAATTAAAGATATAGTTAAATTGACAATATGATGCTTTCAATGAGTGTAAGTATATGCATGTGTAGCATGTAAATGGCTTCAATGTCTTGTACTTGTTCAAGAGTGATTTGAATATTTCTTAATGTGCTTGTTGTGTCATTTATGATCTTGTGCTTCTGGTGGTAAAATCATGTATTTTCTTTATACTTGATTATGATTCTTAGTAGATGGTTGGGTGTGACAAGTAGTCCCCCAATAATGCTTGATCTTGCTTGAGTGGTCTTGATACCATGTTACACCCATGCTTCGATATTAGTTGAGTATTTACAAAGGTGTTTAATAGTCATGAGTCATGTTACTTAATAGCATGAGGATGCACATCATGTTTTGTTGGATGCAGTTTCCCTAACTACATGTATGGTTGATATAGTGTATGAATGGGGAGTACTCTAGTTAGTGCTTCAAAACCTATTATTTGTATGTATATTACTATATTGATGTCTATTTGTCTCTTGTTTGATGCCTTATTAAGGTCGATCTTGTGATTGGAGAGGTTCTTCATAGCATTTTTGAGGTGTTCATAGCCTAAGGATGGAAGAGGATGTGGTTCTAGTAACGGGGATTCATTATCTTGTGGGTGTTTCCTTGTGGTTAGTGTGTGTTGATGATCTTTGTGGGGGTCTTCATCACCTATCCGTTCATGTTATCAATCTTGTTGGGTTGTTTAACCCTTGACTAGCCATACTTGAGCCTTGTGTTACTTGACAAAATCCTCTACAGGCTAAAGAATGATTTTGATAATATTGTCATTGTTGGAAACTAACATCAAGGATAGGAAACAAATATCAAGTATAGATTACTATCGGAAAAGCATAGTTTATCGGCAAGAAGGTTATGACTAGCGGCAAAGTTTATCAGAAACTTTTATCGGCGAAAGGAAAAGAGAAGATTAGAATCGAGGATGACATCCTATTATCACATCGACCTATGCAAGAATCGCGAAAACCTAATTAGGGAAAAACACTTGAAAAATAGTTAGTCAGATTTAGGACAGGTGGATTAGGTCAAGATAATACTTTAAAAAGGAGATCAGAGAGAGAAAAAGATATAGTGAAGAGAAGAAGAAAGAAGTGACAGCGCAGAGTATGAACAAGTATCGGTGAAGACAAGCAAAGTGTAAATCAGAGAAGGAACAGAGAAGAATGAGATCTGACAAGCTTTAGAAGAAGGCATTCACAGGTCAAATTTCTTGTTGATTTATTCCTAATAGCTTAGCAACAAGATTGTGAAATCCCTTAATCAGGTAGTCTCTAACTGGACTGAGAAGTTTTATTCATGAACTTATTGTAAATCCTTTAACAGGGTGAACATTGTATAAGTGGGATAAAATCCTTTAATCGGGTTACTCCTAACAAGGTATAAGACTTTAATAGGTCTCTATGTAAATCCCATAACTAGGTAGAATTTAACAGTACTTTTGTGAGCTCTTAACCGAGCACCTTATTATTGTAGTGATAAGTTGTGGGTTTCATCCCCACCGCAATTTTTCCCTCTCACCAGGGTTTTCTGTGACACCAAAATATTGTGTTAAGTGTTTGAGTGTTTATATGTTTTACATGTTTGTTAACTTGCAAAGCTATCAATTATCAGTTATCGGTTAATATTATAGCAGTTATCGGATATAGATATAATAGATATAGGTATTGGTAAACATAAGAGTATAAGTTTGAGATTGATAGGGCATAAGTGTGAATTGTTTGAGGTACTGATTCACCCCCCCCCCTCAGTCCCTAACCTAAATCTTTCCAACAATTGGTATCAGAACACATTGGTTCTCTAGACGAAAAGTTTAATAGCTTGGAGTAGATCTGGGATAATGGAAAGTTATAAGTATCAGAAATAGTTGGAGGAAACCCTAGAATATGTTAATGAAATGATTCATGATTTGAAGAACAAGCTAAATACATCATTTGCAAAATGGAAGGAACTTACAGAAAAACTAAACATGAGCCTTGATGACCTTGATAGACTACTGGAAGGAAGTATCAATTCTGAGGAAGTTGATGTTGTTATTGCTCATCCATTGAAAAATAACAATGAATTACTTGAAGAAGTCAGTCAGGTGAAGAAAGAACATGAAAGTCGAGCCCTGAGAATGATAGAAAAATTGGAAAGAATGAGATCTATTGAGAGTGCTAAAGGAATTCTTGAAACAAAAAGGAGAGATGTTGAAGAAACAATTACCATAAAACTCATACTACTAGAAAGAAAATAGATAGAGATTCATGCACAGAGAGAACTGATAGAAAGTATTAGTGACAAAAAAATTACAACTACAAGCAGAAAATTAGAAACTGAAGCAAGAGAATGATGACTTGAAGAACAACCTGAAAGTTGAAAAAAAAATCAATACAAGACTAACAAGATTCAAACAAAGCATGCAAAATATTGATGACAGTTGAAAAATTAGAGAAAACCAAGTGACACTACCGGATTGGGATATATCGGCAACAACACTATGGAAATCAGAGAATCATCAAAATCTCGAGAAATAAGTGACATACAAAGTAAGAAACCCTATAATCCTACTTGTTACAATTGTGGAAAATATGGTCATACAAAAATGTTTGTCGAAGTAAACAAGTAAATTCTGTTGTGAACACATCTTTTAATGGTTATTGCTATAACTGCAACAAGTTTGGTCATAGAGCATATGAATGTAGATCTGAAATCATCACTAGAACATCTGATAAAAATTTATATGGCTATTGTTATAAATGCAATCACTATGGACATAAAGTTGAAGAGTGTAGAACTAGAACATCGTCAACGAGGAAAATGATACACTATCGGAGAACAGAAGCGAACAACTCAGTTACATGTTTTAAAAGTGGAGAATCAGGACATGCAACATATGAATGTAGTAAAGGAAATAATGAAGTAAGAACTAAACCTTGGAGACAATTTGCACTACCATGTTACATTTGCTCAAATTTTGGTCATGCATCCTACAACTACAGATATCGGTTTGCTACTGATAATGACAGAGATATCAGAGGTAAAAGAATTGTATATCAAGAATAAGTCAAAGAGGAAATGAAGAATATATGGGTAAAGAAGGAAGTTGATGAAACATCAATTGAAGCCCCTATGTTGAATGGCGTAGGGAATTAAACCATCAACTAAGCAAGTAAGTAATTTCTTAGGGACCTAAAACTTTATTAGAATCATCATTTAGTCCCTGAAATCAGTTATGAGCCATAACATTCAATTAGCATAAATAGATGCAGTGAATAATTTAGAAAATTTGAATATATTTGTACGATATTATTATCAATGGATATGTGTTACTATCGGTACATAGGAACATTGTTGGTCTATAATAAATGATTTAGTAAAAGTGAATCTTTGTTGCAAGTAATAGTGTGGATAAAGAAATGAAATTTGCATCAATGGTTATCGGATAAAAGATCTATTAGGCAAATCAATTAGACAACATATCTGGAGGAGCACTACATGTTGCATATGAGATTGTTACCGAAGGAATCAAATATGACTTAGTAGAAATGATGATAAATCAACTGATGTTGAATATGAGAAAAATAAAGAAACAAGGATTGAAGTTTGGAGCGTTACTGGTATGTATATTTTTCTATGTACAAAACTATTTCCCGAGCATTGGTAAAGTAAATTGGACAACAAGCGAACTAGTTATAAATCATATTAACATATATATTGAACAATTGGTAAGGATTTATAGTACAGTAATATGGAGTTATTTCAGAGAAATTCAAACTAGGATATATGGAAGATATCAGATACCACCTCACATTGTTAAGGAATATGAGAAAGATATATGCTTTTTGGTTAGCACACACTCATGTATGATTAAAGCAGTGGAACCATGGACTTCATGGATACAACCTACTAGATATGAGACAAAAGAAAATGAATTAATATCAAGTATTGAGAAATTATTGGATCAACCTAAGGATATATAAGCTAATCGGTTTGGAACCTATGAAGAAGTTTACAGAAGGATAATATTAGAAGAAAATAAGTCTAAGGAAGAGGTAAGCAGTACCCTAAGGAAGCAAAAATCAACTACAATACCTAAGACTTATGATAAGATTAAGTGAGCTAAACAAAGACAACCTAAGAGAACAAGATCTGAAACAGTGAAAGCGAGCACAAGAACACAGAGAAAGGATAATAAACTTGAGACCGAACAAATAAAATCAATGATACCAAGTATAGCTAAAAACTTAGCGGAAGGAATAAGAAAGCATGGAATTATTAGACACTACATGGAATCAAGTACAGGACGTGGAAATAAGAAGACAATAATTATAGAAGATGCAATAGTTTTTCACTTTTGCAAATTCAGAAGATTTTGAAATGAGTTGAAACAGAAAATTCCTGAGGAACTACTCAGCAAAATCAATACAAGATGGAATGAAGTTGCAGAATAAGAAAAGTTAAGCAGAGAAGAACTTTGATTATCACCAAGCCAGAAAAAAGTGTAGAAGAGATTGATTTACTAATGACAATATGAAAATTGATTTCTAAAGAAGAGAAAAACAACCAAATTACTAGCAGGATTACAGAAAGAAGTAGAAGAAGATGCATTACAAAAATGGAACATGATTTTTACTATAGAAAGAGAAGACAACCCGACAAGATTTGGAGGACAAAAAGATCAACCTATTGAAATATAGGATGAATCTAATGATGATACAAGTACAGAGGAAGATGAATATATTGAGGAACAACTTACACCAGAACATACAAATGAATATAGTGGAACTGAACATGAAACTCACACTACAGATATAACACCCTCTATTGGTGGTATAATAGAAACTGAAGAGGAACAAGTTGCAAGAACTTTAAAAAGTATGAAAATGATAAAAATAGTACAAGAGAATATAAAAATATATTCAAAGAGCGAAGAGATTGAAGACTTAGATGAAAGACCTGCATTTTCTATGTTTAAGAAAGATCCAAATAAGTTACATTACAAGGAAAAGTTATTATATGTGGAGAAATACAGAGAAAGGATAACTATAGATAAGAACTTACGGGAGAAATAGAAGAATAAGATCATAAAGAGAACAATTGATACATTTTCAAGCCTGCTACCAACAATCATTATTGATGAAAATGAATAAGTTATAGCATAGTTAAGAACATTTGTGGATACAATCAAAATCTTAAAGCAGAACTCAGAGGGAAACTACAACACAGATCATTTACTGATAGAAGCATAACTAAATTGACAGAAGTTACAGAGTTATTATAGGAGAGACTGGAGGATATGAAGGAGACATTAACTATAGCGACCGAGATCATAGAGAAACTACTTATAGGTAATAGTACATTAATTAAGGAATCATGTATAACTATATTTATGGATATGATGCAGAAACATATACAAGCTACGTCTAATTTGCTGAACACAATGGACATGAATGATAATTAAGGTACTATCGACGGAATGATAAATATGAAGAGCCATATCACAATGATTAATCACCTACATGAGCAATGGAATATAGTTTTGGGAAGAATGCAGACAAGAGGAGTAGAAAAATATATAATACCATAGCAGTCATATTTTTGTGTTTTGGACACCTTTGGCATTGTTGTCAAAGGGGGAGTGATAGGAAGAAGAAGAATAGTGAGGATAATGATTAAGGGGGAGATCATTAAATAAATAAGGATTAGAATGAGAAATCAGAAGATGAAGAGAGTACAGGAAAAGGGGGAGCAACACATCAGAATAGTAAGAAGCATGATGCTAAAAAGGTTTTGCCATCAATCCGAAAGGGGGAGATTGTTACTTTACAAAATCCTCTATAGGATAAAGAATTATTTTGATAATATTGTCATTGTTGGCAACTAACACCATGGATAGGCCAAAAACATCAAGTATAGAGTATTATCAAAAAAGTATAGTTTATCGACAAGAAGGCTATGACTATCGACAAAGTTTTATCGATGAAAGGAAAAGAGAAGATTAGAATCAAGGACGATATCCTATTATCACATCAGTCTATGCAAGAATCAAGAAAACCTAATTAGGGAAAAACACTTGAAAAGTAGTCAGCCAGATTTAGGACAGATAGATTAGGTCAATACAATACTTTAAAATGAGATCAGAGAGAGAAAAAAATATAGTGAAGAGAAGAAGAAAGAAGTGACAGTGGAGAGTATGAACAAGTATTAGTGAAGACAAGCAAAGTGTAAATTAGAGAAGGAATAGAGTAGAAAGAGATCTTACAAGCTTTAGAAGAAAGCATTCACATGTCAAATTTCTTGTTGATTTATTCCTAATAGTTTAGCAACAAGATTGTGAAATCCCTTAATCGAGTAGTCTCTAATCAGACTGAGAAGTTCTATTCATGAACTTATTCTAAATCCTTTAACAGTGGGATTAAATTATTTAACCGATTTACTCCTAATAGGGTATAAGACTTTAACAAGTCTCTAGGTAAATCTCATAAAAGGGTACCATTTAACAGTGTTTTTGTAAGCTCTTAACCAAGCACCTTATTATTGCAGTGATAAGTTATGGGTTTCATCCCCACCATAGTTTTTCCCTCTCACCAAGGTTTTCTGTGACACTAAAATATTGTGTTAAGTGTTTATATGTTTTACATGTTTGTTAACTTGCAAAGCTATCGGTTAATATTACAACAGTTATCGGATATAGACATAATAGATATAGGTATCAGTAAACATAAGAGTATAAGTTTGATATTGATAAGGCATAAGTGTGAACTCCTTGAGGTATTGATTCGCCCCCCAGTCCCTAACCTAAATATTTTCAACACCTTGAAGTGGCATAAAATCATAGTTTTCTCCTATATTTAGCATTCAATTGTCAATTGTGTTTCCTCCTGGTAAATTTTTTGTGGTTGATAAGCCTCCTTGGTGTGATATATTTTCCTTGTGAGAGGTATATTTGTTAGTAATAACTGAGAGGTGGGGGGGGGGGGGAATTAGTGGCCTCAAATTTTTATCCTTTAATCACTNATTCAATTGTCAATTGTGTTTCCTCCTGGTAAATTTTTTGTGGTTGATAAGCCTCCTTGGTGTGATATATTTTCCTTGTGAGAGGTATATTTGTTAGTAATAACTGAGAGGTGGGGGGGGGGGTGAATTAGTGGCCTCAAATTTTTATCCTTTAATCACTAACCACCAATCAAAAAACCTCAGATTATTAAGTCCCTACAAGATGCATGCCATGAAATACTTATAATATTTGACTGTCTGTCGGTTTACCTTGTCTGTCCTTATTCTCCTTGATAACCAATAAGCAGTAAAACTATTTACCAATACTTAGTAAATATGTAGAGTATACCAATCAATCCATAAATGCATATGTGAAATGTAAAACAATAAAGTAATAAACCTTACACACATAACACATGGATTTAATGTGGAAACCCTATTAAGGGAAAAACCACTGGGACTGGTACCCCAAATTTTCACTCTTTTGAAGTGAGCCTTGTTAGGATCCAACCTTGTTAAAGGTTACAAACACACTGTTAGGTGTGACCTTGTTAGAGGATTTTATACATAGAGGTTGTCACTTAGTATCTGGCATCTATTTTGCTACCATCCTTAAATCAGCCTCCTTCTTAGACTGTTAATAGGTTGTAGGCAAATCTTGCTACCATCCTTGAATCAACCTTCTTCTTAGGTTTTCAATAGGCTTTATGCAATTTCAGTGATACTTTCATGAATCAACCTTTTTGGCAATTTGTTAGGATATACCTCAATTATAGAAGACGGTTAAGTCATGCTCTGTTAAGAGACTTGATGCTTCAATGGTTAAACTAAAACACTATGACCTGTTTCTAATGCAACTTGAATTGCAAGTTTTTATATCTATTTAAGTACAATACCTCTCTGATCAATGTATCAATTCAATTCCTTATGCTCCACACTTTCTTCTCTATGATGTTGTGCTTCACCATTCGTCGGTGTCTGCAGAATTCTTTAGCTCTCCTTCAGCTTGATTGATCATGGTTGTATGAAGTTATCCTTCACCAGTTTCTCTGCAGCATCATCTTTCTATTCACTCCCCTTCTGTGTATGTGATTGATTGCGAAAATGAATTATTCTTGTCTCTTATATAGACATGATATTCCTTAATTCTTGATTCTTGATTCTTGATTCTTGATTCTTGATTCTTGATTCTTGGCGTGAAAAACAATCCAGCCAATCTAATTTATATCTTTAACTCCTAATTTATCTCATAGTTATCTTCTTGCCAACTGTACAAATCTTCTTTAAATCAATTACTTAGCTCTGGGCAAATAAAACAAATAAAACAACCAATTAAGTCTATCCTTAAGCTCTGCTAGCTAGATATTTTGTCATTTTCTGAACTCTTTGTTCTGTTGGTCAACTCTGTAGTTAATCATCGGTGACAACTGCCAGTTCTGTCGGTGTAACTCCAGTTAGCTTCGGGATCTCCATCCGTTAGGCATCATTGGATTTTGCTCGTCAGGCAACTATGTTTTCAGCTCGTCGGGCATCCTGTGATTTTGCTTCGTCGGGCAATACTATTTTCTGCTCGTCGGGTATCACTATGACTTTTGTTCTTTGCCTTTACCAATGGTGTGCACTTTGTCGATGTTGTCTATCACTTAGTGAATACTTGACTTTTATGCATTGCTGAAAGCATAATCTCTGTTCCATTGATTCTATGAAGTCTTTGGCATTATGTACATGTTCATACAGATGATATCAAGTTGACATCAATGACAATACAAACCATTAACTGATTTAATGCCTTGCATTATCTTCAACTTAACATTATCAAACATTCAATCAGTTACATGTCATCAATATTTCTATATTGCAGCCTCTAAGAACCCCTAAATTGTCCTGATTTTTCAAAAATAAGCAATTGCATTAAGGAAATCCTCACTAATCTAGAGTGATGCTTGAGGAAGTGAGATCATTTTTGGAAATAAGGAATGCTCTGCATAGGCATGGTGGTGCTTTCCCTAGTCATGTGGGATGATATTTCCCACTAAATGTTTGGTTGAATTCTTTAAGGTTCAGTACCTTGGTCTTAGAAAATACCATAGGAAGTCTAATTTTATGTTTTTTCATCTTGTTGTGAGGTGAGGTGGTAGGATTTTGGTGTCATTCTTCATGGATTTGGTAGATAGAAGAAGTTACCAACACCTATAGTAGTCCAAGAGTAGGACTTTGGGGATTTTTTATGCTCCTTTGACCATATAATTAGTCATTTTCCTGATTACAATGACAACTGATGAGGGCCTTTTGGTAATATCTTGTTGATTGCACATAGTGGACAATTTTAACTTAATCGTGCACCCCAATTATGTGAGTGTTGTGGCCTAGACTTGGAGAGATTTAAGAGATCATTCTTGCGTGTTTGGTGTGTTTGGAGGATTATTTATTGTGTGTACCTTATCCTTGGATTTTACAAGCTTCCTTTAGTAAGCATATTCCTGAGGGGAAGGTGTAATGACCCTCCCTTCTTAGCTTGATACTTATAGATCTCACCATGTTCTTGTGAGGAAACTTGCAGCCAAGAACATGATAATTTTTGCATAACACATTTAAGATTTCAAGAAAATAAACACTTTGAATCCACATGCAAGAGAATAGACAACATACCCATAAATTGTGATACAAGATATATCCTAGGAAAACCCTCATCAGGAAAAAACCCAACCTCCAAAAGCATCCATTATCCATGTATTATCAACAATGCAGCCATTAAAATACACCATGAAATCATTTTAAGCCTCATCCATAAACAAGCACTCCATGTGAACAAACAAGCAACCACACATCCCATGGCATGCTTCCAACCTCCACAAATGCTAAACCTAGCTAACCTCAAAAATACCCTTGTGGTTGCTTTTATATAACTACTAAGTAGTATCACATAAACCACCTGTTACCAAATACATGACCCCACACTTAATATTGGGTTCTCTATTTAATTTATTTCCTCAATGTTAAATAATTACATCAAATAATATTACAAATTTACAATACAACTTATCAAGTGGGCCCAAGAATATTCCCAAGGAATCTCTACATGTTGCACATCCATCTAGATGCTCCTAGGTGTAAAATTTACATAATAATATAAAATATTACAATTATATGCATTATTATGCAAGGTGCAAACCACCCATTCTCCCACTTGTTGATTACATTTCATAAGGGTCAATAAGTAGCCACAAAAATGAACAACAAAACAATCCCTCTAGCAACGTGTACCATCATGAATCAAAGTTCTCTATATGCTCCATCAAGATGCCTACAACAAAAACAAAGTGACCACCATATCATATATGAATGCTCCCACCCTCCATCATGCCATTTACACTAGACATAGGAGGCCATCCAAAGAGAAAGTGACACAACCTATCGTAAATGAATCATAAGTCCTATATTAACTGATATCATAAACACAAATACTCAATCCAAAGGTAACAACATGCATTAGTAGATGTCAAGAATCAATATTCATAGCTAAAATGACACCCACAACAAGTGCTAACACATCCAACTATCCACACCTCCAAGGTATGCAAAATATATCAAGTGAATCCCACAACATCAACATGTACAACCTATAACATGCAACCACAAGCCTCAAGTGAAATATTTTCCACATGCACACCAAGAAGCTCCTATTCAATAGGTAATTTCAAATCTTAAATGAATCTACTAAAAACATCACTTAGAAGTATAATCATAAACCTTTAGTATCAAGAACATCCATAATGATCTACACATGCAACCCACATAGTTGCATACGCTCCCACAATATGTAATCATCCTCCCAAATCATATGAACATGAAACTCATGGAAGAAACCATATAATGAAAAGAGAAAACATGCGAGCCAACAACCTATAAGAACAACTCTCATAACAAATCTCCAATACTCTCCCATCTTCTCCACAACCAAAAAAAGAAATATGTAAGGGACCTTCATGTCATCCCTCGCATGAAAAAATATGAACACAAACTAGTCATCATATAGCTCCAACCAATCCCAAATCCAATGCAATGTGAAACCGAACATCCATGAAGATAACCAAGACCAAAGAGAAAAATGCTACAAATAAAAAATTATAGCATGTCCTTTTACATACACCTTTAAATTCCAACTATGTCAAGTACGATCTCCTCCATAAAAACCTGAAATAATATATATCTCAAATGAACCCTCCAAAAATAACAATCACCATAGCTTAAGATTCATATCTATAAAATATAAGCATAAAATATAATGCACCTGAGTAGATCAATAGTGGGGAATGAGAATTCTCATCAAGATATCCAAGTCACAAGGACTAATCTAAGAACACTCTCCCATCAAGTCCCTACTAGGTGAATGCTCCTTGATATTCCTGTTGAAACCATCAACTATCCCAACACAGACATTTCCAAACACAAGAGAATATCAACATCACTTTTACCTCCAAGTATCCAAGAGTACCTGTAATTGATCAATTAATGCTAAAATCCAAATGCAATATAGCACTACCATAAAGTATCATTCAAATAATCAATATGCTTAATATATAGAAATAGAACCAATATTAATGTCAGAACTCCAGCAACATAATCAAAAACATAAACATGACAACATGATCTAAACTATCTCCTCTTAGGAGATAACATGCTCCATATGAACACAAGGGAGTCATCAAACTCAATATGCAACTGGTCGCTACTATCTCCTCCTTGATGATTGTTAATAGTGGCTCTTCCAACTTCTTTAGACCCTGCAGAGGCCTAAGACAAGGTGATCCCATATCCCTTATCCTCTTTTCCATTTCAGCTGAATGTCTGGGTAGATACATTAGTAAGTTTGTGGAAGAAGGATTAAGCTCAGGACTCCAACCTTCATAGGCAAGATCTATTTTCTCCCACAAAAAATTTGTTGATGACACCCTCACCATGGGGGAAACTACTATTAAAGAAGCCAGAAACTCAAAGATTGTTTAACTACGTATACATTTACTTCAAGTCAACTTATTAATTGGAACAAGAGCTCTATTTTCTTTTTCAACACCCCTGAGGAAAGACAAAGAAAGATATCTAAAATCATGGGATGCAATATATGGAATTTTCCCTCCTTTTACCTGGGCTTGTCGTTGTGCTCTAAACCTCTTGATAGCTTCTGGAGTGCTATCATTGATAGATTCAACAGAAAGTTGACTGGCTAGAAGGGGATCCTCTTGAGCCATGCTAGGAAAGTTCAAGTTTTGAAATCAACTCTGCAAAACCTCCCAGTTTATGCTTTGAGCCTCTTTAAGATCCCCCCATAAATTTGCTATGATAATAGAAAAAATTCAGAAAAGATTCTTGTGGTTGGGGGTGGAAGAAAAGAAAAGGTTAAGCATGGTTTCTTGGGAAAGGGTCTGTAAAACTTAAAAACTTGGGGGGCTTGGCTTGAGAACCATCAAGAATCTTAATAAATCCCTTCTTTCTAAGAAAATTTGGAGAATCTATGGGATTAGGAAATAATGGAATTTGATAATCAGTAACAAATATCTCTTCAACAACCAATCACTGGATGATTTCCTCAATTCTGAAGATAATATGCAAGGCTCTTATATATGGAATAGCATTTGTTCTGCTAAAGATCTGGTTATCAAAGGAATGCGATGGAAGGAAAATTGATTTCTAGGAAGATAGTTGGATACATAAGGACCCTCTTTCTAAAAATCAAGACTATTGGAGAGAAATTCATATATTATTGGAGAGCGAACAGATGGATAAACCTGGGTGAAATTGACAGTTTGCTTCTTCCCCCTCATCTTGATTTGCATTCTTGGTTTGTTAATGATAACAACAAGGATAAATTAATATGGGAGCCCAAACAAGATGGGATCTACATGGTGGCTTATGCTTGTGACCTCATGACCTCGGGTGAGGACATACCTCTTTGCTTGAACGTGTGGTTCAAATATCTCACCCCTAAAATCAACTTCTTCTTTTGGATTTTATCCCAGAATAAACCTCTAACCCTTGATAATCTCAGTGAAAGGGGTTTCAATTTACCTAATAGATTCTTTCTATGTATGGAGGAAGTTGAATCTTGTGATCATATCATGATGCATTATTCCTATACTCGTATGGTACGGGAGGTTATTTTTAGAAAATGGAACCTTTGCTGGTTTTTTCCTCTCTTGTGGCAGGATTTTGTCACCCAATGGCGTTGCCCTTCCTCTGACAAGATGGAAAAGGAATTCTGGAATCTCCTTCTCCCTCACTTCTGCTAGCGTATCTGGAAGGAAATAAATAATAGAGTGTTTTAGGAAAATACTCTAAAGCTGAAGTGGTTGGTAGTCACATTTGCAGAGGGCTGGAGGAGAACTTTAACATTATGGTTAATAACAATCTAGATTTGAATTCTTCTAAGGAGGTTCTTGAGAACATCAGAAACTAGCAGTTTAGCTTCATCCCTTCCAGAGTCCCTCATCCCAGAGAAGAAGCCCTGTGGTCCTCCCCTCCCCATGGATGTATCAAAGCTAACTTTGATGGGGATGCTAAGGGAAATCTGGGAATGGCTGGATGTAGAGGCATTATCAGAGATTGGAGAGGTAATTGTATTAGTGTTGTGGCATTTCCCCTGGGTATTCAATCAAACCACAAATATAAAGCTATGGTGGCTCTCAATACCATCATGTTGGCCAATGAGATGGAATGCAAAGATTTGTGGTTGGAGGGAGATTCCCTAAACATCATTAATAACATTAAAGGTCTAAGTAAACCTTCGTGGTCAGTTGAGCATATTATTAACAAAATTAAAAACATTGCTCTGAGATTTGAAAGGTTTCATATTACCATGACTATCATGAATCTAACAAGGTTAAGGATGGGCTTGCTAACCTAGGGGTTAAGTCTGACATCATCAACAAGTGGGTGAGAACAATTAATATTAATGATGATATTAATAAGCTTATTTACTATGACAAGATCAACCAAAAGGAGGGAACCATTTGAAATAATGATGAAATTGAATGATATGGAACATATTTTGTGTACTTATGATATGCAAAGGAAATCAGAGTGCATTATTATTATTGTGTGTCATATCATGCATACTTTGTGGGTTCTTAACAAGGCCTTGGAGTTGAATAACATTTATAGTGATATGTACGCAATTATTGATCTGTGCATGATTATTCTGGAAAACTTGGAGCTTAACAAGATTGGGAAGAAGCTGAAATTAGGCACTCTGGGTAATAGTAGAAAAAAGGAAGAAGATGCAATGGGTGGTGATCTCAAGAGAGAAGAACCCTCTGAGTGTAAATGGATTCTGGAAAAGAAGGTCTGGAAGAAGCTCAAGAAAGGCAGAGTTGACAAGTACCTCAAGTGACTGCATGGCTACAACAAAGACATTACGAGGGATTTCACCTCTGGTTGGGAGAATGGTGTGGTGCATTGGGTGGGTAAGTCTTTCCCTCTCATGCTAAATCTTCTTGTTGAGATCACGAGCCTTCCATTAGAGGGAATTAACTTCTTTAAAGACAAGAAAGTTGGAAATACAACCTATAAGCATTTCCCTAAAATAGTTGAAGAGAAGGCTATGTTAGTTAAAGGGAAATTTGATTATGTTAATAGAAGTAATGTCAAGCTCATTTGGGCTCAATTCTTAAGGGTTATAATGGAATATTTTACTTTAGACAGTAGATTTTCCAAAGTTTGCAATTACCATTTTGTTCTTGTAAACCATTTCCGTAACAAAACTAGGGTTTCCTTTCCCTACCTTTTGTTGAGCTCCCTTAACTAGAGCATTATGGATAGCAGAGTCAATTCCAACTCTCTTGTGCTTCACAAGGGTTTGATTCTACTTATTGTAGAGTATGCAAGAGACTAGGTGCCAGATTATGTGCTAAATAAATTGGGCATGCAGAAGACAAAGTTTGTGGATACTAGTACTGATAAGAAGGCTAGTCCTTCTCCTGGTAAGAAAACTAGAAAAATTAAACCAGAAAAAATAGAGGCTACCCTGTCGATCTTTGACGAAGTGGAGGGAATGATTTCAAGAGATGATGAAGACTCCTTTGACAATGAAGCCCTAGATAAAGGTGAGAAGAATGAGCCCGAGAAGTATATTCACCTCACCATTGAGAATGATGATGTGCTGAATGTGGATGAAGAGGTTGCAGGTGATACTATGAATGAATCTCAGCATGAGATCTAAGATGAAGTCACTAATCTGATTAATGCTCTCATTCAGACTTACATGGAGGAGAATAGCATCCAGATGGAGTCTGGTAATAACAATGAAAATAAAGCAGATAATGAGGACCTGGATATGGAAATGGACAAAGGTAATGATGTGCTCAATGGGGAAACTAATGTTATGGATACAAAGATATATGTTGAGGAGGATAAGGGTACTACCAATGTGAACTCTTCTACTGTCAACCAGGAGACTGATGACCACTCTAATCCTGCTGAGAATCCTTCGATAGAAGCCAACACTGAGAAGGGTAAGGGTAAGCAAGACCAGAACAATGTTGATGATACTATCACAGAGCAAGACTTCAATACTAAAAGGGTCACTAATATGAGTGTTTTGAGTGCTGCCAGAAGCAAAGAAATTTTTGTTTTCAATCTTGATAAGTGGGCTTTCCATGAAACCCAGGCCCTGTGAATCAAATATAGAGCCATTAATGCTAGACATGAGGCACTGGAATAAATTGTTGACAAAATGAGGAATGTTTCCGCCATGTACAATACTGGTAAGGATGTTTTTGTTGAGGTAGCTGAGAATTTTGGATTGCTGGAAGATAAAATTACTAGTATTATTGAGGAAAATATCACCCCATATAGGAGAAAGCAAGAAAAAATGATCAAATGTTTAGGAAGATCTTATCCCTTAACGTTGTTGGCATGAAAGCTACGGTTTCTAACCTTATTTCTCTTCATGCACTACGGGAAGGGAACAACACTGATAAAAATGCTATAAATATTGACGATGAAGGTGATAAACAAGAAGAATAGATTATTGGCCCGGGTACTAGAACCAGATCTAGTACCAAAAATAAAACAACAACTCAGCCAAAAGACTTTACTGGCCTGAAGGATTCGATTGAGAAGATTTAGGACCTACTAGGGACTCTGAGGAGTACCTCAACATATTGGGTTGATTTGTGTTGTTGGGAGGTTTTCTTTTGTTCTGTGGGCTGGTGGTCTTTGTGCTATTTTTTCCTTTTTGTGGATGAGATTATAATTTTAATATCTTGGGATGTGCCCTTTTTGTTTTTGTCATCTTCTTGAGGTAGTCGATGTTTTCTAGCTGCTAGTAATGTTTTATCTTTCTTTTCTATTGTAAATGGTTTCGGGACCCCTTCAAAACATGTAGTTACCTTAATAAAAAACATGCTCCATATGAACATATCATATAACCATACCATGCCAAAAATCTTAATGCATATCAAGAGTGTACCATGACATAATAATAAAATTATCCTATCGGCAAGGATAACGTGTCAAATGAAATCATAAACCAAACCTAAACCAAGGACCCTTTGAGTCCTCAAGAGGTCAACATCTTTGATCTCATAAAGATAACCACCACCTACTAGTGCACCAACAAATTCAAAAGACCATTTTGCAACAATAGGATCCAAGTCATCCTCTCAAATATGCAATACTAAAGAAGAACATATATCATCCAATGGTGAATCCACATCACTGCCAAAAACTCTCATTGAACCATGATACCAATTCAAATATGGCATTGTGATAACCATCTCCTAAATGAATATCCTCTAGGTCTACACACATACAACTGACATGTCAATAACATCAAGTGAAACCAAGAGGATACAAAATTGCCAACAAATAATCAAGAACTAATCATACACTACCACATTATCACTATTAAAAGATCCTGCTAAAAGTGTATACAATTTATCCCTAATATCGTGATAAAACCATCCTCTACATGAGAATAAATCGAGGCCTCACACCATCAAAGAACTCAAAGTGCACAATCATGAGCTCTCTAAAAGAAACCAAGGTAACCGTGATCCTCAACCAAGAAGATATGCTACCATAACCACATCAAGAATCGAATCAAATGACCGGAAATCAAAGTTTGCAAATTAAACCATGTCATTTAAAAGTCCATAAATACATGAAACATCCATGGAATCATATCACATCCATGAAACAACCATATAACTCTCAATGAGTCCAACCTTCCATCATCACATAGTAAAAAACATAGGTCCTTTTCCATGATTGTACCTAGTAACAAAATCTCTCCTCCTTTACATGACAACAAATCAACAAACCAAGTGACAATACCATGCCACAAATATGGATATACATCAACAATGAAAGGTCTATTGGCATAGACATTCGATATATAACCCATATATAAAACCTATAAGTATAGACCACATACAACACTACACAAATTGTAGACCCAACAATGCAACATACATATCCAAACCAAATACTAATAACTATGTCAATATGAGAACAATTTGAGATATAAACTAAGTATACAATGACATCAAATCCAAATATTCAAGATAAAACATGTCACAAACTCATAATATTACCATATCCAAAAGAACCCATAAATAACTCAGATCCAAAATATCAACAAATAAAGCATATCAAACCTTCACTAAATTTGATCCAAAGTGTAGAGTTATCCAAGAGCTTTTTGTTGACTATTCGAAGTTCAAAATATGACTTTGTATGCTCAAGTTATGACCTCTCAAAATCATAAAAGAAACTCTAACTTCAATATAACATTTTACTATCCAAACAAAAAAAATTGGAAAAATAAATAAAACCAAATTTTGGTGCTCCAAGTCACCTCTCCAACAACTATAAGAAGTCGGAAAGCTGACACCATATGCCCAAGATATGCTCCCCAGAAAAAATAGCCTCCTAGGCTACATATGCAAAAATGGACTTCAAAAGTTTTTCCCCAATACATGCCATCAAAATCAATTTCTAATTTTTTTAGTTCACGTGGGTCTCAAATCCATCCCCAAGTAAACTGGCATATACTATTAGCGGCAACATCAAATATTTAATAAAATTAATATATAATATAGACGGATTTAAATTAAATGTTTCTAAAAATATTTAATAAAATAAATATTTGTTTAAAAAGATTATTGGTGGAAATTTTATTAATTAATTTTTATTTTTTAAAATTTTACCTATCCTTGTGGGGAGCCCTTCTTGCACCCATTGGGTGGTTCACAACCACTACAGGCTCTGTAATGTACTGTGGGCTCTGTAGTGTACTGCTGCTACCGCAGGGGGGAGGTCCTGCCACCCTACAAAATGGTTTTTGTTTTGTTTAAAAAAATTGCTGCAAATTTATTTTTTATTTTTACTTATATATTTTTTATAGTGATGATTGCGCAATTCGTATGACTAAACGATTGTACAGGCTAAAAAGATTTGCATCCCAAGCCCCCGTCACCAAAATAGATTAAATTTTATATCAAAATTTGTCTCTTGGCCTCCTTGAACACAACCATGAGGTCTATTTTATCCGAGTGAGTAAAATATCAAACCTAGCCCCCAAAATACTCACAAAATACACATCTAAGAAAACCCTCCTTGAAATTATTTTTTTAGAAAATTAGATCTGTAAAACCCCACAAATCTACAACCCCAAAATCTTCAACAAACCCTCATATCTTACATTGCATTCCATGAATTAAACTCCTAGTGCTATACAACCAAATCCATGGTTCTGATACCATTTGCAAGTAAATTTGTAGCCAAGAATATAACAATATCTACATAATACATTTAAGATTTTAAGCAAATAGGCATTTTGAATCCACATGCAAGAGAATTAACAACATACCCACAAAATGTGATGCAAGATATATCCTATGAAAACCTCATGAGGGAAAAAAATAGCCTCCAAAAGCATCCACCATCTATGTATTATTCAACATTTCAACCATTACAATACACCATGAAAGACTTCGAAGCCTCAGCCATAAACAAGCACTCCATGCGAACAAGCAAGAAATCACACATCCCATGTCATGCTTCCAACATTCATAAATGCTGAACTTGGCTAACCTCAACAACTACCCTTGTGGTTTCTTTTATAGAAATAAGCTCTCACTAAACCACTAAGTGGCATTACATAAACCATGTGTTGAAACTATGTACTACCAAACCCCACATTTATTATTGGGCACTTTATTTAATTTATTTTTCCAATAGTAAATAATTACATGATCAAATACTACTACAATGTTACTCTATAACTCATCAAGTGGCCCTAAGAATATTTCCAAGGAATCTCTACATGTTGCATGTCCATCTAGGTGCTTCTAGGTGCATCATTTACATAATAAAATAAACAATTACTATTATATGCATTATTATGCAAGGTATACAACACCCATTTTCCAAATAGTTTTGACCATGTATCTAGGGATGCATGGATTGAAATTGTGTCTTTCTTCACTGTGATTATTCCTTCCAGTGTGTGTATGGTGCTCTAATAGTTATGGTGTGCATGGACCACCGCATCTTCAAGATGGAGATTTGTCAACATGTTAGTTGTTGATGTTGTAATATTGAGATGTGCGCATATATTATATTTTTCCTCGTTCCTTGTGAGGATGTGATGATATTGCATTTTTTTATGCAATAAGTGGTATTTTATATAATTTTGTATGCTTTAATTTTAATGAAGTTACATAAATTAGTTAAATGTGGATTAAATGTGATTGTGGCAATAAAATGCATATTGATATGAATTGATAAGGTGATTATCAATTATAATGTTTGAGATATTAATATTGATGCTAAAGTTAAATGATGATATGTTTTGAATTGGTTAAATGAAATAAAATGATACATGTTATATAAATAAATTATACATGTACTTTGACTATTATATATATGCATAGATACCCTTGATGTGTGTTGAGTGGTTACAGGTATTGAGTATTGACTTCACCTAGCTACACAAGTTTGAGCTTACCCTAACAGTGGTTATGAGGAGATGTCACATTGGTCATATATATTTGGCCATCACCTATCATACTCGTTTCAAGTATGATTGATTTCCTAAATACTAGTATTAAACCTTGGATACCATGGTGGGTGACTTTCTAGAACCCTAATCCCTTTGTAATCAACCTATGAAGAGTGTTTAGTTGTTACACTAATATGCGTTTTTTATAAGATTTAATGTTGATATAAGTTTTATGGTTTTAATGGTTATTTAATATTTTGAGAATTTAAATGTGGCTTATTTATATTTATTTTTATTGCATTATATATTTAAGGGTTAGATTATATTTTATTATTTGTTCGGTAATAGATGTGATTTTATTAAAAGTAGATCGAGATTGAGCTTGGCCCGAACCAAGGGTGGATACAAAGTGGGAATCCACCTTCCCACCAAAGGCACAAAATACCATCAACAAGTCCAATCAAGGTTTTTTGACATTACTTCCCTTTGTGTGAGAGCGAAGAGTCATATCGAAGGAACATGTCTTTACATTCCTACTCTTCCTACCTTTCATCGTGTGCCAACCCTGTTCGAGTCTAGAAGCTTCATCTTGTCAATCCTTAGAGCCAACCATAGAGTCCATGGACTGCTCACAAGTAAACCCCATCCATATTTGGAAGGGCCCCCCAACAGTCACCAGGTCATCCATCATATCTCGAGTCCCAACAGGAGATTTTTTCTCCCTTCGAGCTGGAGTGAAAGCGCCATTACACTGTTGATCATTCCCAACACAACCTATATCAGCCATATCATTGTTTTTTGTGGGTTGATCCATCATATATTTAGGTGGTTGTTTCTTCCACTCACCAAAAACAACATGTGCAAAAATCTTTTGCTTCTCTACCTTTTTCTCAATCGTGTAATGCTGGGAAGAAACATCCTTCCACCATTAAGCCGACTTACACACTCTACCTTTGTCACACTTAGCTGTCATTTGACCAGTCTAAAAACAACTTCTACATATGAAGGGAATACCTTCATAATCTAAAGATTGAACCCAACTACCCTTTGAGGTTTTAATCAATTTCTCTGTAGGAATCTCCTTTGCAATATCCATTTCAACAACGATTCAGGCGTATGTAGAATGGAGAAGATTTGAGGATCCTTCATCCACTATTAGAAAATTCTCCAAAGCATCACCTACCACTTCTAAGTAGAAACCAAACCAAAGATGCAAGGGCAGGTTAGGGATTCTCACCCATAATGGGACTTTATCAAAAACTTCCTTCGCTAGGTTGAAATATGGGTGGCACGGTTTCAACATCAAAACAAATTTTTTCTCCCAGCGCCATTTGTGATCACACAAGATATTATTCCTATCCTTTTCATTCTCAAAAACAACAATAAAGAAACCTTTACCTACATGATAAATCTACACACATCCTTCCAGAATCGGCTCCCAATACTCTGAGATCCATTTGTGAAGATCACATAAGCTGGGCCACAACCCCCTAAAACAGCCTATCAAACCTAAACCTGAAAAAACAACCAAGTTATGATCAACCTCCTCCTCCAATTCAACCTCCAAAACAACAAAAACAACAGTGGGTGCGGGAAGAAAAGTCATTTCCATCTTCCTAATAGTCAAAATATGCGGCCATGACCCACTTACTCGTTATACACAGGGGCTCCATGAATGCCCCTAAACCCACTCTGTGGTTTCTTCAAACCCACGCCAATGAGATTCGTTTGAGGACCCTTGTTTTGCCCCTTCCACCCATTTGTTTGATCACTGCAAACAACATTATTGAAAGCTACATGGGACAAATTTTCCTCCTCAAAACCTCCAAGTCTACCCTTTTCATGTGCCATTTTAGACTATTGGGTTCATTATCCTCCCCGTTTTGGTTGCAAAAACCATTCTTTTCCAAACAGTGACGCGCTTGGACTTTACCCAAGGCATGGTTGAAAAGCGGCTTTGCCCTGCCGCCATTGCAAGCTGTAGGAGCCCCAAAAGGAAGGAAAGGAACCCTAGGGCCCGCAAAATAGCCAGAGCTTTGAAGCATTTTTGCAACTATTTTAGGGTTAGATTTGTTTATTTGGGAATAAGAAAGTATCATTTGATTTATTCATTTATTTTATTATTTTGTTTCAAAATGGTCAGTTGGGTTTTAGACGGGAAATTGGTTTGTTTTTTTATAATTGGTCTTTTGTGGATTTTTTGAGAGCATTAAACCCTCTTTTGCTTGTATTTTTCACATGGAGATTGTGAGTGCATTTGTGGGTGGATTTGGACCAAATTCATTACAATATGATAGGAATTGGGAGGGCTTTATATTGTTGAGTAGAATTGTGCATTACTTTTGAGTCTTATGAGTATTCATGTTTCAGATTTGGAGCAAAATTGAGGTAGGAACCTCATTTCTCTTGCTCTACTTTTTTTATTCCAAATGATTACATATGAATTAATTGATGAAAATAAGTATTTTATTTGTTTAAAGCATTTCATATTACTGATTATATGAATTGTTGTGGATAAATTTTATGGAATTTTGAAATTATACCCTTTCCTTGCCCAATTTTTTTGGGAATTGATGAATTGTTGATTTTATGATGGATTTGGGGTGTCGGGCACCTAAGAACCAAAAGGGTATTCTTAGTTTGTTTTGTTTTTTAAATTTTGAATTCTGTATTTTTGAAGCTATTTTAATGGAGGATTTCAACATTCACTAGATTTGAGGAATTTTAGGAACATGTTTAAAATTGAACTTTGTGTATAATTTTGATGGATTATTTTGTGTGATGGTGGATTTATTATACAATTTGTTTATTTAAATAAATTTGGATCTATTTTCATGTTGTTTTGAGCAATTGTCACTATTTGGTGAATAGTATGAATATGAGAACCTTAAATTATTTAATTTTAATTTTGAGTTTGAATTTATTTTTGTATTTATTAAAATGTTTTTTTGTTTTTTAAAAAGAAAGGTGGCATTGCCACTTGATGTATTTGTTGAAATTTTATGAGCCTAGGGTTGGTATTAGATTCAATTATGGGGATGTCTCCCAATCTATCCTCAACCCAAAGTGATGTGTAGGCTTGATCACAAGGTGGCGAGTTGCTTAATCAAGTGATAACTAAGGAAATATGGGTAATAAAAAATAACTAATATAATGGACACCCCTTGCATGCATTGAGTGCTTGTAAATACTAAGGATGTCTTAAGAATACATGCTCTCTCCTTAGGGAGGAGCACTAGACTTCTATGATTGGGTTTCCTCGAGCCATCCCTTCGAGATACACGATGAAACTCCCCTCTATTGTTCTTTGATACCTATCCTTTTAGTGAGTATCACTTGGAAGATGTTCATGTCATCCTTGTTAATGCTTATTATTGATGCGTATTTGATTTCCATGCGTGATTTTCCTTGTTTATAGTGATACCTTTCATGCTTGGATTCCATGAATCTTTTATTTTCTATTAACTATAAAATATTAATTATGGAAATCATCGAGAGTTTACATCTAAATCAAAATTACAAAAAATACATCTTCCCCTACATACAGAAGGAGTCGAGAATTCATGCATCAAACAGTGTATCAAAAAAATTGATTACAAAACATATATTTCAGTCTTTTTTATCCAGCCTCTATCTAGGGAACCAATCTGTCCACGGTAGCTGATGATCTATCCATTTGAATTTCAAATTGTCATGGAGGATGACATTGTAAGGATTTGAGAAATAGGCCTCCCAGGGTAGTGGAGGGTGGACTAAGATAGGTGTCATACATACTAAGTCATTCCTAGGAGCCTGTATAATGGGAGTTTCAGATGAAGACTGATCCTGAGGTCCTCGGCCTGATCCTATCAACTTACTACTATCTTCCATTTGTTTATCAGCCAATGTTCCTACACCTGTGGTGTTCCCATGTGTAGTTCCACTTCCTATACCTTTCTGTTTCTTTGTTAGCCTCTTGTGGTCCTTGATATGTTGTAACATCTTCCCTATGGTGACCTCGTAGTCAAAGTCCCCTTCAACTTTGGTGGACATTTTACATGTGACCTGCTCTCTGTCCAGAACACTCCTAACTTCTCTAATAACTTTCAATACTTGATGTTCTTTTACCTGCATGATCATGGTAACCTCGAGGCAACATTAAAAGATATGAGTCTCTGCAGAGACTTAGTAAGAAATCTACTCCTACTATTGAAAATATCATCATTCCTAAACTTCCAAATATGCCATATAATGTGAAAGGAAAGAGTAGTCCAAAAAAGATTACATCTTTTATCCAGTCCCATCAGATTCCCAATGATAATATCCAGTATGTGAAAGTTACTGTTTAGTTCCATCCCAAATAGGCTCCACATGGTAGTAGCAAACTGACATTCAAAAAATATATGCGAGATAGTTTTGGGTTTAGAGCTGAAGGAACATGCATTAGGTTCACCAGAAGGTTTCTTAATAGGCAACCTATGCAGAAGAAAATGCCACATGAAACATAGTACTTTAGGTTCAGCAGGGGTATGTCATAGTTTATCAAGGTATTTACTCCATGTAGTGCGGTCTAAGTTAAGGTTACATTTAACATTTAGGTGCTCATAGATGTATCTATTTGTGTAAGTATCTTATACACACCTTTTGATTTAGTGTTCCAAATTTGAGTGCCATCAGTCCACTTAATTAGGTCCATTCTATCTGAATCACTGAGGTGTCTCTAGGGAGGTTGAGAGTTGAGCATGCCTCTCTTAGAGTGGTATATGTCCTCCACTAGGAGATGGGTATATCAAATTTGGAGACAAGTTCATCCCAGGCTATCAGTTTCCCATCCTCAATGATATCTTAAAATTAACTAATGCCTAAGGAGTTCCACTTTCTGGCAGAGTAGCCTTGCAACTGACCAATGGTTTTCCACCCTTGTAAAGATTCCACCAGATGGATCTCTCCCCACACACACTCTTCTCCTTATGTAACAAGTCAGACCCTTCCACACTGGTCCTTATTTCCTCCTATCCTTTCCATATAGATTGGAACACTACAGAGCCTGAGACTATCACTTTGAATTTCCCAGTCATGAGATCAATTAGTGGCAGATTCTTCCAGTGCTTAGCATGGGCAGGGTTGGCCTTGATAAATTTGTTTCTTACTAGTATCTTCTAAGGCTCATTCCCTTGAGAATATTTAGCTATCCATTTAATAGCAAGCTCTATTCCCTACCATCTAATATCATTTAATCCTAATCCTCCTTATACAGTTGACCTAGTGCACCAATCCCATCTGACAGCATGAGTTTTCTTCTTTCCATTACCATCTAACCACAGATAGTCCTTGATAACCCTGTGTATGAACTTAATCTGAGCTTGATTGAAGAGCTAGGCTGAAGAGTAATAAATAGGGTATGCATCCAGTATCTTTTGACAAACTTGGATCCTTCCTACCAACGAGAGGAACCTGTTGTTCCATTTATTCAACTTCCCTTCTATCTTATTCTTCAGCCAAACCCACATGTTTTTAAGGTCTAGTTTAATAGAGAATGGAATACCTAGGTATCAGACTTTATGTAGAGGCCCTCCCCAAGAAAATCCAAACTGGTTACACCATCCTGGTGGTGAGTCATCCCATCCTAGCAATGTTGATTTAGGGATGGACACCTTGCTGCCTGAGGCCAAAGAGAAGATGTCCAACTTGTTCATGAGGTGTTTAAAGTTATTTTCACACATCTCTATCACAATGGAGGTGTCTTCTACAAACTATACATTAGTTAGTTCCTCATCATTAGGTAATTTGACTCCCATTACCCTCGGGGAGATAGAATTATCTATTAGTATGTAGAATAAGGAATATGGTATTGTCACAAATAAGGCTAGGGCTAGTGGACAACCTTGTCTTATAGATCTAGATAATGGGAATGGTTCAGACCACATCCAATTCACTTCCACTACAACAGTATCCCCCTTCATCAAGGTAAGCACCATATGGTTGAACTCCTTAAGAAATTCCAGAGCTTCTAACATTGTGCTTATAAACTGCCATTCTATCCTATCGTATGCCTTCTCATACTCTATTAAGAGCGTGCCGACCCATTGTCTAGAGGAATTTTCCCACTCCGTAATCTCCCAACATGTGATTAGGTTCTCTAATATGTATCTACCCTTCACAAACCCTAATTAGGTGGGGCTAATCACTTTGGGAAGGATATCTACCAGCCTCCTTGATAGAACTTTAGCCAATGTTTTGTAGGACACATTTAGGAGGGTAATAGGTTGCTAATTCTTGATCAGGGTTTTATCACCATCCTTGGGTATTAGTTTAATATTACCAGTATTGATCTACAATCCCAGGGAGCCTGCCTCAAATGCCTCATTGTAGACCTATAATAGGTCCTGCCCAATCCATTTCATGTTGCCCTTATAGAATTTAATGGTTATCCCATTAGGGCTCTAGGCCTTCTAATTGCTCATATGTTCAATGGCCCCATTGATCTCCTCAACTGAAATCAGTTTGCTCAATTTTGCTGAATCTTCCTCCTTAAGTTGGAGAGGGATGATATTCTTGATCTTGTTCCTTATCCCCGCCATATATGTGCCTGAATCCTCAAAGGAAAAAAGTTTGGTATAGTAGTCTATGAAAGCTTGAAGAATATCTTCCTGTGAGGTGAGGGTATCTCCTTCCACACATATGCACTCAATTCTAGTCTTATCCTCTTTAGCCTTAAGGAGTTGGAAGAAAAGTCTCGATCCCCTATCTCCCGGCTCATTGATCTAATTAGATCTTACTCTGATCTTAGCACCATTAATATTGTGTTGTTGCACTTTACTCCGTGAGTCTCTAGCCTAGGCTTGATTGTCTTTGGCTACATCATTAGTTGGAGCCATTTGGATGCTATGTTCTGCTTGGCACAATTTTATCTGTAATTATGATTCAACTTTCCTTGAGTCCTTAGCTCTCTTCTTCCCCACCACTTGGTACACTATTTTCCAAATATTTGTACATTGATTCCATCTCTTGATGGCACTCTTATGACTAGTCACCTCATGGTTGAACCATCTAATCATCAAGGTAGCAGCCTTGATGTCCTTGCTCCTTAATAGTGTTGTGTTAAGGGAAAAGGAGTTTCCTCCTTTTCTGGGGATGGGGGTACTCCCCAAAAGAAATACAGTGTTGAAAATAGGGTGATGGTTTTATAGGGAGTATGGGACCACTCTAACATAATTGCCATTATCTTATTTCCTAAAATTGAGGAAGTCTTTATTGACATAGAATCTATCTATTCTGTAGTATATCCTCCTATTTCCCTTCTAAAAGTTGGACCAAGTATGCCATATCCCTTTGAAGTCCTTTTTCTGTCCAGCTAAGGTATTGAATAGTATGAGCTTACGAGTCATCTTAGTCCAAAAATACTTCTCATTGACCTTCCACTCTATCCTAGCCCCTCCTCCTTTATCCTGTGGGGACTCCACCATGTTGAAATCCCCGTCTATAATCCAAGGAATGTATTTCATGTTACACATCCACTCCCAGAGTTTAATTTTGTCAAAGTGATCATTAGGTACATAAATGAAGCATATACCAAATTCCACATTGTTATCTTCTGGGATGACCCACATAGTTTTGTTACATGGGGAGAACCCCTAGTCTGAAACCTTGTTATTCCATCTAGGGTGAATAAGTATAGCACTCCCTCCCTTACCTCTTAGGTGATTGGTGTACACAGTCCTGACATCTTGCCAAATACATTTTAAGGCAAAATCTAAGGAAAATACTATTGCCTTAATTTCTTGGAGCAGAAGGAAGTCAAATCCTTTATGCATTCTAATGAATCTCTTGACTACATACTTCCTGTCTAGGGACTCCAGGCCCCTCACATTCCAGGATGCGAGTTTTATATCCATAGCATCATTAGGAGTCCTCTTCCATAGGAGCGTGGAAGCTCTTAAAACAATTAGGAAGTTTTCTCTTTTGTATTTTTAGTGGTTTAATACTAGAAACATGGTTGGGAGGCCTACCTCTCTACCTTTTGATCTTGGGAGCCTCTTCTTCTTTTTCCTGTGGAACATCTCCCCTACCACTTTGCTCCATAATCGGCTTCCTCGTTAGGAGTTTCCTGAACTTGTTTTTGGCCTTAAAGGCATACTCTGAAGGTCCATTTCCTTCGAAGACTACTATGGCCAAATATGATTCTCTAATCTCCCCTTCTTTCAGTTCATCTTCCATCCTACCCTCCTTAAGGGAGGCACCCTTATCATCCCTAGAGAAATTATTGTTAGGAAGAGACACAGTCTCTTGTTCAACTTTCTCCTGGGAGGTGGGGGCAGGTATCACAGTGATAGAGACGTTGTTTAGTCTATCTTCCTTGTCGTATGCTTCTCTTATAGCTTCCAATACACCATATGAGTTACCATTAGTGGTATTCTTTAAATTTAGATTCGTACTCTCTAAAGTGAGTGGTCCAAAATCTCTAATTGGAGGAGCAGAATCTCTTCTTCTGTGAATTGAGATCTTCTTGATCTTATTTAGGACAATTTGTTGGGCATTCAGAGTCCTATGTTTGGATACGAGACTCTTTGACTTCAACCCAAAATCAAGGTTCTCTATCTGTGGGAGATCAATTAACTCTTCAATGTTCAGACTAGAGGGAGGAGTCTGATAAGAGTATTTATTGAAGGTTCTTATGAGTGCTTCTAAAGAAGTTGCAGTAGCATCTGAGGACACCGGGATAGTAACATCAAGGTTGTTAGATCCTTTAGGTTGGGGAGCGAAAGGGTTTGTCTTACCACTGGAGGATTTTGGGTCAATCTTTTTACCGATAAGTTTTTGGGGCAACCTTCTTTCTATTCAACAATTGGCACTTGTGCCTCATGTGGCCTTCCCTTCTACATAGGAAGCAGGAATTAAGCCCTCTTAGGAAGGATATTGGGAGATTATAGGTGTGTCCACCTAGCTCAAAAACAATCTCACCTGGGAGATCAATCCCCGGGTTGATCATGATCAAAATTCTAGCATATGTGTGGGGAAGTAGCATGTCAGTTTTGTCAACCCTAAGGACCGTGTCGAAGGGTTCAAGTGCATGAGGAATAATTTTCCATATAAATGGTGGTAGGCTACCCATGGTAATATAGTGAGGGCTTGATAGGGGTAGTACTTCATTGTGGGAAGCATCGGGAGACCAGAGTTGAACCTTAAAGTTGGCATTGCCAATTTTCCAAAATTGTCTGGTGACAATCTCTTTCTGGGATTTGGGGTTCTTAAAAAAAAAACCCTATATGAACCATGTGAAGAAATGAAAATTGGTATCCAAATTGTTTTCCCCAAATGTTGTGAAGCCAGTCATTTAGGAAAGATCTTGATGAGAGTTCATTAATGTCTTGGGTTGCCAAAAAAATTGCAGATTTCCTAAGGCTATCATTTTTCTTTCTGAATAGAAATGGACATATGAGAGTTAGGTTTGATAATACATACACTAGTAGGGATAGATTTCTCACCTACAACATTGGTTCATTCTCCTGATCTTGGTGCTCGACTGCCATTGATAACGAATCTTGCCTCCAGCAGAATAACCATTTCCTCACTGAGCGCTTGCTTGAAGGTCTTACCATGACTTTCTAAACCTGCACCCAGATAATGAGTAGCCATTATTAGGTTTAGGGAAGATAAAAGGGGCTGACAATGCGTGGGTCTGTGAATGTTTTCTGGCCGAGATGGCCACGTACGTTAGTAACCCAAAGTCTCCAAGTTGTAGAGCCTCATTCTCCCTCTTTAGGTTTGACATCTATTCCATTACATGAATATTTTTTTATTCAATGCTTTATATTTTGCATGTTTGGATTGATTCTTGTATCTCTCCTAACAGGTCTTTCTTTTTTGTTGACCGGTAATATATTTTGATTGTATTGATAAGTAAAAATATTACATTTGAGAATTACATTGGCCATCATCAGCTATTGGTTTCAAAATGCACCAGAGACATTAAACATTACAATGTGCTTCCATGACTAGGGTCGGCTATGTAGTAGAAGACAAAAATCCCCAAAAAACCAAAATGAGTTTTTCTATCAACAAAAAAAACAAAAAGAGACCATGGTCCTACTGGCTAAACCACTTGGCAGCCTATTCTTTAGTGAAATTGCCAAACACGCCACCTTCATCCACCAGAGCTCTGATGTTGCTCCTTGTCTCAGCTCTCCCGCTCCATCTTGCAATCTCATCTTCTCTCTCCATTCAAGCTGCATTGGCACTTTCCATTTTCTTGGTTGCTGGCAACTGGCAACGGGTTTGTGGATGCCCATCCTCTCCGACAAGCATTGCAGACTTGATGGGTGTATTTTTCTTCTTTCAACCACCCATGAGCTTGTCCTCTAGCATCTCCTTCAACTAAAACTTCCTCTTCTCCAGGGAAACCACCAGTTCTTTCCATCCGCTCAAGGTTCGTGCTAAGTGTACGTCCTCGGGGCAAGCCGTTGACCATAGAACCAGGGGCTGTAGGCCTTTGCTACCATGATCTACCATGCGGAATAGAGTGTCATCCATCCTCAACCCCAGCCCTACCTCCACCTGATTAATGATATCCTCCACCCCTTCTGCCCATTTAATTTCCAGACACTACCTAACCACCCGTCTCACCTCCTCTTTTGACTCAGCCACCATGAGGCCAATGCCCACAAACAGGGATGAAATATCCAGGTTTGTTCTTAGCCTCCATCCAAACTATAGAAAATTCTCCCTGAATAACTCCCTAATTACAGACCAGAAGTCATCTCC
This sequence comes from Thuja plicata, assembly GCA_018584345.1. Classification (NCBI taxonomy): domain Eukaryota; kingdom Viridiplantae; phylum Streptophyta; class Pinopsida; order Cupressales; family Cupressaceae; genus Thuja; species Thuja plicata. The sequence goes on from MU224884.1 coordinate 1,337,579, forward strand.
ATCCATGGTGAAATGCGGCTCAATCGGTTCATAGTGATGGGACCTTTAAATGCGGGGATTTGGCCATTGGTGGAAAGGGAGAAATTGGCTTCCATTGTAACCATAGAATTTTGCCGCTGCAAAAAATGTGTGTTTCCTTCAAAATGGGTAGTTTTTTAAGCTTGGTTTCAAAGCCTCTAGATCGCAGGGATGCATTCATCATGCCTCCATCCTTCCATCTTTTCTCATTAATGCCCTTGTACTCTCTCAGCCTTCCTTTGATGAGAGATCTCGAATTGTGAGATTCACGTAGATTTTAAAATACTCAGCCTACTTAACATCATTTTGATTCTTTGAAATGTGCAAAGCTGCCACTTGGGTGATGGCATGACACCTCAAACCTATGCTTGCAAGGTTCATCACCCACCACCAAGGTTATTAAGTGATCTCTACGCATCAAGTCTAAAATCCTCAAATAATTCAAATTTATTTTTGAGAGAGCCATTGGCCCCAATATTTGACATTTTATCCGCCAATTCATTTGCCTCTCTAGGCACTTGCAAGAATTTGAATTCATCAAGCTCTCTAACCAAGTTTTTTATCCGCCTGATATGTCTGTTCAAATACCAAGTATCCATATGCCCTCTCGCAATCCCATTTGTTACTAGGAGCGAATCCCCTTCCAGGTGAATCCTTCTAATCTGTAATCTTCTTGCCATAAGTATGACCTCCACTGCCACCAAACATTTGGCCTCATTATTAGTCTTGTCTCGCAGCCTTTTGGCTCCTAAAGCCAAAATCTCACCCTTTTCATCTCGATCTACATACCCAATTCTAGAGATTCCCAAGTTGCTCCGCGAGGCACCATCAAAGTTTATTTTGAACCATCTGGGAGATGGAGGTTTCCACTTAGTAGATTTTACAAAGTCCCCCTAGGCCGAAGGATGCACCCTTCTATTCCCATTAATGAGTTCTCCTAACAGGTCTTTCATGTGCGAGTGCTTGTGGCCTTTGCAACTATGTAATAGCACAAAGGGAGTGGATTATTTAGTTACATGTGGTTGAGTGGTGTATAAACTATTGTTTGGGTCCCGATGATATTGGACCAAGCATGGTCTAAGGATTATTCTCTTGATTTTACTTATGCTTTCAATTATTTATATAAAATGTAATTATTTATTATGCTTTCAGTTATTTCTATAAAAAAATATTGTTATATTGAAAGTAAATTTGAGTCTTTAAATGATGCAATTGTATTAATATATATATGACCCCTTTATAAAGATGGATGTAATTGTAATGGTATCATATGATGTTAGTGATAATATAATTGATTTGCATGTCTTGGTTTTGGAGTAAAAACTGATTGCTTTGTAATTTGGTCTTGATGCTTGTGTTTGGTTGAATAAAGGAATTTATGAATCTTATTTTGGGGTTAAAAGGAATCCAGAGTAGTGTAGTATCATCTTGGAGGGTGTTGATTATCCATCATGGCATTATCTTATCTTCAAGTGGCAACTATGACATTTTTCAAACATTTCCAAGTCTATTGGAGGCATTTTAGAGTATCTTATAAAGTATTGTAAATGTGATTTAATGTTTTTCTAGTATGCATTCACGTTTCCTATCTTAGATCAAGAGTTTGGGATGTTCCCATGGTCATTGTGCATCTCCACATCCTCTACTTTCATTCATCTATGGAATCTAGTGTCCGGAGAATTGCTTTTATTCCTTCTCCCTTGAGTTATTTTGGGTTTTTCACGTTCAAAATACTTCTTGGGTATCATTTTCATAGTACAACACATTCATGATGTCCAGGGGATCAATCCATACCTTTGGCTCTCTGATTAGTCAATATAGATGTGCATCTAGAGGATGACAACTTAGGTACCAGTCCTAGGTATACTAGCACCAAAACTAGTTATTAACTCACCTAGAGGACATAGGCAAAGTCCTTTTCACATGCCAGTGTCCCAATTGGGTACCTCAAGTTCACCTAGAGTGCCTATATCCTCAACTTCTTATTGGTAGGGTTCTTGGGGCCTTGGACAGGTAAAACTTGTTCACAAAAGTTGTTTGTTGGGTTGTGAAGTGTCTGGATAACATATTATGGAGTACATTTGTCTATCCAATATTGATTTGTGGTATTGATTGCATTATTTTGTGTGCTCTTCTTCACATGAAATTTTTCATCATACCCATGACAAAGGAGATGGTCGAGATCGTCTTGCAATATCTTCTAAAGTCTTGTGAAGTTGTAGAAGGGTCAAAACCCTTTTTATCATCCCTAAGGTGTCTCTAGCCTTCAATTATGGTTGGTTAACATTTAGGAACCTTGTGATAGGATTTCATTTTAGGATTAGAAGATATAAATATAATAATTTCATGCAAATATATCCAACAATGCAAATAAATATAACACACATAAGTAGAATAAGAAGACATAGATTTAATGTGGTTCACCCAATCCTGAGCTACATCCACAAAATAGAGAGTCCAATATTATTATCCAGTAATTTCAACTGATTACAACCAATGATCCCTTGCAACACAATACCACTGCAAAAGCTACAATACTTCTTCACTCTAACAAGCCATAAACCTAACACCATTTTTCTTATAGAAAAACCCTGACCCTAAAACAATACTTACCTATCAACATTATCATATTTCCACAATCCATTTAAATCAATTATTTACTTCTAGATTTGATTGTGTAAGTGGTCTTAGCATCAACATTTTGGCTCACACTTTGTGATCCATCATCAGGATGTAATACTTGCCTGATCAGTCACCACAAATCAACAATCTCCCACTTTGAGACTAATTAGGTACCACACTAAACAATCTCCCACCTAGAGACTGATCCTGTAGGAATACCACTACCTCTATAGCTCCCATTGGAAAGAAACACCCTGGACTATATTGTTCAATTTTATTGTTTTAGTCTTGAAGACCAACTGAAGCTGAAGAGGAGTTCAACTTCTCCCTTGTCACTGCCTTTGTAAACATATCTGTTGGATTTTCATCTGTATGTATCTTTTCCAGCCTTAACTGTCCATCATCCAATACCGACTGAGTGAAGTGATACCTCAAATGTACGTGTTTTGTCTTTGAATGCAAGATAAAATTCTTGGCAAGATGAATGCCACTCTGGCTATCTATAAACAAATAATTGTTAACCTGTGTTTTGCCCAATTATTCCATGAAGGATTGCAACCATATCATCTCCTTGATTACGTCTATTTCAACTAGATACTCTACCTTTGTGGTGGATAAAGCAACCACCTTTTATAACCTGGAGATCCAACTCACCATTATGCCACCGACAGTAAAAACATATCCTATTGTACTCCATCTGGTATCAATGTATCCTGCCAAATCTGAGTCAATATATCCTTGTAAATCAGTATTAGAGCCTCCAAAACATAAACATTTGTTGGATGCACCTCTCAAATAGCTGAGAATCCATTATACCGCATTCCAATGCTCAACTCTAGGATGACTTATATATCTGCTAACAACTCCTACTGAATGTGAAATATCATTACTAGTGCATACCATGGGATACATTAAACTACCTACATATGAAGAATAGGGAAACTTGGACATTTTTTCCTCCTCCTCTTGTGTCTTTGGACACATCTCCTTATTCAAATTTAAATGACTAGGCAAAGGTGTATTGACAACTTTTGCGTTGTCCATGGAGAATCTCTGCAACACCTTTTCAACATAATCAACATGAGATAAAGTCAATTTTTTGTTCTGCCTATCTTTGCAAATTTTCATACCAAGGATTTGTTTTGATTCCCCCAAATCCTCCATAGAAAATGATTTTTCTAACTATTTTTTTTCTCTTATGTGATCCATGTTAGACCCAACTACAAGTATGCCATCAACAAATAAACATAAAAGAATGCAACTGTCATTATCCAACATCTTAAAATAAACACAATGGTGAGAATTACACTTGCTGAAGTCGTACTCAACCATAAAACTATCAAATTTTAAATACCATTGTTAGCGTGCTTGTTTCAATCCATATAAACTCTTCTTTAATCTGCACACAAACTTCTCCTTACTTGTGACCTCAAATCCTTGGGGTTGTTCCATATATATCTCCTCCTCCAAATCACCATGGAGAAATGTAGTTTTCACATCTAGTTGTTCCAAATGCAAATCTTCAGCAACCACAATACTTAGAAGAGTACAAATAGAAGTCATTTTTACAGTGGGATAAAATACCTTATCAAAATCAATTCCTTTTTCAATGCAAATACCTTTATAACTAACCTATATTTAAATATTTTATTACCTCCATCTTCCTCTTTCAGCCTATAAACCCATTTGTTTTGTAAAGCCTTTTTACCTACAGGCAACTTGCATAATTCCCAGGTCTAATTTTTCAACAAGGAGTCCACTTCTCCTGTCATTCCATCCTCCCAATGAGCCTTGGTATCCAACTGCATAGCTTCATCATAACATTTTGGTTCACCACAATATTATAGAATACAAAGAGGTAGAAAACCTATTAGGAGGTCTACTTAGCCTTGAAGATCATCTAACATTCACTGCAGTTGGTGGTATTTGTTGTTGTTGTTGTTGTTGCGCATCATCAAGAACCACTAGAACATCACCTTTAGGAGTATCATCCAACACCACATAATCATTTTCTTTCTTTTCATGCTGCCGCAACTGGTCTTTGTACAACACTTTCTCATTGAATATGACATCCCTTCTTCTCACAATTTTATGATTCTCAAAATCCCAAAGTCTATAACCTAAATCATCAATTCCATATCCAGTAAATAGATATTTCTTTGATTTATCTTCCATCTTGGTTCTATTTTCAGAATCTATATGAGCAAATGCTTCACAACCGAAGGTTCTAAGAAAAGAGTAACTCACCTTCTTACCTATCCATGCTTCCTCTAGAATACCACAACCCAAAGGAGTAGAGGGACCTCTATTAATTAAATAAACATCAATGTTTATATCCTCTACCCACATGTTTAAGGTAAGCCCAACATGTAACCTCATAGTCCTTACATGCTCCATTATTGTCCTATTCATGCGTTCAACCACTCCATTTTCTTGTGGAGTCCTTGGAACTATTTTATTTTGTGCCTACAAATACCATTAGAGGAACATTAATTTTAAAATTATTTTCTGCAATAGTCACCACCATTATCAGATCTGAGACATTTTAGTCTTTTACCAGTCTCATTCTGAACCAAGCTTTTTCAATTTTTAAAAGTTTCAAATACATAAGATTTATGCCTGAGGAAATAAATCCATACTTTCCTAGTTGCATCATCAATGAATGTAATATAATATAGAGAGCCACCAAGGGAAGATACCTGAGCTGGTCCCCATACATCTGTATGCACAAGCTCCAATTTTTCATTTTTCTTTTCCTTCCCATCCTTCACAAAACTAACTCTCTTTTGTTTTCCATACACACAAATTTCAAAGAAATCCATTGTGACACATTTTAGACCTGGTAAGACTTTGTTTGAATGAAGTAGTTTCATACCTTTTTCACTCATATGCCAAAGTCTGTTGTGCCATAGTGTTGTTTCAGAATCCACATCGACTGTTTAATGTTCTACCTTCTCAACTGTAGCAACTGTTCCTGAACATTGAATTTTCTCAGCAACAATTAAAGTAGAAGGAAAAATATGACTTCTACAAAGATATAAGGTGCCTACTTTCTCACCTTTTTCTACTACTAGTGAAACTTTTGAAACATTCCATTTTTTATCATTAAAAGTAACTGTGCAACCTTCATCACCTAGCTATCCTGCTAAAATTAAATTCCTACTCAGCCTTGAAATGTACCTTACCTCTTGTAGTATCCAATGATTCCCATTCTGCAACTTAACCTTAAATATTCCCTTCCCAAAAATCTGACAGGGTTTATTATCTCCCAAACAAACTAGCCCAAAATCCACTTGGACATAATAAAATAAATAAATTCTACGAGGTGTAGCATGAAATGAGTGATGACATTAATTTTCCATTAGTATGCAAACAATACTTTTAGTAAACATACACCAAAATACATGACAAAGAGAAAACTGAAAATCAGATATAAAGAGATCATCGAAAACTGCTAAGGACAAAGAGAACCAATGACGCAACTTTGTGTGTACACCAAAAATGCAAAGTCAGAAGGATAAAGAGGAACCCAAAATGTAGTATATAGTGCAAACTGAGATACAGTTAAAGAGAAAACTGAGAGAACAAAACCAAAAGACAGTTAACTGATTTCAGAGCACAACCGACCATCAAAAACTGAGAGTCAATTGTAGCCCGCAAAAAGTGGATCTCACTTCCACATCAGATAAAATAGTCTTATTCTATTTATAGAAAATTGATTTGTTTTTAAAACCATTTCTTTAGGGACAAGAAACATGAATTTAAGTGCTTTAATCAGTCTAACTGATTTAAAACACATAGACTAGGAGATCAAGGTAAAGTTGTAAACCCGATCTTAGAGTTAACATTGTTTTTTGTGAAACTTGATGATGTCAATACATCTTATAAATAAATGATACAATCATTCAATATACATGTATGAATATATAATAGAGGATGAATGAAGCCTATGATCACATCTATGGATCAAATTGAAAGTTTCAAGAACCAAGACAACAAAAGGTGAATTTGGTTATCAAAACCAAGAACAGAGGCTACCGAGAATCAGAGGTATTATAAAATCACATTAGGTGATAATATTATTCATGTAAACTTAAATTGATCTGTATCAACAATAGGAGATTGCATTTACCTGGTCAAATTGTAATTTTCTATCATTCTAACAAGTGGAGCAAAGTGTAAAAATCCTTTCAAGAAAGGTGGATTTAACTGTCCAATTATAAATCTCTTAACCAAGTGCACACTCAATAGTGTTGCTAAAGCTCTTAACCGAGTAGACTTTAACAGGTCTCCACAGATACTCTTAACCGGGTAGATCATCAAAAGTGATCAAAATTATAAGCCTTAACCGACCCCTTCCTATCTGCAGATAGTGAAGATTTTGTGGGTGCCATCCCCACCGTAGTTTTTACTTCCTATCAGGAGTTTTCTGTGATATCATATCATGTGTTATGTGTCAATTACTTTCATGAATGTTTCTATGAATGTTCACATGTATGTTAAGTTTATGAATTGATATAACTCACATCAAGATAGTATAGATCAGATGAATGGATATACAATTGATTACACAAAGGTTAATTGATTAAAGGATACAAAAGTTTTAGAGGTACTGATTCACCCCTCCCCTCTCAGTACAAACTTCCCATTAATTCCAACAATTCATATCAGAGCTAAGTCTCTTCTTTGGAAAAGCTTAATGGCTTTAGAGAAAAAATCATATAATGGAGAAGTACAGACTCGACAAGATTATTGAAAATAAGAAGCTAGAAATTCAGATGTTCTATGAGCAGTATAAAGAAGCTAGAATCAATATGAGACAACTGTTAGATGAAAGAAAGATTATGGAATCTCACTGTAATGAGACAGATTATCACGAGGAAGAGATACCAAATTTCTTTGAGTCTTCAAGATCAGCCATAAGCAAAGCATCAGATACATCAGAAGAAAAAATCACAAGCCTAACTGAAATCAATCAGCATCTGGCTAGACAAGTTAAATTTCTGCAAATCGGTCAAGAGACACAGATGGTAAGGATGATTGATGTCATGAACAATGCTAGACAAGCTGAGAAAGAAAGAACACTAGCTATTGATGATAGAAGAAAGATTACAGAAAAGATACAAGAAAAAGAGTCTAAAATACAAAGACTTATAGAGCATCACCATGAGATTACAAATCAGATTATTCTTATGAGTCAAGAGGCAAACAAAATAAATTTTGAACTCATTGAAATAATAGAAGCTATCGGTGAGCTAAGGGATGAGAATGAAAATTTGAAACATAAAATAATAATTCAACATTAGCATAATGAAATTATCAAAAAAGCTGAAGAAAGCAATAAAAGAATGGATATTTTTCTTGAAGGACAACGAAGAGTCAACAACAACAATGGTCTAGGTTTTACCGAGAATGGAGAATCATCAAATCAAACTAATCCAAAGAATGTCTTTGAAAATCCAAGACCAAGAAAGCGTACATGCAATAAATGTGGAAAGCAAGGCCATACATCAAATGTATGCAGAGGAAAAATGAAAGGTATTTCATAGGATTTTGTTATAAATATAACAAGAAAGGACATAAAGCATATGAATGTAAGTTTGAGATGAAACAACCAAAGAAGGAAACCTACATGGACAAATACTGTCCTACCTGCAAAATGAATGGGCACACTACTCTTGAATGCTAGAAAAATAAAAAGCAAGCATGGAAGCCTAAAGGTCAAGAAACTCCCTATCAACCAAAAAGAGTCTGTAACCAGTATGTATGGGATTACAACACTTGGACAAATTGTAAAACATGTGGAAGATTTGGTCACATTGTTGCAAACTGTATGAGATAGTGGACTAGAAAGTCTAGAAGTTGGACTAACCTCAGAATGGCATGCTTACACTATCATAAAGTTGGTCATCTCAAGAAAGACTGCAGAGACTGAATGAAAAAAACCAACACATATCCCAATGGAAACACCATTGAAGACATCTGGAGGGAAAGAGACAAAATGTGGAGAAAAGCTTCAAACAATGATGAAGCTGGACTGAGCAATGTAAATGGTGACACCCCATCCAATGGATCTGATGACATCACCACCACCACCTAAGTAGAACAAGTAAGTATGGAACTGCATTACCCCAAGTTATTATTTTACATCATTTCCATAATATGTTGATAAAACTCTAAATTAGCATAATTAAAGATGCATCATGGTTTACTTGTTAAAATCTGCGATAACTATGCTATTGGGCATACATACTGAAATCCGTCAATATACAATCAAAGCTGAGAATGCTCACACTTACCGAGAAGTGTCAGTTAACATAAGAAAGCAAAGTTACTAAGTGTAAACTGAGCCTCGTTGGTAACCTAGCAAAGTGAACAAGTTGTTTGCAACACCGAAACCCGTCGGTAAAAGCAAAGAGTTGAACAACCACTCCAAAATGACATGTTGTCACCAAAGAGAAGTTAATGTATTAACCAAAAAACTTCATCTTCACACACTAAGGAGTTGGTAAGCATTAATGACTTGCTTTTTAGGTTAAATGACTATAAAAAGGTGACTGGACGGTCTCATTGTTCACCACGACCAGATCAGAGCGACAAGAGCAATTTTTGTGCAAACAATGACAAGATCATAGAGCGACATCAACTCAACCACCAGCACTCCAAAGTAGATCAAAAACAACAATTGGTGTATGCAGTAAGTTCTACAACAATCGACAACTCTATTTTGTGTATTTCACAGAAAGCCCTAAATCAAAAAATGGCCACGACTTCAAGAACTGTGAAATCAAAGAACACCAAGAAGGATGAGTTTAAGCTCATCAAGAATTCAAAATGTGAGGAACCACACTACAAGATTCACCTTGAGGTTGCCTCACAACCCAATGATGTTGGAGCATTCTCGCGAATACCAGCTAGGGTTTTTCTCATCAAAGATGTGCGAGCATTCATACACTGCAAGATTGCAGAAATCAATGATTTAGAGGTTGAACAATATTATAAGAAGCTATGCAACAAAGATGGAACATTAAAAGATGAGAATAAACATATAGAAGTGAAAGGGATCACTAATTCCATGTTATTCCAGAAGGTCTTCAAAACTGAGTGGATTCAGTTAGTACTGAGCCAAAATCACAATCAAAAACTATGGCTGGATGAACCAAAGATGATAACCCAAGATGTTATCCATGTAGTCACCGTTTACCCTGTAACTGAGAAGGTAAAAGCACTAAAGCACCCACCCAAGGCTAAGACTGAAAAGATAACAGGAGCCAAATGGGATGATAGAGGATTAAAGGTATCCACCATTACCGATGATGAGATGAAATTCAGAGTATGTGTTCTAGGATATAAATTATTTCAAGCCAACATGATGAACAACATAGCATTTGGTATAGTAGACACAACTTACAAGATTGTGAAGAAGGGAACTCAGTTGGACCTATTCAAACTTCTACTGAACCAGCTAGAAGAAAATTTGAAGACTATAAGGAATGCAAAGTCAAACACATGTAAGTTTGGCTCACTTATTATGTGCATTTTCTTCTACTTTCAAGAAACATTCCCATTGGTAGGAGATGTGAAATGGGATAGCACAAAACTAGTCACCGTGTAGATCAGTGAACACATAGCCTCACTAGGAGATAATTTTGAAACAATCATGGATGAATACTTTAATGTATTCAAAGACCAAATGCAGAAGAGGGTAAGGATCCCCGAGCAACTCATTGAGAAGTATAAAGATGAAATATGTTTCATGGTTAGTACAGACCACACTTATATCAAACCTGTTGTACCAAGGAAAGCATGGCTTCAACCATTATAATATGAAATAAATATAGATCAAGCATCTAAAGCAATCGATGCCTTGTTAAATGAACCATTAGATAAGAAACAACCTAAGTTTGGAACTTATGATGAGGCCAAATCAAGAATCAAATCTGGCCTGGTTGTGAAGAAAATTGTCAGGAAAAAGGACAAAATGGTCAAGAGCCTTAAGAATATACTGTTGGCAACAGAGGAAGAAACCGAGCAGGAAGAAGAAACTGAAAAGGAGGAAGAAACTGAAGGACATCTACTTATTGGTGAAGCTGAAGAAAAGAATGACTCCGAGGCCATAGAGTCAGATTCACCACCTCCTCCACCAACCAAGAAGCCAAGGAAAACATATACTTCTAGAACAAGAAGTCAAACATCTAAGGATTCAAGTCCTTCACCTTTGAAGAAAGGAAAAGTTAGAACATACAAGCAGAAAGCAGCCACACTAAAAAGAGGGCCAAACAAAAGAATAAGGAAACTCATTAGGACCCAAGAAGACATTGAAGACACCAAGCAAGATGAAGCTGTAGAGGCAGTAAATGACAATGTTAAAGCTCCAGAAAGCATTGATGACATATGCAAATCTATTGCAAATTCAGGATCTATCACAGATTCTAAGATTAGAAGATGGTTAAAACTAGATCCAAAAGATCAGAACAAGGTTGAAGATGCCATCATAGAAAAGATGTACAAGTTCAAATGTGTACTGATTCAGTTTGAAGGCAATACTGTACCAAGGGAACTCTTAGACGATTATACTCTAGATGGATATTTTATTTGAAGAATGAGAAGGAAATAAGAGAAAGAGTACTTGTTACTCTCATGCCTTCTGAATCCAAGAAGGAAGAAATTGATGGGATGATGGAGAACCACAAAAAGAAATTCTCAACAAAGTTGAGAGCCTACAAATTTCTTGAAGGGAGGCTTATATATCTTGAACAAGAAAGCCACAAGTAATGGTGTAAAATTATAAACAAACCTATTGAGGAAGATAACCCTGAGAAAGACCTACAACAGAAAGATGTTGATAAGGAAACTCAAGAACAAATATTAATCAAAGATACAGAAGATGATACATCAGTTGAGTTAGAAAAGGAAGAACAAGACACAACCGACCACAAAAATATGGATGTTGCAGATGAAACATGGCCTGACACCACAAAGGAAAACATTGTGGATAACACTATCATTGACATTACTGATGATCTAGAAAAATAAGTAAACAAAGATGAAGATGTCAATGTTACCAAGGACACAAGAGATGAGTAGGACACAATAGTTGATACTGCACAGGTGAACATACTAGGCAACATGCCAATATTGATACAAGAAATCAATATTCTACAAGAAAAATACAAGTCACCTGAAAAAGATACTCCCGAGGATGCAGGGGAAGAGGAAAATAAAGACAACACCTATGATCAGAAGGACATCAAAGACACTCACACGGTAACCGATACTAACAAGGTTACAAGAGGAGATACAAAGAAAGCAGATGCAAAAACAACAGAAAAGGATGCACAAACAAAGATAGAAGAAGTACATAAGGACACCGATGAAGGAGATAAACCCAAAGATGACACTCCTAAGGAAATTGACAAAGTTTCTACCAACAATGTGAAGGTTAATTTGGAGACATCTAGAGAAAACTGAGAAGCTGAAACTGATACAAAGAAACAAAAAGAAGTACAACAAGTAACTTCATCAAGCACAACTGAAAAAGTAGAGAAATTGGCAATGGTACTGCATTCAAGTGCAACTCAAAAGAAGAAGAATAAATCCAAGAAGAATAAGTTGGAAGTCACTTTGGATGAAATCATTGAGATACCAAAATGTGACCCAACTACACTTGATTATGAAGCATTAAAAGAATACGGTGAAATATGCCAAAGGCATTACAGGAGAAGCTAAGGAAATAACACTGAGACTCCAGGGTACTAGAAACAACAAGGGACATATTACACCAAATTGTACCCAATGTTTATTTTGATCAAAACAAGCCAATTATTGATCAGCTAGCCACTCTCACCGAAGTAATTACCACTCAGAACATTGATGCAGAGAAGGCAATAGAAGAGAGAACAGAGCAGAAGTACCAACAGAAACTTATTGAGAACATTAGCTAAGAAGTGGTAGTCAACAAGGTAAACCTTTCAAAATTCGTTAGTGAATTAGATCCAATTATAACTTAAGCTATTTCCTTGATTCAACAACTGAGCACACTGGAAAAGTTCACTAAAGAGAATAGTGAAAACATAGCAAAGTTAGATTCAGATCCAGCTAACAGTGCAAACAACTTAACCACTAATGGAGACAATGCACTAAAGCTACATTATGAGAAAATCATTAAAATAAAAAGGTTAAGGAACTATGGGAAGTAGAGACACACTTCAGGGAAGAAGTCACCGAGCTCCAAGCTCAACTTCTACCAAACCTAACACTGCTTCAACAACACATCAGTTCAACAAGGCAACTAATAGCAACCCCCGAGATGTCTGTAGCAGACAACATCTACGATATGCATTCCAAGATCACACTCGAGCACATGGCTCTAGAAAACTTGAAGGAAAAATGGGAGAAAATGATGGAAGACATGAAATCTTCACACTCCCACATTTTTGATAAGCTATAAGGTATAGACCTTTGCCCTTAATATCAAAAAAGGGGGAAAATGATATGTATTCATATGGGAAAATGATATGTATATGTATTTAAAAAAAGGAAAGATATGATATGTACAGATAGGAAGACAACTATACAGTACTACCAAAAAGATGATATACCAACATATACATGGGGGAGTCATGAAATGACTAAGGATATGACTAAGGATTATATATGTTGTACATACTTAACATTTTGTTAGTATTTTGCACATATCACTTTTTGATACTAATGTCAAAGGGGGAGATTGATGACATTAATTTTCCATTAGTATGAAAACAACACTTTCGTTAAACATACCCCAAAAGACAGAACAAAGAGAAAACCAAAAATCAGATATAAAGAGATCACCAAAAACCGCTAAGCACAAAGAGAACCGATGACACAACTTTACCGATAATGCAAATTCATAAGGATAAAGAGGAACTCGACAGAGGAACCCGACATTCAGGATATAGTGCAAACTGAGAGACAGTTAAAGAGAAAATTGAGAGAAAAAAACTGAAAGATAGTCAACTAATTTCAGAGCACAACTGAACGACAAAAATCGAGAGTCAGTTGTAGCCCGTAAAAAGTGGATCTGACTTCCACGTCAGATAAAAAAGTCTTATTCTATTTATAGAAACTTGATTTTTTTTTAAAACCATTTCTTTAGGGACAAGAAACATGAATGTAAGTGCTTTAATCAGTCTAACTAATTTAAAACACATAGACTAGGAGATCAAGGTAAAGTTCTAAACTTGATCTTAGAGTTAACATTATTTTTCATGAAACTTGATGATGTCAATCCATCTTATAAATAGATGATGCAATCATTAAATATACATGTAAGAATATAGAAGAGAGGATGAATGAAGCCTATGAGCACATCTATGGATCAGATTGAAATTTTCAAGAACAAGGACAACAAAAGGTGAATTTGGTTATCAGAACCAAGAACAAAGGCTATCAAGAATCAGAGGTATTATTCAATCACATTAGGTGATAATATTATTCATGTAAAACTAAATGGATCTGTATCAGCAATAGGAGATTGCATTTACTAGGTCAATTTGTAATTTTCTATCATTCTAACAAGTGGAGCAAAGTGTAAAAATCCTTTCAAGGAAGGTGAATTTAACATTCCAACTATAAATCTCTTGACCGAGTGCACACTCAACAGTGTTGCTGAAGTTCTTAACAATGTAGACTTTAACAGGTCTCCATAGATACTCTTAACTAGGTAGATCATCAGAAGTGATCAAAATTGTAAGCCTTAACCGGCCCCTTCCAATCTGCAGATAGTGAAGATTTTGTGGGTGCCATCCCCACCACAGTTTTTACTTCCTAACAAGAGTTTTCTGCAATATCATATCATGTGTTATGTATCAATTACTTTCATGAATTTTTCTATGAATGTTCACATGTATGTTAAGTTTATGAATTGATATAACTCACATCAAGATAATATAGATCATATGAATGGATATACAATTGATTACACAAAGGTTAATTGATTAAAGGATACAAAAGTTTCAGAGGTACTGATTCACCCCTCCCCTCTTAGTACACACTTCCAATTAATTCCAACAATGAGGCCCCTAAATATAGAACCCATGAATTATAAACATTTTCAAGGGAAAGAAGAAAAACATCCTCTTCAGATTTATTACTTACCACATTTGCCTCCTTATTGCCTTCTTATTTGTCCCCTTCTTTATTCTTTCGAGACCAACAATCTTTCTTCTTATGACCTGGTTTCCCATAGTACCAACAATCATTTGGTCCTCTAGATTGAGACCTCTTACCCTTTTATTTTCCTCATGATTTCCCATGACTTCTAGAATTTTTTCCTCTCTCCTTTGGTCTGCCTCTACTTTCTACATTCAAAACACTACCTGATGTGGATCCACCTGAGCTTTTCCTACTAATTTCCTCACTCAGAATAACACCAATAACATCATCAAATTATGGGGTATTTGAACCAGAAACAAAGTTACTAACAACCATTACCAAGCCATTCCATCTTTCAGGCAAAGAACAAAGAATCAAAAGAACCCTAATTTCTTCATCAAAATTGACATTAACAGAAGATAATTGACTAGTAACTGTATTAAACTCTTTTAAGTGATCAATAAATGACCCACCTTCTACTATTTTCATATTAAATAAAATATTCATAAGAAATACCTTATTTAAAGCAGAAGGATTTTCATATAACTTTGCTAGGGTTTCCATCAACTCTTCAGTTGTCTTCACTTATGTAATATTAAATGACACTGATTTTACAAGGTATAAATGAATACTACCAAGTGTCTTTCTATCCAAAATATCCCAATCCTCATCAGACATTACTTTCGGTTGCTTGGATTTTCTTCCTAACGACCATCATAAATCCTTCTGATAGAGATAGTTCTCCATCGACATTTTCCATAACTAAAAGTTCTACATATTAAACTTCTCAACCTTTAACTTACCCTCATTTTCCATTACTCTGAATCAACTGTGAGACCTTCCTATAGAGGATAACTAAAAATAACCTGCTCTAATACTGTATGCACCCTAAAATGGTCGCATGGACTATGGGCCCCCATTTATCAATTTATCAAATTCCTGAATCAATGCTTTGCAATATTTTTAATTCAAATCAATTTCCTTGATCAAATCGTAATTAATTCAATTATTTCAATATTTCCTAAGGTTTGATCATTTCATCAATTATCTTATTTAATTAAAAGAAAACAATCCCTTTTTATTAAATAAAATAATCTTATTTAATTAAAATTCCTTTTTAATTAAATAATCTTATCTTATTTAATTAAAATATCTCTTGATTAAATAATATCATCTCATTGCCCGCTAATGGGTGTCAGAGGGTTCATCCTCTCTCAAAGATCAAAGAGGAGCTTAGTAATAGTTGGAAACCACCACCCCCCGGTTGGGTTAAGATCAATTTCGACGGAGCATCCTGAGGTAATCTTGGGACTTCTGGAATTGGGTACATAGCCCGAAATGACAAAGGGGATATCTTGGCCTTAGGGGCTAAAAGATTACACAATGACACTAATAATGAAGCAGAATGCCTAGCCGCAGTTGAAGCTGTACTCATGCCGAGGAAACTCCAGTTTAGGAGAGTCCACCTTGAAGGCGACTCCCTCCTGGTAGTAAACAAAATCAATAAGGGCTAGATGGATACATGGTACCTAAATAAGCACATCAGAAGGATTAGAAGCATGTTGGTAAATTTTGATGATTTCAAAACCTCTCATGTTCCAAGAAGGGCAAACAGTTTGGCGGACCGACTATCAAATGTAGGAGCAGACGGATCCCTCGAAGATAAATTCAAAATCTTTGAGGAATTTGTTAATGAAGATTAAAACCAAAATAAAGGTTGCTACAATCAGTGTTGAGGTTCCTTTACCGATAAATGGATACTCATGTCACACCACCATTGTATCACGTGGTTGAGCACAACGATTACAGGTTCAAGATGTCATGACATGAGTTAGTGGGGGCAATGTAATCCACACACCAAGATCTCATGGGATGTGAAATTTGAAGATAGTACTCGGTGCAGTTAAGAGTAATGATGATTGCATTACTACCCGATGGAAATAATAGCCCATTCTAGAGGCTTCGACGACAAGTATATACGCCAGCGACATCTTTTAGCAAATAATTATCTCAGTAAAGATAGAACAAAGCTATGGAGGCAAATTTCTCACTGTCGTCATATGGTAAAACTCCCACCTTTGACTCGCATATCACTACAAACAGGCTGAGCCATATCTTCAACGGCGATGGCAAGGATTTCTGGTCAGCCATCAGAGAAATCCCCAGGGAGCATTTCTTGCAGAAGGGTTGGAGGCCAAGAACCAATATGGACATCTCATCCATGTTTGTTGGTTTGGCTCTCATGGTTGCAGACTCAAAAGTAGAGGTGCGGAGGGTTATCAGCCAGTGTATGGTGGTGAAATGGGTCGGTGGTGTTGAAAATATCATTGAACAGGCTGAGGTTGGACTAGGGCTACGGATGGGTAATGAGCCCTTTTGCATGGTGGGAAGGGGAAGTCATGGTTTGCAACCACTGGTTATTTGGTCAATGGAGAGCCCAGAGGATGTGCATTTGGCTCAAGCTTTGGCAGGGTGGAAAGATCTGCTGAAGGTTTTTGAGCGGAGCAAAGTGAAGGCAGAAAGGGCGGAGTCTGTTCTTGAGGAACAGAAAATGAAGAAAACACCCATTAAGTCTGTAGCAGCCCGCGATATCGATGGCATGCCAATGACCCGTAGGTAAATCCCGATCACTCGACGGGGTGCAAGGGCTAGGGCAGCCAGGGAGGCCAGAGCAGAACTGAAAATAAAGGGTGACATATGTGCTGCTGGTGGCGACCATCCCAGAGTTGGAGAGCTGGTTGATAGGTGGGGTGCATTTGCTAACTTCACCCAAGGCAACACAACTAAATGGTTCTCTTAGGTGAAGCTAAGGTTACCTTTTTTGGCTGGTTTTTTCTCTGTCTGTAGACCTTTGTTAATGGAGGTTTTTTGCCCTGTCAGATACTGTAATGCGGACATAGTTGTCTCGTTTTGAACTTGTAGTTGCTATTTTTATCTTGGTATTAACGCCTTTATGACCAATATGTAAATGCTTGTTTAAATGAATACAAACTATTATCACCGATAAAAAAATAATAATAATATCATCTCATTTAATTAAAATATCTCTTTTAATTAAATTAAATAATCTTATTTAATTAAAAGAAAATCTCTCTTTTAATTAAATAAAATCCCCACTTAAATCCCTGTTTGTTGAAAAAGGAAATAAATTAAATAAAAATAAATAAAGTTCCTTTTTCTACACATCTTCCTAAGTGGTGGGATTTTTGCCTCTTAATCATAGCCTTTGATTTTGCCTCTTAATCTCTACCGTCCATTTCTCTTTATAAGGAAACCTCTCCTCATTTGATAATCAAGATTTTAGGCTATTATTATGCTGCAGGTTTGGAGAGCAGTTTTGGAGGAGAATTTGAGCACTTGAGCTTGGATATTGCAACTTCTCTCTTCTTGTCTTCTTTTTTCACGCCCCATGGTAATCCATTTAGATTAATTTTGCACTTGCATGTTAGATTAGATTCATGTTTCCTTTCATAGATTAATCTTGCATTTGTATTTCCTTTCATAGAATAATCATGCATTGTTATCATATAG
>MU224884.1:1394271-1515405 GCA_018584345.1 Thuja plicata
ACAACACATCAATTTGGTTACGGGGAAACCAAATGGTAAAAACCCCGGTGGGAATTAGTACCCACAAAGAACTATACTGTTTATAGTAATCCCTGTTAAAAGATCTTTCAACCCTGTTAGGAGTTGTCTTTACAATGCAGTAGTATAGTGACCTGGTTAAGGGTCTGACCTTGTTAGGAGTCTTTTACAATAACCCTGTTAGGGGTGGAGGACTCACTGTCCAAGTGGTGAAGGCTACAACCTTCTAGATATTTGATACACACTGTATCAACAAGATGAACTTTTGCATGTAACACTGCTTGTCTAATCAGTTCCTTTTTGTGCATCGATGCTTTAACCTCTTGTAAAGCATTACAACAATCTTCTCTATGTTCTTTGAAAGCTTCTACTTCAATATCTATATTATCAACATATGATAAATATAGCTCTGCTGCTTTAACACTCTGCTATGCTTTTCTAATCTCTGGCTTTCACAACTCTTCTTATCACAAATGACCTTCTATAAGTACATACACCAAGTATGAGATCATGGGACCTATTAGACGACTCTTCATAACATCCTTGTTAGCTCTACTAAGTGCGCAAGCATAATTACAACCGCGCAAGTACTAACTAAATAGACGTGTCGCTTCACTAAGTCGGCTTCACCAATTTAACTATAACTTTGTAATCTTCTTGAAATACATTTGGTGCCTTTAGATTAATATCAAAAACTCATAACTCGTCATGAATATACACATGCATATCTTGAAGATAGGCGCAACTCAATAAACATGTTACATACGTCGGCCTTAAACCGTTATTCCTCCAAAACTGTAACCGTCAATAACAGAATTATATATCTTTACTGAAACATCATATCTGACTCTGCGTGTATGAACATAGCATAATAAACATGTCAACAACATGTATCTATCCACACAAGTCTTCATATCATCATATGAATAAGTACATACTGAAGTACTGCTGTGTATTATATGTTGTCATCAATGACAAACATACAATCAATCAACTGTTCAGAATCAAATCTCCAACAATATGTGCTCTGCCTTGATTGTTATTTTTCTTGATAATCTCTTTTTCCTTTGACAACAATTTCTCTCTTGTATGAACTCTCTCCCTTTGTTACTTCTCTCCCTTAGATGGATATTTCATATGTAATCAATTTCTCTCCCTTTGTTGATTCTCAGGAACTTCACTTTATGATATAATTATATAATCTTTTATGATCAATGAGATATTCTCTCATTTATGATAATGAGATAATCTCTCCCTTTGACAACAATTCCAAACAAAATTCATCTATATCATGTTCCATCCCTTTATATAATATATTCCTTGAATTTCCCTATCCATCAGCAATACAATGTCTCTAGTATTCGGTGCATACTTGTACCTTGTTGTGTATAGATGTATCTATTGCTATTCATCTCGCTGTTTGCATCAACATGAATTATCTTCAGATTGTGTGTAGGTTGATACATCCTCCTAGTCAGCTTACTAACCGATAGACAAGGGTTGGACCCCTAGTCTTTGTCTCAGGTACTCAAATGTATCTTTCGGTAATGGCTTGGTGAATATATCAGACAATTGTTCCTTTGATTGAACATATTCCAGTATCACCTCCTTTGCTTGCACTTGTTCTCTTAGTTAGTGATACTTGCTAGCAATATGCTTAGTCTTAGCATGCATGACTGGATTCTTAGAAATGTTAATTGCATTGGTATTATCACAATAGATAATTATTGGTTCAAGAATCTCCATATTCATACCTTCCAGCAACTATTTGATCCATGCAATATTGGAGAAATTTGTAGCAGAAGCCACATACTCTGCTTCTGCAGTAGAATGAGAGATGCATCCTTGCTTCTTGTTGATCCATGTGACAAGTCTGTCACCCATGAAGAATGCTCCTCTAGTTGTGCTCTTTCGGTCGTCAATGTTTCCAGCCCAATCAACATCTGTATAGACTTGTAGCTCAAATTTTCCTTCTCTTTTATACCATAATCCATAGTCCTCGGTGTTCTTCAGATATCTCAAAATTCTCTTGACAATAGTCATATGTGATTTTTTGAGATTAGTAGAGAATCTTGCAACTATTCCAACTGCATGTGCTATATTTGGTCTGATATGAACAACATACATTAGTTTGCCAATCATTGATCTATACAAGGTTTGATTTACCTCATTTGATTTGTTTTTTTTTGTCATCTTACATCCGGTAGCCATAGGTGTTCCAAATGGTTTGGAATCTTCCATCTTGAATATCTTCAACACTTCCTTGATGTTTTGGACTGAGTGATATATATGCCTGCATCTTGTTGAAGAATCTGTAGACCAAGAAAGAATTTGATCTCCCCAAACATAGACATTTCAAATTCTTTTCTCATTTCATTAGCAAAGGATTTGCATAACAATTCATTTCCCCCAAAAATGATATCATCAACAAAAATTTCAGCAATCAGAATATTACCATCGGTATCTTCTTTTAAGTACAGATTGCTATTTTCACTTGTTCTAACAAATTTTATGCTAATGAGATAGGAGTGAAGTCTTTCATTCCAGGCTCTAGGTGCTTGTTTCAATCCATACAAGGCTTTATGTAGTCTACATACCATGTTTCTCTTGTCTGGATCAACAAACCCTTCTGGTTGTTCAATGTAGACTTCTTCTTCTAGTATTCCATTTAGGAATGCAAATTTGACATCCATCTGGTATACGTTGAATCCTTTGAATGCAACATAAGCAAGTAGGATTCTAACTCCTAGTTTAGCAATGGGTCCAAAGGTTTCTCCATAATCAATACCTTCTTCTTGTGCATATCCCTTGCATACTAACCTTGCTTTGTTTCTTGTGACTTATCCATTCTCATTCAACTTGTTTCTAAATATCCATTTGGTACCGATGACTTTCTTGTCATCGGGTTTTGATACTAGTGTCCATGTACTATTCTTCTCAATCTATTCTATTTATTCATTCATAGCACTGACCCATTCTTCATTCTCAAGTGCAGTATTAACAGATTTAGGCTCAAAATCACAAAGTAAACATTTGGTGTTTAGTGAATTACTTCTTGTTCTCATTCCAACCTTCTTGTCTCCTATGATTTGATTTTGTGGATGATGCCTTCTGACATACTTGGAAAGTTTTGGTTCAGCTCTTTGTTCATCATTCTAATCATCTTCTTGACCTTTGTTCTGATCTCCATTGTTCGGAACACCATCTTGAGGATTTTCCTAATTTTTGGTAATTGCAGCCTGATGCTCGGGTGTAATGTTTTGTTGCTCAAGATCAGTACACTGTTGCTAGGGTAGAGTGTCAGGTTCTGTATAAACAAACCTGTTGTAGTCCTCTGGTTCTCTTCTGCTTTCCTTATCATTCTTTTTTGCAAATTCATCTATTTTCATATTTGCACTTTCAATAATTTTGTTAGATGACTTGTTAAGACATTTATAAGCCTTTCTTTTGGTTGAATACCCTAGAAAGATACCTTCATAACTTTTGGATTCAATTTTTCCATTTCTATCATTCTTCAAAATATAACATTGACTACCAAAGATTTTGAAGTAACTTACATTGGGTGTATGACAATACCAAAGCTCATAGGGTGTATTCTTTGTGTCCTTCTTCAATTGTACTCTATTAAATGTGTAGACAACAATACTGACAACTTCCCTCTAGAAATTTTGAGTGATTCTTTTCTCAATCATCAATGTTCTTTCATTGTCAATAATTGATATGTTTCTCCTTTCAGCAATTCCATTTTGCTGTGGTGTTCTCAGTGCAGAAACCTGTCTTTTAATTCCATGCTCATTGCAATAGTTAGTGAATTCATCTGAAGTAAATTCCCCTCCTCTATCTGACCTTAAGCATTTCAATTTCTTTTCACTTTGTTTATCTACCATAGCCTTATACCATTTAAACATATTGAATGCTTCTGATTTATCTTTTAAGAACATAACTGTCATCATTCTAGAATAATTGTCAACAAAGAGAATAAAATACCTATCTCCATAGTAACTCTTTGTCCTCATGGGTCCACATAGATCTGTATGGACTAATTCTAAAATTGTATTAGATGTATGGGTTTCACTCTTGAAACTAGACTTTGTCATTTTACATTTTTGACAATTCTTGCATATGATATGTTTGGGCTTAGTCATGCTCGGTAAGCCTCTGACATTCCTTTTGTTTCTTTCCTTTATCATGTTGTCAAAATTCACATGACACAATCTTTTGTGCCACAACCATATGTCTTTGTTTCTAGCCATTAAACAATTTGTGTTAGTGTCATCAAGATAGAAAAGGTTATCTTTTGTCTTCTCATCGGTTCCAATCAGCCTTCCTGATTCATTGAAGATATTTGCCTTCTTATTTTCAAATGCCACTTAGTGACCTGTATTATTTAGCTGTGAAACACTTAATAGATTATAATTCAGTCCTTTTACCCAGTAAGAATTTTCACATTTGATCAGGTTATTCAACATTATAGTTCCTTTACCTTCAACTGGACAAGGTGTATCATTTCCTATTCTCAATGAACCACCATTATAGTATTCAAAAGTCTCAAACTTTTGTTTATCACCGGTCATATGATGAGTGCAGCCACTATCTATGATCCGGACATCATTCTTACTAACTTTAGATATGAGTGCAGTTTCTACATGCCTTTCTTCTTCTCCGTTTGAATCATCCTTCATGGATACAAATACCATCTCAATGTCTTCTTCTGATTTAATGTTAGTGTCATCAAATTTGTTCTCAGCTAGGTAACAAGATTTCTTCCCTTTGTCCTTGTAGTCTCGGGTATTTCTTTTGTTAGATTGTCAGTTTCTTCAGTAATCCCTGTTATCACCTATATCAAACTTCTTCTCATATGATCTGTCATTACCTCTATCATCTTTTCTTATGTTTGGACATCTTGCAGCAAAGTGTCCAACCTCTTTATAATTGAAACATATAAGTGGTAATTTAATTTTTATCTACCTTTGCCTCTCTGCAGTCTTCTTGCCGTTAGTGCTTCAATCTCATCAAGTCCTTGATCCTCATTATCACTTTCACTATCATTTCTAATAGCATGTCTATGACTTGAATTGCTTATTTTCAAAGAAGATTTGAATGCATATTATATACATGGTAAGATACAATTATGAAAGTTATTCATCTCAAATGAAATCAGTCTACTAATCAGACTATCTAGAGTAACTGTATTGTTTGCAACCGCTCTCATTTCTTGAATAGAAAAAACTCTAATAGCATATATAGGCAGTAAGGTTCTTAAGATTTTACTTACCACTGTCTCCTCTTCAAGTACAACTCCAACTCCTTGAATAGCATTGACTACCTCTTTGATTTTGCAACTATACTAAATGATATTTTCTCCTTCTTTCATCATTAGGTCATCAAACCTCCCTCTTAGGCTTTCTTCCTTGGCTCTTAGTACATTAGCATCTCCTCCATGTACCAGCTTCACCTTATCCCACATTTGCTTTGCAGAGGTGAATATTTTGACATCTTCAAACTCAACATCAGAGAGTGATGAGGCAAGTTCTACCATTATGCAATTACGCTCACGCTTTAATCTTAATTTCTGAAGAGTGTGAGGTCCTGTAGGAAACACATATTCAATATCAATGTATTAAGTAACATCATTGTCAATACCTGATAGGTGGAGTCTTATTATGCTTTTCCACAATGCAAAGTTGTCTTAATTCAACTTGGGCACATCT
Source organism: Thuja plicata (assembly GCA_018584345.1). NCBI lineage: Eukaryota > Viridiplantae > Streptophyta > Pinopsida > Cupressales > Cupressaceae > Thuja > Thuja plicata. The sequence goes on from MU224884.1 coordinate 1,400,001, forward strand.
CATCTTTTCATCTTGTGATATTTTTCTTGAGTTGTTAAACTCCCTTTCTAAGCACACAAGCTTTGATACCAATTGCTAGTAATAACTCAGAAGTGGGGGGGGGTGAATCAGTGGCCTCAAAAAGATTCCACTTAATCATCCCAAAAACTTAGTACCACAATATTAAGCCTCTAGTTATCTTCAGTCCTATAAGATGAATGCCTTCAAATATACTTATCAAATTACTACTACTCAGAATGCTTTGTTAAACCTTATTCTGTATGTTTACCGAATAGCAGTTTGTTAATTTACCGAAAATAGTTAATTACTTAGAATATACTGATTAATCAAGATTAGCTATGTGTAATGCAAAACACTAAAGTAATGACTCATAAACAAATTGACACATGGATTTTTAACGTGGAAACCCTATTAGGGGAAAAACCACTTGGGACCGGTAACCCAAAATTTTCACTCTTCTGAAGTGAGCTCGGTGAAGAGCCAACCCTGTTAAAGGTTACAAACACACTGTTAGGTGTGATCTTGTTAGAGGATTTAAAAGTTTAGTCTGTCACTTGATATCAGGGATTTCTATGCTACCTTCCTTGTCCAAAATCTTCTGGTTTGTCAAATGGTATCTAACATCTCATGCTATCTTCATGATCAAGCTTTTTGATACTCCTTGGGATGTATCTCAATATAGAAAGGATATTTAAATCCTTCTTGGTTAAGAGACTTTCTAAATCAATGGTTAAACTGAAACAGTATGATTTGTTCACATATACAACTTATACTTGTATATTTTCAGATCTATTATAAGCTCATGAAACAAATCTGATCAATATGTCCTTTTAATACCTTTGCTCTACTTTTGTTCTGCTCAGTGATGCTATGCTTTGTTGCTCGGTGTCCACAAAAAACTTTAGCTCTTTCCTTAACTTGATTGATCAGGACTGTATAAAGTTGTTCCTCATCAGTTTCTCTTCAACATCCTCTTTTTCATTCAATCCCCTTAATTTGTAATGAATTTAAGTTGTCTCTTTATATACAAGATATCACCGTTGTTAGGTTCTTGATTTTCTTGATCTTAGCGTGATCCACAATCTTAGCCAATCATATTTAAAGCAAAAATTCTTGATATATGTCCTTAATTTTAGTGTTTTGACTCTTTGATATCTTTGGTCCACACTCCAATTCTCCTCAGGCTTCTCTGTCGGTTTACACTATGATTCTGGCCATCAGGTATGCTTGTGATTCTGTTCATCCGTAATGCTTGTCAGTGTTCTTGCTCGGGCATCACTGTGACTTGACTTTTGGTGATCTCTGTCCATTGGGTTCCACTAGCCATCGACATTTGAAGTTACATAGTGAATTCTTGTCTTTTATGCATTACTAAAGGCATAATCTTTATCTCTCTGATTCTCTGAAGTCTTTGACACTTTGATTATAACTGATTAGATTATATCAAGTTAACATCAATGACAATACAATCCATTAACTGATTTAATGTCTTGAATTATCTTTCTGCATTTCGGTGATCAACTTAACATCTTCAAACATTCAATCAGTTACATGTCATCAACATCATTGAGGAAAGACTACAGAGCAACCTGAGCACCAGTCTATCGAGAGACAACTTTAATTCTGAGAAATGTGGATTCGAGTTACACGTCAGATAAAACACTTATGTTTTATATTTATCTTTAAAACTTATTTTTAAAACCATTTCTTGAGGGACAAGTAAAGCAAATGTAATTGTTCTAATCAGTCTAACTGATTGAAAACATGCAAATTAGGAGATCAAGGTCAAGTTGTAAACCTTTGATCATAGAGTTTTCATAGTTAAGCATGAAACCTATTTAGGTCAATTCATTGTATAAATAGATGTGTAATCAATCAGAATAGATGGATGTGATGATTATTGTAGCCGAAGATCACATCTAAGGATCAGATACAGAGTTTCATGTAGACAGATAGAAAAAGATGAAATCAGTTATAAAAAAAACAAGATTCATGGCTACCGAGCAGAACAGAGGTATTAATCAATCACTATAGGTGATACATCATATTGTAAACTCTAAAGGATCTATACTCAACGATTCAGGATTGCATTTTATTAGGTCAATAAGTATTTTTGAGTACATTCTAACAAGTGTAGCAAATAGAAAAAATCCTTTAAGAAGGTGGATTTTGTTAGAGTAATTATCTATTTACACTTATTAATTAGATCACTTTGATTTAATTAATTAAGTTGTTTATTACTCTAGTTTACTTAAGCTATCTCTTAGGTGCATTATAATTAATATTTATATTAATTATTAATGTGCAACCTAGCTTTCCTGTTTTAGGGTTTTGTTCACCTTTATAGGTTGAACTTTGTAGTTTCTTTTGAATTAATTTAGATTATAATTTTGCTCTCACTTTTTAAGCAACTTCTGATTTCTTCTCCTTCTCTTTCTTTGCTTCTCTTCTGTGATAGGTTCTTGCATGCGGGTGTTCTTCAGGTTTCTATGGATTTGTCTCTCAAATCCTACATGGTATCAGAGCTTCCCTGCTACTGCCTAGTCTGAGGGTTTTTCGAAGCCATGAGTCGCAGGCAAAAGCCATAGCTTCTCTAGGTCTTTTCCTTCATTTTGGAGGAGGTGCTATTTTTTGGATCACTTTGAGCCAAAACAAACTCCACCATTGCGCTCAGAAGGCCTGGGAGAGTCAAAAATCATATAAAGTTCATTGGTTTTGGTCACAGTGACCCCAGAGGAAATTTTTCTCCCTCTTAGGCCGTACGACACAAATTTCAAAAAGAAAAAAACATTTTTTTTTACGTTTTTTGGGGCCTGCGCAGTGCAGCCGAGGCGCGCCACCCCCGCACCACCCTGGCGCCACCCCAGCCCGGCCCGCGCCTGGCCCTAGCTGACATGCCGCAAACTGGATCTGTTGCCCGGTCACCACCTCCGCCGGCGGCTCGCCACCTGCCGCTAGCACAGTCAGCGGTGATGTCACTGCTGACGTCACCCTGCTGGATTTTTTTTCGGCCAATTTCAAAAAATTTCCAGCAGCTTTTCCACTTTTTTCCGGCGACAGAAAATTTTTTCCGGCTACAAAAATTTTTTTCCGGCAAGACGAGCATGCGACAGGAAGACGGCTGTCAATTTTTTTCCCGCTGTCTGTGACGGTCATTTGACCATCAAATTTTTTCCCGTTACTGGTTTTTTCTAATGAGCTCATTTTCGGAGGAGCAGTTGGTTTTTTGGCCGTAACTTGTGCATACGGTGTCCATTTTTAGAAAACAAAATATCGTCAGAAAGGTGTTTCCGAGATAGACACAATGGTGCTAGTCTTGATTACTGATTCAATAGTTTGAGCTCTCAATTTTGGCTTTGAATTAGAGGCTTCAGTTTCCTCCATCTCTGTATCTGGCATCCAAGTTTTGTTCTCATTTTTTGTGCTTTCTATACTTGTTTATTTGCTGTACGGGGGGGATAGACTTATACATTGTGGGGGGTGCATTTTATTTCTGTAATTTAATTCAAAAATGACCCTTCTTCTTCCTTCTACTTCTTTTCTTAATGTCGGACCCCTCTGTGGCCCAGCTGACACCACACAATTATCACACCTGGAAAGCACACATGACTAGGCTAATCATGTCACGTGGCTTATGGTCATGTCTGAATGAGAACAAACCTATTCTGTAGTGTCCATTTGAGGTCCTTCAACACAAAAACAAAATGGATGAAGCCATGGATTTGATTGCACTGCACATTTTAGACAGCCTGTTGTTTCATCTGGATGGTTTGACCACTCCTCGCGCCTATTAGGGAAAGTTTACAGATCTTTTTGGCACAGTGAATGCATTTAGGGCACTTCATCTTGATTTAGAGTTGACATCCTTGTCTCCTAATAGTTTTTCCACCATTGATGACTTCTTGATGAAGTTCAATGCTCTTCGATCACTTTTACAGGGATGTGGGAAGACCAAATCAGATGATGAGTGTATCTTTCTGAAACTCTCAAAGCTTCATGGAGAGTTCCACATTTTCTTCTCTACCTTCTATTCCACTATGGATGCCTTGGGTCCTAGGCACAATATGCCTTCCTTTGCGGCCTTCTGTGATCGGTTGACTTGAGAGCAGTCAAAGATTCAATAGTTGAATGATGCTTCAGGTTCTATGAGCCATGCCTTGGTTTCTCACCCATCTCCATGGAAACCAGCGTAGAAATAGGTATCATCATCCATAGAATCTTGGAAGGATTCTCCTTATCAGCATTCCTCTGTCCCACCTCCTTCACCTAAGGGGAAATCAAAGATAGACAAACCCAAGTGTACTTATTGCAATAAGTTCAATCATGATGAGTCTTAGTGCTTTCAGAAGAAGGTCGATGGATATGCCCAACAGATTGCTGATTTGACAGCTCTTCTTCATAAGAGCAACATTGATATTCCTTCTTCCTCTTCTCATTGGTCTTCTTTATCATCATCTCAGGCAGATGGGTCATACAATGGAAAGGGTCATGCCTTATGTGCATCTGTTATCACTGCCTCTTCTAAGTGGTTGTTGGATTCCAGTGCTTCACATCATATGGAATCTTCTCAGAGTTCCTTCTCATCTTTTGCGGCCTCTCCTACCCCACACATCTTAATGGGGAATGACACTATTATGCCTGTGTGTGGTCAGGGTTCTATTGACATTAATGGTGGTGCATTCCATGATGTACTATGTGTTCCATCCTTGTCATCGAACCTTCTCTCCGTTTATCAGATTACTCACAGTGGGACAGAGAAGACAGTTGAGTTCACTACAGATTCTGTACACATCCACGATAGTGCGACTGGCCACATTGTTGCTACAGGGATAGTTGATCATGCCACCCACCCGTACTCCTTCTCCCATTTTGGTCCACCATTTCCTGTGTAAGAGAATATCTCTCCTACTTCATGAGTTCCTAGTGACAAGAAGTCGGGTCACCTAAACTTTTATGTTGCTCTTGAGATCAGTGTTGTGGCTTCTCCACCTCCTCCTCCTATTGCGCCTACCTTTGTTCAGCATGATTCTTCTTTAGCAGTCCCTGTTACGGTCACTCCCTGCATCGAGCCTTCCCCTCCAGATGTTGAGGGCATATCTAAGGACATTCATCTCCTCCCAGCTTATAGATTCATCCCATCTATTGGCCCACCTTCATTGGGGATTCCATTCCAGGAGTCTCATTCATTCTCCTTTGAGCACCATCTCGGCCTTCTAGTTTCACCACTCATTCAGGGGTTCCCTTGTTACTCTGTACCTCTGTTTCTTCCACATTAGAGTTCTAGTGGTTTGATCATTCCTATAGGGGTTCCATCATTATGGGGGGCCTTGGTGTCTCCTTCCTCTCTCATGGGGGGTTTGATTTTACTTATGGTTTTGAGAGAGTCTCTTGAGCCATTCTTTTATGCATTTTCTTCTATCTCTTCTTGGAGTAGGATTTTTCCCATGTGGTTTTCTCTATTTATCCGCTCTATAGAGATTTGGTTGTGCTTGGGTACCTGATCAGGCTTTGTTGCCGGGACCCTCTTTTCCTACTTTCATAGCTGTGCTAGGTTAGCTTACCTCCCGAGCTTCGCTTAAGGGGGGTGTTAGAGTAATTATCTATTTATACTTATTAACTAGATCACTTTGATTTTATTAATTAAGTTGTTTATTACTCTAGTTTACTTAAGCTATCTCTTAGGTGCATTATAATCAATATTTATATTAATTATTAATGTGTAACCCAGCTTTTCCTGTTTTAGGGTTTTGTTCACCTTTATAGGTTGAACTTTGTAGTTTCTTTTGAATTAATTCAGATTATAATTTTTCTCTCACTTTCTGAGCAACTTCCAAGTTCTTCTCCTTCTCTCTCCACTTCTCTTTTGTGATAGGTTCTTGCATTCAGGTGTTCTTCAGGTTTCTGTGGATTTGTCTCTCAAATCCTACAAATTTAACAATCCTTTTGTAAATCTCTTAACTGAGTGCACACTAAATAGTGTTTCTAAATCTCTTAATAGAGTAGACCTTAACCAGTCTAAACATGTTACTCCTAATAGGGTAAGATCATTACAAGTGATCAAACTTGTAAGCCTTAACTGACACCTTCCATTCTATAGATAGTGAAGCTTTGTGAGTTTCATCCCCACCGCAGTTTTTACCTTCTAACAAGGGTTTTCCGCGTTACCAATTTTTGTGTCATGTGTCATTACATTTTATGAATGTTTCTATGAATGTAAACATGCAATTAATTTTATGATTTTATATTACATGCACAAAGATATAATAGCATATACGATTGGTAATGCAAGGAATTGATTACTAAAAGGATTTAAGGTTAAGTGATAAAAAGTTATAAGGGTACTGATTCACCCCCCTCTTATTACACACCATTCCATTATTCCAACAATTGGTATCCGAGCTAGATCTCTTATTTGGGAAATTTTAAATCACTTGAGAGAAAAGATCATACAATGGAAAGGTATAAGCTAGACAAGAATATTGAGAATCATAAGTTGCAGATACAGATCTTCTATGAGCAATACAAAGAAGATAGAATCGAGATGAGAGAGCTTCTGGATGAAAGAAAGGTTATGGCATCTCTCTATAATGAAACAAACTATCGTGAAGAAGAGATACCTAATTTGTTTGAGTCATCAGGATCTACATACAATAATACATCAGACACATCAGAAGGTAGTATTACAAGTCTGAATGAAATTAATCAACATCTGGCTAGACAAGTGAAATCACTACAAATCAGTCAAGAGACACAGATGGTAAGCACGATTGAGGTTATGAATAATGATAGAAAATTTGAGCAAGAAAGAATAATAGCTATTGATGATAGGATAAAGATCATTGAAAAGCTAGAAGAGAGAGAATACAAAATACACTGACTTACTGAACACCATAATGAGATCACCAATCAAATTGTTCTTATGATTCAGGAGGCAAACCAAGTGAACATAGAACTCAATGGGAAATTGGAAGCTATTGGTGAGATAAGAGAAGAAAATGAAAGACTGAAGAATGAAGTAAGGATTCAACAACAACACAATGATATGATCAAGAAAGCTAAAGAAAGCATAAAAAGAATGGATGATTTTCTGGGTGGACAAAGAAGAGTCAACAATAATACCGATCTAGGGTATACCGAGCATGGAGAATCATCATACCAAGATGATAAAAAAATGTCTACACAAATCCAAGACCAAGGAAAAATTCATGCAATCACTGTGGAAAACCAGGCCACCCATCAAATATTTGTAGGAGCAAAGCTATAGGTATTCCTAAATCCACATCTACATTCATAGGAAATTGTTATAACTATAAAAAGAAAGGACACGAAGCACATGAATGTAGATCTAAAGTGAAACAACCAAAGAAGGAAACCTACATGGAAAAATATTGTCCTACTTTCAAAATGCATGGGCACACATCTTTTGAATGCAGGAAAAAGAAAAAACAAGCATGGAAGCCAAAAGAACAAGAAAATACTTATCAACCAAATAGAGTCAGTAACTCATATGTTTGGGATTACAACATATGGAAAAATTGCAAATCATGTGGTAGATATGGACACATAGCTGCAAAATACATGAGAAAATGGATGAGAAAGTCTAGAAGCTGGACTAACCCCAGAATGACATGCTTACACTATCATAGGGTCAGTCATCTAATAAAGGACTATAGAGACTAAGTGACAGAGACAAGCACTTTTTCCAATGGCATTACCATTGAAGATAACAGAAGAATGAGAAACAAAATGTGGAGGAAAGCTACAAACACTGATGATGCTGGACCAAGAAATACAATTGGTGACACCTTATCCAATGGATCTGGTGATAACACCACACCCACCTAAGCAGAAAAAGTAAGTATGGAACTGCACTATACCAAGTTATATTTTACATCAGTTCCATTATACATTGATAAAATGCCAAAATAGAATGAATAAAGATGCACTATGGTATTACTTGTTATGAATTTGTGAATCCAATCTTGTCGGTTAAAAGCATACCAAGAATCATTGGTGAACATACAAAAGCTAAGTTATCAATGCAAACCGATCATCTTCGGTAATCATGTAAAAAGATAATTAGTCTTTGCTACATACCGAGATCCATCGGTAAACATGTGATAGGTCAATTGAGTTGACACTTACCCCGAGCATCACATTCTCACTGAGAATGAAGTTACGATGTTCCCTGAGCGACTCCATCTTCAAACACTGAGAAGTGGGTAAAGCATTAAATGCACCACTTAGGGCATCATCTATAAAAAGGTGATAGAGAGCTCATTCGTTCACAAAGTGATTAACAATGAAGAGAAAAGCACAGAGCAAAGGACAATGACTAGATTATAGAATAAACTTACAAGCACATTCACGGTATTCAGACAAATCTACAACATCTACAATTGATCAAGTGAGTATCTAAGAATCACTGAGGTCACAGTTTCTTTATGAGAAAATCCCTAAATTTATAGAAACAATGGAAACCACATCTCATGTTTCCAAGATCAAGAATGCCAAAGATAAAAAGGTCAACCTAATCAAGAACACTACATGTGAAGAGCCTAAGTACAAATTCTACCCAGAGGTTTCTTCACAACCCGGAGATGCTGAAGCATTTTCAATCATACCACCTAGGGTTTTGCTAATTGAGGATGTACGAGTGTATATCCACTACAAAGTTGCAAAAATTAGAGACCTGGAAGTTGAGGAAGCTTATAAGAAGATTTGCACAGATGGAAACATCAAAGATGAACATAACCATATTGAGGTGAAAGGGATGACAAATGCCCTAATGTTCCCAAATGAGTTCAAGACCGAGTGGATATAAATAGTTCTTAGTAGGGTACATGATCAAAAGATGTGGCTGGATGGGCTAAAACTGATTACCAAGGATGTAATACATGTAGTAACCGATTATCTAGTAACTGACAAGGCCAAGGCACTCAAACATCCTCCTCGACTCGACATAGAAAAGATGATAGGTGTAGTATGGGATGACAAAGGATTGAAGGTAAATTCCATCACTGATCCAAAATTGAAATTCAGTGCATGTGTGCTAGGATACAAGGTATTCCAAGCCAACAGACTAAATAGCATTGCATGCAGAGTAGTTGACACTACTCACAAGATTGTGAAGAAGGGTCTACAATTGGATCTATCTGAGCTTCTACTGAAGCAATTGGAGGAGAACATGAAGACCATTAGATCAAAAAAATCTAATTCATGTAAGTTCTATTCACTCCTCATGTGTATATTCTTCTACTTTCAAGACTTCTTCCCATCTGTCAGTAATGTCAATTGGGACACTACCCAACCAGTGACAATTCAAATTAGTGAATTTATTAAGTCACTAGGGGACAACTTTACATAAGTCATGGATGAATAATTTACTGGATTCAAGGATAGAATGTAGAAAAGGATGAGGATACCAGAATAATTGGTGGATCAATATAAAGATGATATTTGTTTCATGGTGGACATCGATACAAATTTGATCAAACCAGTTATATCGAGGACAACATGGTTAGCGCCTCTTGATTATGAAATAAACATAGATCAGGCCATAAATTCTATTGAAGCATTATTAAATGAACCACTAGACAAATCATTGCCATTATTTGGCACCTATGAAGAAGCTAAGGCCATAATCAAAACAAGCTTAGTTGTTAAAAAGATAGACAAAAAGAAGACCGAAATGGTAAAGACACTTGAAAAGAAGCTACCAGTTAATGAAGAAGAAACAAAAAAACAAGAAGCCACAGAGGGACAGTCACCCGTCAGTGAAGGTGAACAAGTGAGTGACTCCAAATCAACAGAGTCTGATGCACCAACCCCAAAGAAACCAAGGAAATTTTTTGCATCAAGAACAAGGAGTCAAACTACAAAATCAGACTCACCACCAGTTAAGAAAGGACAAGTGAGGACTTATAAAAGAAAGCCTCAAACTGGGAAAACATCAGAACCAAAGAGGAGGAGATTAATCCAAAGCAAGGAAGACACTGAAAAAGATGCACAAACTGAAAATAACAAATTCCTACCATAATTGATGAGGTTGCTACATCAATCATCAAGTTAGGTAGAATATCTGATCCTAAGATTAGACAATGGCTAACTCCAAATCCTGAGGATTAGAATAAAATAGAAGAAGAAATCATCAAGACAATGTGTGTATTCAAATATATACCTATATATTTTGATAAGATGATGCCACAAGAACTTCTAGACAAGTTATCAACAAGGTGGAAATTTTCATTGAATTCTGAAAGAGAAATAAGGGAAAGATCCCTAGTTTTAATTATGCCACCCAAGTCAAAGATGGAAGAAATTGACGAAATGATGAAGATGCACTCAAAGAAGTTCTCAGTGAAATTGAGAGCCTACAAAGTACTGCAGGGAAGCTTAATAGAGCTTGACAAAGAAAGTGAGGATACTTGGAGGAAAATGCTCAATATACCTAAAGAGGATACAAGCCCGGAGAAAGTATTAACACTTACTGAGAAGCCTCACAATGAAGAAAAAGTGGACACACCGAGCCCTAAACACATCTTAATAAATGACCCTGAGGATGTCAATCCATTTGAATTGGAAACATAGGCAAGCACGACCATGGATGATGTACCTCAAATTTTGTAATCATTAGGGGACATAACATATGTCACAATCCAATATGTGACAATAATAGATATCACTAAAGATCCTACCGATGAGGTAAAGGTAGATGAAGATGTCACTGGTGCCACTAAGAAAACTAAGGAAAAAGACACATCAACAGATGCTGCACACATTAATATACCGGGACAAATACCATTATTGATACAAGCTATCAATGTCATCTCATAAAAGGAGAAGTCACCTGACCATGATGCAAGAATAACTGAGGATAAAGGTGAAGAGGAGAAGAAATGCACCACTGATGAACAAAAAGTAACAGATGGAGATCAGAAAGATGCACATGAAGAAAAAGGTGATGCCACACCAAATGATAAAGAAGGAGAAGCTGTAGATAAAGCTAAGGTTGATGTGGAGACATCCACTACCAACCAACATGTAAATACCGAGCAATAGGTAAAAGGCATAACACCCCCAAAGCCTTCACCAAGTACATTAGACCAAGCAAAACATCTTGCTATAGTACTACATACATCTGCCTCCACCACAGTTGCAAAGAAAAATAAGAAGAAGAATAAAAATCTAGTTACCTTGGATGAGATCATTGAAATACCAGACTGTGATCCTAGGACATTGGATCCAGAGTCACTTACAAAGTATGCAAAACTTTGTAAAAGGAAAGCCATCCAAGATAAACTCAAAAAGGAGACCAAGGACACATAGGTACCTGATATCAAAATTGATCAAAATGATCCTATACTTGATCAATTATCAGTTCTTACCAAAGCCATCACATCACAGAATGTAGATGCAGAGAAGGAAATAGAAGAACGTGCAGAGAAGAAGTACCAATACAAGCTAACAGAGAAAATCAGCCAAGAAGTGGCAGAGAACAAGGTAAAGCTATCTGAATTGGTGAATACATTGGAACCAATTATTTCATAAGTTATAACCTTAGTTCAAAATTTATGCACCATAGAGAAATTCACTAAGGATAGTACTGAAAATATTGCAAAGATAGATGCAGATCTTAATACTAGTGCACAAGGTCTCACAACCAATGACAATGCATTCAATTTGCATTATGACAAGATTATGGAAGAAAAAAGGTTGAGACTTGAGATTCTAGAGGCAGAATCAAAATTCAGAGATGGGGTAATAGAGCTCTAGGATCTACTACAACCAGATCTCACATTACTGCAACACCATATGACTTCGGAAAGATAATTGATTGCCACCCCTAGAAATGTCAGTAACAGAAAGCATATATGATATGAATGTAAGAATAAAATTGGAAATCATGACCCTTGAGCACCTCAAAGAACAATGGGAAAAGAAAATAGAGGACATTCAAAAATCCCATTCCCACATTTTTGACAAATTGTAAGTATGACACCTTTGTCATTATTATAAAAAAAAGGGGGAATTGATATGATACAAGGGGAAATGATTTGGTGTGATAAGGTGAAAGGGAGAAATAATGAAAGGGGGAAATAAATGTATAAAGAAAAGTGTATATGCATGTACATATACTATACCAAGGCATGCACATAGGGGGAGTCATATTGACAAGGTAAACACAAGTGTAGATACTAAACATTTTAGTTTTGCACATATCAGTTTTTGATACTAATGTCAAAGGGGGAGATTGATGATCATATTTTGCCATTAGTATATAAAGGAAACAATTTTTGAACCGTCGGTAACATGATCACTGAAAGACAGGATTATAGTGCAACCCAACACAACAGTTTACAAAGGTCACCGAAACTAGTTTTCACTGATAGACAGGTTACAATGTAAACCGATAACATAACCTACAGAGTAACCCGACAGAGCAGCTAACAGTGTAAACTGATAGACAAGTTCACAAAAGAACCTAACAGACAAGTTCATAGTGAACACCAAAAAATAGTCTACAAAGAAAAATGAGAAGCAAAATGTCTACAAAGACATCACCGAGGAAAGACTACAGAGAAACCCGATCACCAGTCTACCGAGATACAACTTTAATTTTGAGAAATGTAGATCTAAGTTACACGTCAAATAAAACACTAAAGTTTTATATTTAGCTATAAAGATTATCTTTAAAACCATTTCTTGAGGGAAAAGTAAAGAAAATGTAATTGTTTTAATTAGTCTAACTAATTGAAAACATGCAAACTAGGAGATCAAGGTCAAGTTGTAAACCTTTGATCATAGAGTATTCATAGTTAAGCGTGAAACCTATTTAGGTCAATTTATTATATAAATAGATGTGTAATCAATCAGAATAGATGGATGTGATGATTATTTTAGCCTAAGAGCACATCTAAGGATCATATATAGAGTTTCATGCAGAAGAAAAACAAAAGATGAAATCAGTTATAAAAAACAAGATTCAAGGGTACCAAGCAAAGCAAAGGTATTAATGAATCACTATAGGTGATACATCATATTGTAAAATTTAAAGGATATGTACTTAGCAATTCAGGATTTCAATTTATCAGGTCAATAAGTATTTTTGACTACATTCTAACAAGTGTAGCAAATAGAAGAAACCCTTTAAGAAGGTGGACTTAACAATCCTTTTGTAAATCTCTTAACCGAGTGCACACTAAATAGTGTTGCTAAATCTCTTAAAAAAGTATACCTTAAACAATCTAAACATGTTACTCCTAACATGGTAAGATCATCAGAAGTGATCAAACTTGTAATCCTTAACCGACACCTTCCATTCTGCAGACAATGAAGCTTTGTGGGTTTCATCCCCACCACAGTTTTTACCTTCTAACAGGGATTTTCTTTGTTACCAATTCTTGTTTCATGTGTCATTACATTTCATGAATGTTTCTATGAATGTTCAAATACAATTAAGTTTATTATTTGATATAACATGCACAAAGATAGAATATCATATATGGTCGGTAATGCAAGGAATTGATTACTAAAAGGATTTAAGGTTAATTGATAAAAAGTTTTAAGGGTACTAATTCACCCCCCCTCTCAGTACACACCATTCCATTATTCCAACACTCTGCACTGACCTCATAACCCATAGGGCAACTCCACTTCTTTCTAGGTTCTACTAATTTAAAACATACACAATCAGTTTCAACCATGAAACAAATTGTATCTTTGTACTTCTCTACCATTACCTCAAGAATTCTCATTATTTCCGTCATCTCCCTTTAAATAATCTTGAACATGCCAAACAAGTTTCCATCCACCCATGTACTATTTTGTTTTTTATAATTGTTTGCCACTTGAATACCCATGGGTTCATTGTCTTTCTACGCCCTAGGGTGCATTCCAGGAAACTTATGAACTATATGGATGTAGATATGTATTAGTAAAGATCCAAACCTGAATGCTTTTGATTTGTCTCTCTTTATTTTCTTAACACTCTCCAAGAATTGTTGTCTTAGTACTTCACACAAGTTGTATGTCACATTTTCCTTCGCTATTTTATAAGCCATCATAATAGCACCCACAGAAACTAAATTAGGTCGACTATTGTAATGAAGTTTGTATCCCAAAACCATAGAAATCAATCTTACATTTTGTTGAAAGATGTCAGAAATTTTCATTTCCCTCTTGTCCCATTTAGAATGTGTTAAGGTTTCAACTTGTTTCTTTGTGTTCTTCTCTGCATTAGGGATAATGCTAGTATTATCCAATCCAGTCACATCATGAATCAAATCACTCAAAATATCAATATGCTTCTCACCTTTCCATAGAACCTTGTCATGGCCTTTGCTAAGAACGATCTTGATCCATTCTTCCTCATCAAATTTGTAGAGTTCCACCATTCGCATGATGCTCAGGTTATGTAAATGAGCAAACTCGTCCTTCCAAGATTCATCATCCTTTATCATGTCTTTCATCTCTTTGAAGATTTAAAAATCCCCCAATGAATCATACTTGCAATTAATGTATGCCCTAATATCCTCCACATGAATCACAACGTATGGAGTTTGCAAAAACATGCCTTTAGGATCATCTTCCATGGATTTGCAAGGGTGTTTCTTAAAACTATACCTCAGACTCTCACTAACATCAAAGATCAAATAAGTATCCATAGTAAACAAAGCCCTCAGAAGATCAAAATACCTTTTACTCGATGAATCAGGGTATGCACACTCAACAATCACATAAATTCTCTAGCTTCTCTGCTTTATCCTTCGGTATCCTTTAATTCTGCTCAAACGGTGACTAGAAATGTTTAAGTAAATGAGCTTATACTTTGCCATACACAAATTGACACATTTACCAATGAGCTTATAAGTTGGCAATGATCCAGTCATCCATCTTTCTAGTGATCATCCAATATAATGTGTATAACCATGCGAATACTGATATAGACTCTAAACCAATCACATTTACTGACCATAAGCTCACATCATCTTATTCCACACAAACAAGGACTAGACACTTTTTTTTTTTAATATTTCTCCAAAGCTCCCCCTAGGGCCATGCTTGGCCATTTACGCTGAAGTCACAACATCAGGCGAGGGTTTAGTAGCATCTACTGATTCTCGCTGAACCTTAGTCTCACTTTATTCCTTCACTTTCCATACTTTACGACTGTCATTGTGTCTCCTTCCTTCTTAAACATTTGATCAAACTCATACTTGTAATCTGTCAATCTCTTACCAACATCACTAACATTTTTCTTTATAACAATAGGTGGTGGTCTTATGTTTCTTACAACTCCATTATACCTACAAAACTTTGCTATATGTCCTTGATTGTTACATTTATAACATGTAGGAGATGATCTGTTCTAATTAGTAACCTACAATTCCTTGCGATGTGCACAAAGTTGTTACACTTGTAACATGCAATGTTAGGTGCTATTTCTTCTATGATGTAATCTTATTTAGTGCTTGATTAATCAAATTTTCTACATTTTTATTTCTTGTTCCCATATTCATAGCAATTGAAACAATAACCAGAAAAGGGCCTACAAGGAGTCTTACCCCTGCAATCCATCTTCATGTGACCAACTTTGTTACATCCAAAGAATCTTGCTCTGAAAGGTCTGGACATCTCTCTAGGTTCCTCTTGCTGTATATGGTCTTCTTGCTGATTAGGTGTCTTATCTGTTTTACCTTCAGACCGTCTTTCTTGAGATTTAGAACATTCCGCTTTATCAAAACCAATTCCTTTCATGTCACCTTTAGGTTTTTATCTTTCCCTCTATTCATCAATTTTTTCATTGCTTGCATGAAGTTTTTGAATGTGAGTCTTTGCTTCAACAAGTTCTATATTTCTCTAATTCCTGATACTTGATCCCGTAATCATCAAGTTCAAACTACATCTTTCCCATATGAACATTTGCATTCTTCAAGATCTCTTCAAGTTTGGTCTTTCCATCTTTTTCTTGTTGAATTTTATTTAGCCATCTGAATAGTAGTAACTTCACATTCATGTTTCAACACTTCTTTGTCTTGTTCAAGCTGCTTAATTAGATCAGATGAGTCATTTTCAGATTCTTCCTTTATCTTTTCCATAAGATCTTGCCTTTGGTTCCTGGAAAGTTCAAGTTTCTCCTTAAGCTTCTTTATGAAACCCTCAGCTCTACTCAATTTTAATTTTAATTCAGCATTATCATCTTTTGCATTATCAAGGTCTTCAAGTGCTGCTTCAAAGTTTTCCTCCAAACTACTTGAATCCATCTGGATCTCCCTCAAGTTTTTAGGCTTTCTCTCCAAGGGCCACAAGCTCTGCTACCAATTGTTAGGATTAAGTAATACTAAGAGGGGAGGGGGGGGGGGTTTGTGAATTAGTATTACAACACTTTTAATTTCAAACTTAAAAAATTCAAGCTTATCCACACAATTACTAAAATAAGAAGAACATACACATAAAGTAAACAACTCATTACACTTTGATTTGTTAATGAGGAAACCATGGCCAAGGGAAAACCCTAGTGGGGATGATACCCACAAATAATGCACTAAGAGTAAAATGTCTCGGTTAGGAGACCTAGCCCTATTAGTAACTAAATATTACATTTAGTACATATCCCTATTAAAGGGTAGAAACCTTGTTAGGGGTATTACAAGGAGCTCACTCCTCTTACAAAGAAAAAATGTCTTTTACAATGATTTATCAAAAAGTGAACTATACAAGCATTTGATATGCTCAAGTAGTCTTGGTTATAGCTTGCAACATCCTCTATCTGATTCTGACATCATAATGCATCTATATATTACCACATCTCTTCGCATCTCAAAACATCTTCACATATATACTCGATCTCATAACTCTTTCAGTCGGATCACAAATACATCACAAAACATGTCCAACACTTAATCAAATAGAAAATACATATTCGACAATCATACATAAATAAAATTAGGGTAGGACCCATACCAAATCCAAAGTATCACTTCTAGATTCCACATTATACTCTCTTAAACATCACGACCACTCATCTGCCCTATTACACTGTTGCACTATCTTCGCATAACTTCATCAAGCTGTAACTCTCTCTAGTCAACTCCAAAATACAAGATACCTTCACTGAAGGTCTACTACATCTCATAATACATTCCTCTAAGCTCACAAAACTTAATTCATCACATACTGTGCTCGCCAAGAAAAACTGTACACCTATACCCTTTCAACTGCTTCCTGGACTTAGTCATTTTTCCAAACAGAATCTCCATAACTAGATTGTGCTCCAAGTGACCATGGAAACAATTAGTGTTTACATAAATGAAAACCTATATTATATACTCATCAGGACACTTGACAACACCTTTCCATAATGCTATTGTTCTTCCATTGAGGTTTCTCAACATTATCTATTGGCTCAGGCACATCCTCCTTCACATAGATTAGAAGATCATTTTATTCTTGTGCAATCAGAACTATGAATTTCCATGATGTGAAATGCACCATCCATCCTATCTTCAACCTTGAATCCACTCACCATTTTGAAACCTGAAAGAATCAAACTAGAGGGAATGAAAATAATACTTTGATGCTAGAATAAATTTGGTTCTGGACCTTTCCTTAAACCTGGATCTGATATCGTTCAAATTTAGAACCATAATTTCATAAAATAAAATGTTGATAATTAAAAAAAAATAATAACACTAGAGAGGCCCTGGGAAAACCCTCCTACTTGAGGGAAAAACCCAGCCACACCAACAAAATAATCCTTTTCTAAATAATAATGATTAATTCTCAGTACAAAGCTCACAAACTTTCAAGCCTTCATACACTTGAAGATAATACTATGCTTTCTTTACAATAATAGTCTATCTGCAACACAAATATAAACAATCCTAAATAACACTACACACATAATAGTTTGATAGAAAACACCAATTCCATACACACCATACGATAATTCCTTATCAAAATCACCGGTGAAATAATAACCTCTAGAAATATATCCCAACTACAGAAATCTCAAAACAAAAATAATATAGAATAAAACATCTCTTTTGATACAAAAATGAACACCATTCTCTATCAAAATGAACAACAACCACCAAAAGTATTGTTTAGAAAACTTCATCCTAAGCAATAGATTATTTATGTTCACACTTTCATGGCATATGAATCGATGACAGTTACTAGTGATGTGTCGATTTAGTTTCTTCATGTCTTCAACCTATGATTCTAAGAGATGGGAGCCATGATATGAATAACCCATTTAATGCAAGATAACATGTCTTCAATGCATGATATGAAGAGACGGGAGCTAGGAATGTTTACTTTTACAAATTGGTGATGCAACATATGAAAGATCGACTTAGTAGCCATGACATTTGTGAGTCTCCAAATACTAATAGTTACTCATGCAAGAAGTCTTGAGACTACTGAGACTCTTCATGTGGAATACTATTAAGAATTGAAGAATCTCCACAAGATCAAAATGCTCGATCATGAGAAGGAAATAGGCATTGCAATCATACCACCTATATGTTGATGAAGTCATCACAGGTAAGAAAAATGTCTCTTGCAACTACAAACTCTAACACTCCCTCTTAGAAAAGGAGATATTTGATTTTAGATTCTCATGTCATGGAGTCTCTCAACATGACAGTCACAATGGAAATACCCATTTGTGAGAAAAACTAAATTTATCATAGATTCTCTCAATGTTATAGCATCATGGAATCACTCAACATGATGTTCACCATGACTACTCCCATGTGTGAAATAAACATAACCTCACATCAGAGAGTCACTCAATGTGATATTATCATGAAGTCTCTCAACATGCCATACACTATGGTTACTCCCATGAGTGGAAAGAGCAACAAGGGCTTTCACCTCTAATTTCTCCATCTCAGAGAAAAATGCATTACAAGAGATTTCACCTCAAATTTATTCATCTGAGATAAAAATGCATTACAAGGTTTTTCACCTCAAATTTATCCATCTTAGAGAAAAATTCATTATTAACAAGTAGCAATAATAAATGAAGCCTCTCTCTCTCTCTCTCTCTCTCTCAACAAGAGCATTATTTTTCTACAATACCAAGCTTATCTCAAAGATATGAAAACTTCACTCTAGAAAGTGGCTTGGTGAGAATGTCAGTTATCTTCTCATTAGTACAAATTTACTTGAGTTGAATTGCTTTCCTTTGAACCATATCTCCTAAATAATGATATTTAATCTCCACATGTTTGGTTCTATCATGAAATACTAGATTAAAATAAATATTCACACAACTTTGATTATCACAATGAATCAAAATTGGTTCCAAAGAGTGCTCAAACAGTCTTGTAAAAATCTTTTGAAGCCACACTGCTTCTCAAGTTGCCACACAAGCTGCAATATATTCAACTTCTACTGTACTTTGAGCCACACATGATTGTTTCCTGTTGCACCAAGAAATCATAATAGAACCTAAGCTAAAACAATAAACATAAGTATAGAGGGGATACATATGGAAAAGAGGTGAAGGAAACCACAAGACCTGGAAAATGCACGCGGGCTAGTACCAGGAAGCTGAGTCCAAAGGAAGATAAAGAGACGGAAGACCTCAAGAACTCTGTCAATTAGATGTAGATAATGGTTATCCAGGCACAAGAAATTTTGGATGACATATAGCTTTCCTTTTTTTGGTCCTATTTTTTTTCTATCCCTGTTATTGCTTGTAGATTTGTGGGACTTTTTGTTAGGATGTTAGCCAGCTAGGATTTTTTGCTTTCCTTTCTCGGTGCTTTGGCACAGTTTCAATTGAACTTTTTGAATATTTGTAAAACTTTTTTAAAGGTTTTGGTTCCTCATAAAACCTATTATTACATAATCAGAACAATAACTAGAAGTACTCTTCATGTCAGGCATACACCCGACCCAATTAGAATTAGAAAAACCTTGTAATTTCATATCTTCACAAGAAGTATATTTTAGACCATATCCCACTGTACCACACAAATATCTCAATATATGTTTTAATGCAACAAAATGAAACTATCTAGGTTCACACATGAATTGAATAGGAGCGTTAACAACATAAAAAATATAAGGTCTAATATTGACTAGATACATCAATGGTCCAATTAATTGCCTATACATGGTGGGATCTACTAATCTAAACTAGTTGCACATTCATGTAACTTTTTCAAATTTGTTTCCATAGGTATTGTCATGGAATTGCAATCCAACATACCAAATCTCTTCAAAATGTCTATAGAGTATGTCCCCTGACTTGGTATAATCTCATTAGGCCTTTGCCACACTTCTAGTCCTAGAAAGTAATGCATAAGACCAAGATCTTTCATCTACAATTCAGAAGCTAACTCTTTCTTACATTTGAGAATGATATTATTAGCTCTATTAAGAAATTGATCAACATAAAGGACTAATATTAAATATTTTTTATCCATTACCTTGAAGTAAAGATTTGGATCTGCATCCATTTTTTAAGAATTCCAGGCTCAATAAGTATTGATCAATCCTCTCATACCAAGCACATGGTGCTTTCGTAAGGCCATACAAATCATTTTTCAATCTACATACATGGGATTCCTTCTCATGAATCACAAAACCATCTGGATGCTCAATAAACACCTCTTCTTCAATCACATCATTAATAAATATTGTCTTTACATCCATTTGATGTAATTTCTAGCCTTAAACTATTGTAATAGAAATGATAGTTTTGATAGAAGTATACCAAGCTATAGGAGAAAATGTCTCCTCATAATCTATACCTTCTTTTTGAGAGAAACCTCTTTCCACAAATCTCTTTTTATACTTCTCAATACTCCCATCAACTGCATGCTTAATTTTGAACAACCACTTAGAAGACACAATTGGTTTTCCTTTAGGCCTAGGAACGACATCTCAAACATCATTTTTGATGATAGATTGATATTATTCATCCATAACATATCTCCATACTTGATGATTATAAGCCTCTTCAAAACTTGAAGGTTCAGAGTCAATGATGTGACTTATTAATGTAGCATAACCTGAAAACTTATGAGGTCCCTTACTTTCTCTTAAAGTGCCACGAGGAGCTGCATACTTTTTAGCCTCTTGCATGGTAGGTATAGCCCACAAAGGTCTCTTTCTTTCTAATAAAAAATACTTAGACCCTTGGTTGATTCTATGGGATCAACAAGATTAATAAGTTCTTATAATTTAGAAGACTCCCTCTTAATCTTAGAAGGGTAATCAAGAGAAACAATGTCCATATCTTGAGATGTCTCTTGTTCTTCTCTAATAATGTCTATGGAAGTCTCTTTTGATCTTTTTAATGACACTTCTTCTCCAAATGATACATCTTTGCGGATTTCAATATGCTTTTGTCCTGGAATGTATATTATGTAGTCTTTAGAAGACTCACTGTAACCAACAAAAACTCCTTTCTTGCTTGAAGGTTCTAACCTAGACCTTTTATCTTTAGGCACATGAATGTAAACAAGACAACCAAATATTCTAAAATGAAAAAAATCTGCTTTGATACCTGAGAATGCCTCTTCAGGAGTCATATTATCCAAAATTCGACGTGGACTTTGATTTTGAACATAAACAGTTATTTTGCAAGCTTCTGGCCAAAGAAAGGTTTGCATATTTTGATCATAAATCATGGATTTCATTACCTCAACAATGGAACTGTTATTTATTTATGCAACTTCATTTTGTTGTGAGTTATATGGGACAAAAAACTTCCTCTTAATCCCTACTTCAATACAAATTTTTGAAAGACACTAGAAGTATATTCCCCTCCCTTATCTAACCTTAAAACTTTGATCCTTTTTTTAGACATGTTCTCAACTTGAGCTTTGAACTCTTTAAATATAGAAATAACTTCATCATACTCATATTTTAAGAAATAAATCCAGGGGTATTACACGAAAAATCATCAATAAAAATCATATAGTACCAAAAACCACTCAAAGATGCAATAGACATAGGTCCACATAAATTTGATCTAAAATCTCTTTTTCTCTACTATTACTATTGTGAAAAGGATCTTTAACATTCTTACCTAGAGCAAAACCTTTACAAATAACATCATGCTCTTGATTAAGCTTTGAAAGGCCAACAAACATATTTTCCATGAAAGAAAGAGTTCTGAAATTTAAATGAGAAAATATTCTATGCCACAACTCACTTGTACTGATGGAATCATGTGCTAATGCTTGAATAGGATGAGTAGAAAGTTTGTATAGACTCTCTTGACGAACACCAATTTCACAAGCTGACTTAATGCTAGTGTTTTTATTTCATGCAAGCACTTTACCTTCATAAAAAGCAACTTGATATCCTTTGTCCTCCAACGCTGAAATAGAAATAAGATTTATGTTGATTCCAGGAACAAACAATACATTGCTCAAATGAAGAGGGATTCCTGAATCTAGATGAAAATAAGTAATCACAACACCTTTCATTGAATAACCAACATCATCACCAATAATAACTTACAAATGAGTATATTTTACACCAAGTAAGAAAGATGTTCTCGATATCCTGTAATATGATGTGAAGCACCACTATTAGTTAACCGGGTATTACTATCAGTTGGAACATTGCTTGAAAGGGATGAGATAAATAATAATCCCTCTGAATTGGCACTAGATTATTTATGAAGTGAATCATCATCGACATTTGCAACAACAACTTGATGTTTTGGTCTTGATGAACAATCTCTAGCAAAGTGACCATACTTGTCACACCTGAAATATTGAATTCTAGAGAGATCCTTCTTCTTCTTCGGTTCAAGGGATAAATCTGAATTTATATCTCTACTATAATAATTTCCTTTTCTTCCTTTTCTTTTAGAAATTTGAGCAGCAAGGACATGATCTTCTTCATGATGATATTTTCGTCCATTTCCTCTTGCTTATATGCATTCCTCTTGAATACAATAATCTCTTAGATGGTCAAACTTGGGTACTTCATCTCTTCTACTAATGCCTTGAATAAAAGACTCCCAATAATGAGGGAGATCATTCATGGCCAACATAACCAGGTCTTTATCTTCAATTGAATCTCCAATTTCACTAAGATGATCTTTCAATTCTGTAATCTTCATGAAGTAAGAGATAACAGATTCTCCTCTGGCCATTTTCTTATGAAGTAGTTGACGTCTCAAGGCCAAGGCTCTGCTGGTATTATTGAATTCATACACCATCCAACCTATCTTCAACCTTGAGTCTATTCACCATTTTGAAACCTAAAAGAATCAAACTAGAGGGAAATAAAATAATACTTTGATACTAGAATAAATCTAGTTTTAGACCTTTTCTTAAACCTAGCTCTGATACCATGTTAAATTTAGAACTATAATTGCATAAAATAAAATGATGATAATTAAAAAATACAATAACACCAGAGATACCCTGGGAAAACCCTCCTACTCTAGGGAAAAACCCAATCACACCAAAATATACTCCTTTATTAAATAATAGTAATTGAGCCCCAGTACAAAGCTCACAAACTTTGGAGCCTTCACACAATATAAGATAACACTATGCTTTATTTACAATAATAGTCTATATGCAACTCAAAGAGCAACAATCCTAAAGAACACTACATAAAATAATTTGATAGAAAGGATTAATTCTATACACACCATACAATAATTCATGATCAAAATCACCAACGAAACAATAACCTCGTGAAATATATCCCGACTACAGAAGTCTCAAAAAAATAAATATAAAATAAAAAAATCTCTTTTGACACAAACAAAAACACCACTCTCTGTCAAAATGAACAACCACCATGAAAATTATCATTCTAAAAACTTCGTTCTAAGAAATATACAATTAATATTCACACTGTCGTGGCATATGAATCGACGATAGTTACTAGTGATGTGTTGATTCAGTTTCTTCATGTCTTTAGTGCACAATTCCAAGAGATGGGAGCCACACTATGAATAAATCATTCAATGCAAGATACCATGTCATCAATGCATGATACCAAGAGACGAGAGCCACAAATGTCTACTGTTACAAATTGGTGACACAACATATAAAAAAATGACTCAGTAGCTATGATATTTATGAATCTCCAAATACTAATAGTTATGCATACAAGATGTCTTGATACTATTGATATTGAGACTCTTCATGTGGAATACCATTCAGAATTGAAGACTTTTCACAGTCTTATAATGATCGATCATGAGAAGGAAATAGGTATCATTGAGAATAGGCATTGCAATCATACCACCTGTATGTTGATGAAGTCATCACAGGTAAGAAAAATGTCTCCTGCAGCTACAAACTCTAACACCATTATCCATTTCTATAAAAAACACTTTTAGAAATAACACACTTCTATAAAAAACACTTTTAGAAATAACACACTTCTATAAACAACAAGCTTTCATCTATGGAGAGTGGAGGGTTTCAGAGAGTGAAATAGCAAAAATTTTGCAACCTTGTTCCCTCACCTTATGAGAATGTAATAATCTTTCAACAATGGAACCCCATACTTTGGGGCCACATTCTTTAGCATGTCATCCAATTATCCAATGAATACTGCACATTTCCCTTGTTGGAAACATCTAGTAGAGGTATTAAAACATAGTCAAGATATATGTATTCACTCTATATTGGTGACTCGACCTCAAAATCTCAATCTGAAACACCATTATCATTGCATGGATGATTAGGAAATGGAATATTTTAAAAATTAGTCTTTAATATATTTTTAGACACTTCCCCCAAGAACAACATTTGTCTCTTCTTATTCTCCAAATAGAGTGGGGTATCCATAGATGCAACTCCCTAACCATTATCAAATTTCAAGAGTTGGGAGTGACCAATATGCCATCGATTAACCAATGAATGAATATAAAAAAATTACCTTCCCATCTCATGTGAATATTATAGAGGCTCCTAGTTCCACTTGAGATTTGATGCTAGTCTAATAACTTTTAGAACTCAAGAATAGTTATCTAATCTGAGTAAATATTTAAATGGTCAAAATAGGGGTGTATACTTAAAATGAGTTTTCTATGTATATGCACTATTGGATTCTCTAAGATATTCTATCGATGTGTATAATAAATCAAATGAAAGCAATAAACAAAATTGAAAATATAACAATAATGAAAATTAATCTACCTGTATAACAATGGTTGTAGGAAATTTTGTAATAATACAATAATTTGTTGTGAGTTCTACCTCTATCAAAATCAAAGGTTCAAAATACCTTAAGTGGCCCTTGCTTAGAAAATTTACTCTCTACTATGTAAGTGCTCAAAAAATACACAAGTAACTTGCTTCATTGAAAATGCAATATGTTGCTTCTATTAAAATTAATGTTGTTGTTACAAATATGTTCCTACATAGGAAAATCGATTTTCCTTGTTTTCTCAAATTGTTGATTGTTTCCCTTACACATTTAATAACCTAAATTATTGTTGCAACATTGGACTTTGCTAAAATTCTTCACATTTCATTTTCATTGTACTTGCATCATGACTATCTTCTTTTACTTGTTATCCATTAAGGTTCTAAGAGTTCTTCACCTTCATTATTAATTCCATAAGGGGTTGCCTTTTTTTATTTTCATGTTCCTTTTCAGTACCCTTTACTTTTTAATTCTTATTGTTGTCCTAGCTACCCAAAACAATTCTATCTTTTGTCATTTTGAATCTTGCAATATATATGTAAGATAGTGATAAGGAATATTATGGGCACAAGAGAAAGAAGGTAGTCTTTCTTAAAAAAGGCACAGAAAGTGATAGAATAACATGAAAAATGAAGCAAATATACTCATGAATATAGGAAGTAGTATTAAAATATACAAGAAATGTCATTGGACTATGGTATAGAACAAAAACATAAGTTATGCACATAAATCCTCCAACTGAAAGGTCATTTTTCCTCAAATGATAATGTATGGATGATGGTGGGAGAAGAAATCATTTATGATGCATGTAATTAGAGAAATGATAATTGATAAAATATTGTAATGCATAAGAAGGTAATCAACTAAAAATTGATAAATAAAACTAATAAATGGATATTCATAAACAAAAGTACTAGTTGTGATGTTTTGAAAAGATGCAAAATAGTTGAATAGTTGAATGTGCAGGTCTTTGAAGATATGAATGAACAAATCCCTAAATGACTGCATATATCTAGTTAGTTGCATATTTACCACCTGTTATTTCACCTCATCATCTAAAAATTCACTCTGCACATTGGTTCCTTTGGTTGCATGAACTATCTCAGATACTGCCATCAAAAGGTGTAAAAACTATTTCTATATCAACAACTGCAGGAACTATATCTAATATTGTTATCAAAGGCTTTAAGAGTTGTCTCTAATAATTATATCAATAACAATAGAAACTATTGACTATTTTGTTACAATAATAGTAGTAAACATAAACATAGCAACTATTGTGTCTTCACATGTAGTAAGTTTATAAAATTATCTCTATCCATTTACTTTTGATACAACCTTAAGTGAGATTTAACTAGAAAACACCATATGGATAGAATTTTTTTTATCTCATAAGGACACAACCACCAAATAGAATATTATTTATAAAAAATTCTAGGACATGAATCACACTCTTGGAAAACAAACAATTATGAAATGTTATAGATTAGTCATGAACATAGTAGAAATAGGAAGCCACTAACCATCTATAACTTAACAATTTAAGAAAAATAAAATATAAAACACTGTGCAATAGTACTTATTAAATAAAAAACCTATCCTAATCTACACTATCCAGTAAACAAGACTTGCTCAAACAAAACCATTCACTGGATCTATGAGATATCCACCTTTTCTCAACAACTTACATGACTTAAAATGCTTATAGGCAATTAGAAATAGTTGCAAAAATGGTAGAAATGTAATTAACAATAAAAATACTTTTGGAAATATATTAACAAACTTACTTATCAATCCATGTTGATAATACATATTGTTGTATTGAAGTGCATAAGTAAGCCGAAATAGTTACCCTTTAACTAAAACTGCATATTTAGCTTCATCTTTTATTTTAACTTCTTTATTTGCTACAAACATAATTTATGGTGCTTTGTTTTCCTCCATATGATTGATATGTATGATATGACGTCCTCGTGAAAGAAAAAACTTTGAACCCTTCTTGTTGGTTTTTTATTGATGGGTTGCTTCTTTATCCTCTTCTTGATTTGTAAATACCACTTTGTCTGTCTAATTTGATAGAAGTACAAATATTTCTACACTATCCATGTGTTGCTCATGATTTTTCTAGACAAAATATACCGATTTAGCATCTAAGTTTGAGAAAAACACCTCTAAGTCATCCCAAAATTGGTAAAAAATATTTGTTCCAGAAAAGGTGTGTCAGCCAATTTTGATTATTGATTTTTGTCTCCTTCACTTTGTAACCAATCTTTACTCTGTGACTTTTCTTGACTTTGAGTTGTTAACCAACTGATGGTAATGATGATGAAGACCGAGTTCAGAAGAATACAAGCAAGGAGAATGGTTAGATCAGTTGTTATTTTGTCATTGATCTCAAGCAATTGATTTCTATTTTATATTAAATTGACATATCATTTAGAGAGTAAATTAATTGGGCAGATAATAAAGATTAGACAATGATAAGGTACTATTGGTATAATTGTTTTTACTTAATGTTTGATGTTGTTAAGTTGGTAAAGGGAACAAGCCTAGTTACCGAGTAGTGAGAAGTCTATTGTTAATGTGAAGTGCTAGTCAGCCGAGCAAAGAAAAGTCAGACACATAGTGAAGATAGTCACCGAGCACGGAACAAAGTTTGAACATAGATTGAATTCAAGGATCTGAATGCATTTAATGTGAAGGTGCGAAGATCAAGAAGATGCTAAGGATGAAGATGAAGTTTGTTACAAGATCTATGGTCATGTAAAATCAAGTTAAAAATCTAAGATGAAGATTAAGTGGCAAAATTAAAGTTGTGAGTTCCAAGAAAAGTGCAAGTCACGAGGAAAAGGTTAACCTCCTAACCGAGTTGCAAATACATTGAATTAGTTCATAAGAGATGATCTGGCAGCTAAGCGCAATTGAAAGAATACCTAATCAATGAGATAAATGAGTAGAGAAAGAAGTGGATGTCGAGTCCAGAGAAGAGACTGATGAGTTGTTGATGCCAGTATTTTTAGAGAGCGCACAAGGGATCTGATCAAGCAAAAGATATTTGCAGAATCATAGGTCAATTCAGTATACTGTTGCTTACTAATATTTGCAACAGAAAATATCTTAACCGAGTGGACCTAATAAGTATTTTTGTAAATCCTTGAGAAAGGTAACATTCTAGGATGAATGTTTAAGTCCTCTGACAAGGCAACTCCTAATAGGGTGAATATATTAATAGATCTAAGTTAAATCCCCTAACAGGGTCACATCTAATAAATATGCATTGTAATCTTTAACCGGATTAGCTCTTAACCAAGCATACTTCAGAAGAGTATTTCTTTGTGAGTGAAAATTCCCATGGAGGTTTTTCCAAAATTGGGTTTCCTTGTTAAATCTAGTGTTACATGTGATTCTTGATAATTATGGATGTTAGTTGCTTATGTTATATGTTTCTTATCAAGTTTGTGAAGTGTTTACAAGTTTCAGTTGCTGTTGTTATTTGAGTTACCGAGTTGAATCAGAGGTGTAGTTTTAAAGTGTTAAGTTTCAATATTTTCTGATTCACCCCCCTCTCAGTAAACCATCATTTGGTAGGGAAAACCAACAATTGGTATCAGAGCTAGTGCTCTGAGAAGATAAGTTTGAAGGTGCTTGAGTTAAAGATCCAAAGATGTTTAAGAGGGAAGCACCGAAGTTGAATAGGAATAAATTTCCTGCATGGAATTATAGAATGAGGATTCATGTATCTAGTATTGGAAATTATGCACTGAATCATCTTGACACTGAGTACTCACCTCCACCATTTGGTCCTTTAACACTTGAGCAGATAAGAGAAAGACAAGAACATAGACAAGTGATGATTGAGATATCTTCTAATCTCACTAACCTAGAGTTTAATGATCTATAAGTTTGTAATACTGCTAAGAAGATGTAGGATAAGCTTGCACTAGTTTATGGCAGAGATCAACATGTTGAGAAGACTAAGGCTGAAATATTAAGAGGAAATTTTGAATCAACGAGAATGAAAGAAGGAGAAAACATTGCAGCATACAACACAAGACTAAAGGAGATTGATATTGCTATTAGAGGTGTTGGTGGATCCATTGATGAAGAAGATGTTACAAGAAAGACTGTTAGAACACTACTACCTATCTATGCCATCTGAGTGTCTGCTATTCAAGAACTGAGATCCATTCCACAGATGGTTGTTACTTTGGATGCTACAATCGGTAAGCTAACTTCTTTTGAGTTGAATGATTTTGATAATAGTTTTCTTGCTAATTCTAAGATTGAATCTGCATTCAAATCTTCTTTGACTATTGAAAAGTCTAGAGATTCTAGATCTAGTGAAGGATATGCAAGTAGTGCTAGTGAAATATTTCATAGTTGTAAAAGTGAGCTTGAAGAGATATATGATGAAGATGAAAAGAACGAAGCCAAGTTTGCAGCTTTATTGGCTAGGAGGCTACCGAGAGGTAAAGGCAAGTACAAAGATAAACTACCTTTGTTTACTTGCAATAAGATTGGTCACATAGCTTCTAACCATCCTAAAAATATTGATAAGAAAGATAATAGACATAAAAAAAAGAGTGAGAACAGATCCAAAAGATCCAGAGACTTCAAGAACAAAGGAAACAAATCATGCTACATTGTTGAAGGTGGATCTTATAATGATGAAACCGATGATGGAGAACAAGAATTTTTCTATGTTGCTATTAAAGACGAGTATGATGAAGAAAGGTATGTTGAGGAAAAATCCCCATTCTCACAAGTAAGTAAAAATGATACATGGATTATAGCCAGTGGTTGTTCACACCATATGATTGGTGATACTGATAAGTTTATTACTTTGAAAGAGAATAATGGTGGTAATGTTAGATTTGGAAATGATGTCCCATATCCTGTGAAGGGAAAAGGTTCCATACTTTTGCTAAAAAATAATAAATGTGATGATGTTTATTGGTTGAAGGTCTGAAGTACAATTTTTTGAGTGTGACACAGTTAAATAATACAGATCACCAATTGGAATCTCAAAACAAGAAGGTTAAAGTATTTGATTAGAAGGGAAGTTTGATTGCCAATGAAGGACAATATAAAGGTAACTTATCCTACCTTGATACATCCATAAAGAGTTGTCTATTTGCTAAGATTGAAGATGTATGGCTATGTCACAAAAGGCTATGTCATGTTAACTTTGACAACTTAATCAAAGTGAGTAAGAAAAATAGAGTAAGAGGTCTACCGAGTCTACAAAAAATTGAGAATGTAATGTGTAAGGGATGTCAAGTAGGTAAGATGACTAGATCAAGTTTTACAAGAAAATCTTATACTACACAAGGTATTTTGGAGTTAGTACACGCTGACCTATGTGGTCCCATGAGAATACAAAGCTCCTATGGATATAGATACTTCATATGGTTTGTTTATGATTATTCTAACATGATGTCGATTATATTTCTAAAAGAAAAATCTAATGTGTTCCAATGTTTAAGTGGTATAAGGCTAGAGTTTAAAAAGAGATAGGGAGATAGCTGAAATGTTTGAGATCTGACAGAGGCTAAGAGTTTACATCTAATGAATTTACACTCTTATGCAATGAACATTGTATAAAAAGGCAGAACACCACAACAAAATGGTATAGATGAAAGAAGAAACATATCCATTGTGGATTGTGCTAGAACACTGATGATTGTTAATGACATTTATCAAACCTTCTAGAGAGAAGCAGTCAGCACTGCTACTTATACACTTAACCAATTACAATTGAAGAAGGGAACTAACAAGACACCTTATGAGATCTGGTATGGACACAAAATGAATGGAAGTTACTTCAAAGTATTTGGAAGTAGGTGTTATATTCTTAAAGATGCTAGAGATGGAAAATTTGACTCTAAAGGAGATGAAGGAATATTCTTGGGATATTCTACTAAGACCAAAGCCTACAGATGTTTGAATAAGAATACTAACAAAATTGTAGAAAGTGAAAATGTGAGTTGATGAATTTTCATAGAAGAATGATGAAGACATCAAGAAGGAACCCGAGGATTATCAAAGATTTGTTTATGTACAAATTGATATTTGTGACACCTTAATGAAAGCACAAACTGAGGAAGAAGATGAGCAGAGAGAGCTTCCACCAAATGATGGAAATGAAAAGATACCACGGGTTATCGAGCCTGTGTTGGAAAAGTATGTGAAGAAACACCACTCGCCTAGTAAAATCATTGGAGACAAGACTGCTGGAGTTCTAACAAGATGAAAGGTAAGATAAAACACATGCTTAATATATGAATTTGAACCGAGAAAAGTAAAATATGCATTAGAAAGTGAAGATTGGATGAAAGCAATGGAGGAAGAGATAGATCAAATTCAAAAGAATAATACATGGACTTTGGTACCGAGAAATTGAAAGATAAGAATGTAATTGGTACTAAGTGAATTTTTAGAAATAAGTTGAATGAACATGGTAATGTAATCAGAAATAAAGCAAGATTAGTTTGCAAGGGGTATGCACAAGAAGAAGGAATTGACTATGGTGAAACTTTTTTACCTATTGCTAGATTAGGAATAAGAATTCTACTAGCATATGTGGCTTATAAGGGATTCAAAGTTTATCAAATGGATTTTAAGTCTACATTTATTAATGGTATTCTAGAAGAGGAAGTGTATATTGAACAAGCTGAAGGATTTGTTGAGAATACTAATCGAGACATGGTATGAAAATTACACAAAGCACAGTATAGCTTGAAACAAGCACCACAAGCATGGTATAAAAGATTGCATTCATGTCTAATCAAAATAGGTGTAACATATAAAATGACACATTTAAAATGTAGGGGGTAAATAAGATGCTCCCCTTTTATCCTTAGATACACAAAGGAAGGATCCAAATTGATTAAGCCTAAAGGAAGGATTAATGCATAAATTAATCCATCTTTTGGAAATGACAGCAAAGAGGAAGATCTTAAATTCCCTTTTATAGAAAAGAATGTGTGATAGGTTTTAAAAGATTAAGAACTTTAATTGAAATAAATAGGAGAAAAATACTAACCTTGAAATGTTACAAATCTGGAGAATGCTATTTTTGGGGGTCTTCACTAAGTTTCTAGAAAATTTGAGACCGGATCTAGAATATAAATGCAGAGACGAAAAAAACCCAGAAATCTTTTTCCGTTCTGACATAGTTTCAATTTTGATCCTCATGTCAATGTCACCATTGACCCAGAATTTCCAATTCTGACCTAGGGAAGAATTGACCTCAAAAGTCTTCGACTGAAAATATGTTTCCAGATCATGAAAGTTTTCCGAAAAGGGTATCCAAATCTGCACTCTAATCCATTGTTCTGAACCTGTATCTGCAATAAAAATGGATTTGTTTGTTGGGGGTGAGGGGTTTGCCTTGGTCAAACCCCAATTTTGGAATTAACCTCAAAGTATAATTGAAATTGCATAAATAAACAAAGAAAATAAAACAATTCACCTTGCTTATGTAGAAACCCTTGCGGCAGATTCAAATCCGTGGATCCACAAGTATGTATGCACCAAATGGATGTAGAATATAGAATGTAGAATGTAAGATGTCTCAAATCAATTGATTGTAGATCTTCAACACCAATCTTGAATGGATCTTTGAATAGGAAGAGACTTGGAGGAATGTGGAGGGAGAAATCTTCAACAAGAGGGCTCCATGGAGCTTGAATCCTTCAATGGACACCAATGGATCTTCTTGATGAATTGAGTGCATGAGAAGTGCTTGAATGCTTGAAAATGGATGAACGCTTCAATGGCTACTTGGCTTGCTTCAAATCTTGCTTCTTCACCTTTGGATTTCACTTCTTAAGTCTTTGATAGTTGATGATCATGGTTAGAGAAAATGAGAGGAGAAAGCTTCCTTATATATGAATCTAGGGAAAAATCCTCTAGAGAGGCCTACATAGGAGAATTAAATTCCAATTAGATGTATACCCCTAGAAGAAGACCTATATTAAATATAATTTAAGATTTGTTTCTCCGAAGATCGAAACAGCTGACCCTGAAGCGGGGATTAATTCTTTCCAAAGCCCAACATCCAGAAACCATGGAAATATAGAATTTGGAACATAGGTAAGAAAAAGGTCAATTTTGACCTAGGTCAAGGTCAAGGTCAACCTTGACCTGAAAAGGTCAACTTTGACCTTGAGGTCAAAGTCTTAGTTTGTAGTTTGGAGTGTCAGAAATAAGATGGAAAAAGTGGGAAATGGGATAGAACAGGGGGAAAAATCCAGATCCAAGTCAGAGACCCATTCAAGGCACTTGGAATGACCCCAAACCACTTGCTCGGAAGGCTAAACCAGTCTACAATGGAAGTGCTTCCATTTTCTGACTATATATTTAGCCCCCACTTTAGTAAGAGTATGAACTCAATGCAAACTCTTGGTAAAGGAGATCATAAAGAACAGACAATCTTATTGAAATCAAAAGGGACAAAGGAATCCTCAAGCCCCTAGGGGATTAAGTCTTTATCAAACCTAAGATCACGATAAGAGAGACATCACTAGTTAAGGAGAAAAAGAGAGAGGGTGTGATTACCTCACCCAATGAGAACTTATGTCCCATTGTGAACCACACAAGGAAATAGTGCAACTAGAAAGATGGAGTTGAACCACCTAGTGAATGTGGCTACTCACTAGTCAACCCATTAGGTAGATCTGATCTTAAGGACACCTTCTAACCTTAAGGGATCAAAACATTGTAAATTGAAATTGGAGGGATCAAGAGATCTGTATAAATTTAAACTGGAGGGATCAAGAGATCCTATAAGGTAAAAATCCATGTTTTAAGGATTAGTCTTTAATCCATAAAGGGAGAAAGTATTAAGTTTTGAAAATATTTTGAACATGTGTGCGTGCAAAAATTGAGTAGAGTGTATGCCCCCACGTTAAAGTCATTTCTAACACTTTAACAGGAGCAATGAATTTAATGGAAATATAAATAACTCCACCGATTACATTTCCACTATGAGATGCCCCCAAGTGAAGACAAATCAAGGGAAATACCACACAAACATACAAAGAACACAAAAGGGATCTACCTACCATGGGGTCAATATGATCATAAGATAATATGTATATATAGATATGATATTTTTTTTGATTAAGGTAACAATAGGTTTTGAAGGGGCCCCTAAACCCTTTACAAAGCACCAAAAGATAGAAAACAAAGGACTAGGAGACAATAAACTGTCACAAGTGACAGAAAACCCAAAAAGGGCTAAACCCCAGATTTAATAGAAAATTACATTACAACACAAAAACTCAAAATAGATAACAACAAAAAGCTTCCAACAGACATATAGAAAAAACTTCTAGCAACCCAAAACACTAAACAACTTCCAATTGATCCTCCAGCATCTGAACTTCAACCATTTGCAGCTCCATACTTTGGATCGAGTCCCGTAATTTCTTGATATCTTTAGTTTGGACTTGGGCCTTCTTTTAGTGCTGGATCGAGTCCTAGATCCTAGGCCAGAAATGTGAACTTCCTGAGGGCTATCTTTCTCCTGCCTAGCCTTATCACTGTCATTTCTGTCTAGAAGGGTATAAAGAGATTTCAGATTATCTAGGGAATTATTCATACCCATTTTGCTAACAACAGTAAGCTTTTTGATGAGTGCCTTGTTGTTGTTAATATTATCATTAATGTCTCTAAGCTTGTTTTCAGCCATAGTACTGATCTTGGTATCCATATTGTTAACCTTATCAAAAACATTATGCCCTTGCTGGTACATGGAAGCATCATTATGCATTTTTTCAACAATTTCCTCCAGCAGCGCGTTCCTATTTTCCAGATTCTTATAATTGTCTTTGATCTCCTTTATGTCGTCATGAATCCACTTATCCATATTGTAGCTATTCTCTGCTTTGTTTTTGGCCATTTGCAGAAAAGAAATAGAAGCCACCCTTTTGACATTGACTTGTCTCTCATGCAGATCATCCTCAAGGCTCCTCTTGTTATAGACACTTTTTTCTTCAAGGTCACCTTTCAGGTTTTCCCAGCTATACTCAGGCTTCTCATTGTCATTGGTATCTTTCTTAGTATTCTTAGTTTCCTTATCGAGAAAAATATCCTCCTCAGTGTTCTCTGTGTTTCCTTTATCAGTCTCCATTTCCCCTGTTTCCTTTTGGTAGTCCTGAGAATCATGAATCTGGTCTTCCCCACGTTCATTATTAAGAGTCTGGTCATCATTGTGGGTTTCAGTGTCCCTCGACTCCCTCTAAGAATCCTGATTTTCCTGATTCAGTTCCTCATCACCATCCTTTTTAGTAGTATGGTCTTCAATATGGGTGTCAATCACATTGTCAGTTTCTTCTGTTATTTCATCCAAAATTTTATTCTCTAGGTTCTTGGTCTCTTTAAAATCATCTTTTCCACCCAGAGACACATTGGGGGAGGTATTTTTCATGTCCTCAATTTTTTTTGACTTCCCTGTAGAATCCTCATCCTTCGATGACACAATATTCTGTTCATCATCAGTTTTCATTCCCTCAATATCATCATAAATAGACATAGATATATCTGCTTCAACAGGGCCTCTACGATTTTTTTTAGCAATTTCCTTACTAGGGTTCTTACCCTTAGACACTTCCAGACTTTTCCTCTTAGTATTCACAATACTTTTGGAAATGGGGCCGGGAATGTGATTCTTGACATAGTCAGTAATCAACAGAATTAATCCCTCATGTAAAATAAGGGAAGACTTATTCCTATGGTCATTGATGCTCTGGTTGAGCAAACTTAAGAGATAGAAGGGAAATCAAACCCTAATGTTATGATGGAAATGGTTTACCATAACAAAATGATAATTGTAAACCTTTGAGTACCTGCCATCCAATGTGAAGTACTCTATGATACCCTAGATCACAAACACCCAAATCCGCTTGATATTTGACATGTTAACATAATCGAGGTCACCCTTCACAAGCATTGCCCTTTCTTCGTCTATCTTAGGGAATTTTTTATACCCTTTTTTGCCTTCTTTTTTGTCTTTCAAAAAGTGTTTCCCATCCAACAAAAGGCCCGTTATATAAACAATACGGTCTAGAGTGAGCTTGAGCGATTTTCCCAAGATGTTCACAGTGCCATTCTCCCAGCCATTGACAAAGGATTTTGTCACCTCCT
Source organism: Thuja plicata (assembly GCA_018584345.1). NCBI lineage: Eukaryota > Viridiplantae > Streptophyta > Pinopsida > Cupressales > Cupressaceae > Thuja > Thuja plicata. The sequence goes on from MU224884.1 coordinate 1,436,307, forward strand.
TGTCATTTCCATGGAGATGCTTTAGATATATATGAACATTACCCTTCTTAAGATTGTTCCACACATCTTTTTGTTCCCTCCATTTGCACTCCGCAGGTTCTTCTCTCTTCAAATCTCCACCCATGTCTTCTTCTTCTGAAATTTGAATTCTCTCATTGTTCTGTTTCATACTAGTATTCGGCACAAGATGAACACTGATATTCGCAATCATAGAGTACTTAATGATTTTCCAGAAAACTTGCCTCTTAAGAAAATCATCATTAATTTGATGTTTCACATTGCGCGACGCCGTCACCATCCCCCTAATCAAATCGTCATTAATCAGAATGATTAATGCGAGTGACCTCACCTGCCTTATGATTAAGCCTATCATAATTAAGTAATAATTCCACCTCATTATTAATATTTTCATTCCCATGCCACTTGCATATGACATCTTTCTTTATTCCATTGTTGGCTAGACAATCAACCACTTGATTCGTTTCCCAAAAATAATGAGAAACATAAAAAGAATTAAAATTTGAAGCCACATTAATAATATTTGCAATGATATGTTCTATAGTCCAGGAAGGTTTATTCTTGCCTCTAATATTATTGATGATATTTAAGGAGTCTCCCTCCAGCCAAACTTTTTCACAACCCAGTTCCTCTGCCAGCAAAATAATGTTGAGAGCTGCCATGGATTCGGCCCTATGGTTATATTGAGTTCCCAAAGGAGAAGTAATGACTCCAATAAAATTACCATTATGGTCTCTTATTAATCCACCTCCTCCAGCAATGCCCGGGTTGCCCTTTGCTGCCCCATCAAAGTTAGCTTTAACCCAACCTTCAGGGGGCGAGGTCCATGTTGCCAAAGATCTCTGATTAATTTGACTGTTATTATTGTCACTCTTCTTCTTACCTAATATACCCTTAGGTACAGAAGAAGATAAATTTTCTTCCAGCACCCTACAAATCTGGTTGCCAACCACTTTAGGAGAAGCCTACTTTTCTCTGAAAATTTTGTTGTTGCACTCTTTCCAAATTCTCCAGCAGACATGAGGAGGGATAAGGAACCAAAGGTCTTTATCAATAAAATTATGAGGCGGGTAACTCCATTGAGCAACAAAATCCTGCCAAACAAAAGGAAAACACCAACATATATGCCATTTTCTAAAGATAATCTCCCAGAATTTATGAGTGAAAGGACAATGGAGCATGATATGATCACATGATTCAGAGTTTTCAAAGCAAAGACTACATCTATTAATATTATAAATTCCCCTCCTAGAGAGATTATCAAGAGTCAACGGTTTGTCTTGAATTAAGAACCAATAGAAGAAGTTGATTTTAGGTATGAGATTTTTATACCAAACAAAAGAGCAAGGAGGCCTTTCCCCTCTCTCAGAAAGGATATTAACAGCAGAGGCCACAATAGAATTCCCATTAGAAGTAGGGTTCCACACGACCAAGTCCTGAATGTTATATTTTATGTGCCAAGTCTGCAGCTCATGCTGGAGGGATATGAACCTAGCATCAACATCTCCTAGATTCTTCCAGTTGCTATCCTACCAATAATCAGTAACTTTGGTGCCAATGAATTATTTACTTCTTTCAATAATTTTCTTCCAGTCTTGATTGGTTGATAGAGGCACAAAGCGGATCCATTCATCATCCCAAAAATCAATTCTACAACCTTCTCCCAGCTTCCATCTTTTGCCTTTCATAATAAGATCCTTAGTCGATTTAATACTATTCCAGATGAATGAACCATTAATGCTATTGTATTCCCCTATAAAGTCCTCCAAAGAATTGTTGAGAAAGAGATACTTACTTTTAATTATAGAATTCCACTCTTTTTGATCTCCATAAATCCTCCACAGTTGTTTAGCCATGAGGGATTTATTAAAATTTTTAATAGTCCGCAGCCCAAGACCTACCAGCTTTTTAGGCTTACAAACTTTTTCCCATGACACCAGGCTCATTCTTTTCTTTTCCTCAACCCCAGACCAGAGGAATCTTTTCTAAAATTTTTCAATTTCATTAGCAATTTTATGAGGAATTTTAATAAACTCATTGCATAAACAGGGAGGTTCTGGAGGGTAGATTTCAAAAGTTGGAGTTTTCCAGCATTGCTGAGAAGTGCTCCTTTCCATCCCACAAATTTTTTTGTTGTATCTATCAATAAGAGTATGCCATAATATTTCTAGAGGATTGGAACAAAGGGGCAATCCCAAGTAAGAAGAGGGGAGTTTTCTAATGGTGCAGCCAAGAATAGTAGACATTTTCTTTTATCTTTTTTTAGGAGTATTAATGAAGAATATGGAGCCCTTAGTCCAATTGACTAGCTGACCAGTAGCCTCAGTATAGATAGAAAGACCTTTCTTCAAATTCCTGGCTTCTTTAATAGTCGACTCTCCCATGATAAGAGTGTCATCCAAAAATTGCTCGTGAGAGAAAATGAGTCTAGCTGTGGATGGTTGAATACCTTTTATTTCCCCCTTTTCCACCATCTCATGGATATACCGTCCAAGGAACTTTGCAAGAATAGAAAATAGGATAGGAGAGATAGGATCTCCTTGTCTTAATCCTCTGGAAGGTTTTAAAAAAGGAGAAGATCCCCCATTAACAATGACAGAGGAGGAAACAGTTGATACAAGTTGCATGATAATTTTGATGACCCCCTTGTTAAAGCCAAAAGAAGACAACACCATTTGCAGAAAATCCCAGTCAACTCTATCGTAAGCCTTAGAAAGGTCCAGTTTTATCATAAATCCCTATTTTTTAGCCTTATCCAGAGAATGAATATTTTCATGAGCCACAATGATAGAGTCAAGGATTTTTCTACCAGGAACAAAGCTATTTTGCTAAGGGGATATAATATTTGGGAGCAACTGGAGATGTCTGGAGGTAATAACTTTGGACATAATTTTGTAAAGAGAGTTACATAGGCTGATAGGTCTAAAGATATGATATTATTGCAAATGAATTGACATAATTCCCCAAAGAAAGTAGAACTAAAATCACAATGGAGGAAATAAAACTCAAGAGTTACGAAGAAGAGTCTTTTCGGACCACAACATGGAGACCAAAAAGAATCAGTGCTACCATGTCGTAGATCCAAGTAGACTACACAAGGAAAACATTTACGAACAATAGCACAAGTACAAAATAACATGAAAACAACATATAGAAGAGTAAAATACATATAGAGGAATTATACAACAAGTTTGATTCCTTTATCACCTTGCAACAATAAAGTAAAAATGGTCGTATAAAAGAGTCTAACAAACATTTAGCAAACACATTACGGGAAAAGAACAATACATCATGCAAACACAAAAAGGGCTACCATAAAGGATAAGCCAATCAAGCGCATCGTCTACTCTCCCCATCTTGGTTTGTATCATTTAGGGAAGGTGGGAAACTCGCAAGAGGAAATATATCCAATACAATAGGAATAATAGCCAGTTCTAAACAAGGATCGTCTTGAGAATCACATTGCTTGATACTAGGTGTAATTATCAATTGAGTTGAAAACATATGAGGTAAAACCATATCAAGATCAATGGTCTCATATTCATCACTAGGATCAATAGGATCATCAAGAATATCTTCCTCATCAAGATTAATTAAAATAGGATCTAAGATGCGAATAGGATCATCATAATCATTCATCTTAACATCATTATGAACATTAACTTCCTCCAACACATCAGGCATAGGTTGGTCAAAAGAAGGTAAATAATTTATAAGAATAGAAGAATGGGCCCTAGCATTAGCTCTACGCTTCTTACGATGTTCATTAGCAGATTTTTTTATATGTTTTTCTTTGTTTGACACATGTTGAGAACTAGGAGGAATAACAACTGGTTCCTTCACAGGTTCTATTGGAGGGTTGGTAGGATTTGTAGTAGGCTGAGAAGTGACACTGGGAGGTTGAGTAATAGAGCTAGCTGTAATGGATAAAGGAGGTATAGAAGGAGTGGGCAAAAGACCACAGTTAAGATCTATCTAAGGCATGCTTAACTCAATAATCTTGCGATGTTTATAGGCTTGATATGAATGAAAAAGGTTATCAGGGCAAGGAGGATATGAATTAGGTAATGAAGGCCAAAATAAATCAAGAGTAGCACAATCTCTAGGCCTAGAAGGTTGATACAAACTATGATTAATCATTTTCACTTCTCCATTATGAATGAACTTAATACACTTATGAATAGGAGAAGTAATAGCATGCATAGAAGTTATCCAAGGCAAACCAAAATTGACTTGAAATTGAACATAAGTAAGAACGAAAAATGAAGGTAGTATCTACAACTTTGCCACAAAGTTCAACAGGCAAGTTAATAGAAACAAGTGGAGGATAGAGAAAGTCATTACAAGTTTGGATCCATGCATCAGATGTATGATAACAATCACGTTGTAGGTTTTTCATAAAAAGGTTTTCCTTAGTAATGACATTTATTAAAGATGTGGGATCAACAAGACAACCACGTGTAGGTATCTCAGCAATCCTAACATAGATATAAAGGGGACCATTGGGAGCCTTAATAATCTCAGAATTATCAAAGGTAATTGAAAGTTCCCTAGGTCATTTATCCTTAGCTTGTTTCTGAGGTTTAGGTGGAACTTGAAGTTTAAGTGGAGGTGAAGGATCTGGAACAGTAGGTTGAGATGAAACAATGCACTCCACATGATTAACAATGTGATTAAGATCACCCATCTTTGAATCGTAAACAATATTCACAAAAGATGGTTGAGCGATGATATTAGTATCATATGTAGGTAAAGGATTCGTATAGATTTGAAGGTTATGCTACAAAGTGGGGGTAAATTGCCTATGAAAAGATGCCATTCAGTATATCAAATGTAGGTGCAAATTCTAGCGTTCAATGTATATTTCTTTCAAAGGTATTATAAATTAAATTATTCTCATATATTTAGATGATCTCACCATGTTTTCAAAACACAAAGAATATAATTTTGATCACCTAGAGAAAATTTTCCAAAGATTTCAAGAGTTGAAGGTTTCTTTGAACCTCAAGAAGTGTATGTTTAGTGTTCCCCAAGGGAAGTCACCTAGATACATTGTATCTCAAGATGGAATTTCTATAGACCCCAGAAGGATCAAGGCCATCAATGATCTCTTTGTGTCTGTCAACAAAAAGGGAGTACATTGTTTCTTAGGGAAGATAAACTTCATAAATATATTTATTTTTGAATTTTCTAGTCTAGTTAGGTCACTCACCCTAATTTTGCAAAATGATCAAGTATTCAAGTCGACCATATAATATAGGATTTTTTTTGAAGAGATCAAAGAGACCATATCATCACCCCTTGTGCTTTCCATCCCAAATTTTTCAAAAGATTTAATATTGTATGTCTATGGAAGTGAGCATAGTATTGCAATTGTGTTGACATAGAAGGAAGAAGAGATGAAGAGTGAACACCCTATTTCCTTCCAATCTAGGAATTTGAAGGTATATAATGTGAAATACAATTTTGTAGAGAAACATGTCTTTGCAATTTTAAAGGGCCTGAATAAATTTAAACATTTGGTGAATCAACACCCTTATAAAATTTTCCTCAATTAAGATTTATCCTTTAGTATTCAATTCATTGTATTACCAACCATATATTCTAATGATTATAGCTAAGGAACACATCTAAGGATTAGAGATAGAGTTTTATGCAGAAGAACAACAAAATATGAAACCAGTTATCAAGAACAAGATTCAAGGCTATCAAGCAGAACATAGGTATTAATCAATCACTATAGGTGACACATCATATTGTAAACTTTAATGGATATGTAATAAACAATTCTAGATTGAATATAATCAGGTCAATAAGTATTTTTAACTACATTCTAAAAAGTGTAACAAATAGAAGAAATCATTTGAGAAGGTGGTTTTAACAATCCTTTGTAAATATCTTAACCGAGTGCACACTAAACAGTGTTGCTAAAACTCTTAACAAAGTAGACCTTAACCAATCTAAAAATCTTACTCCTAATAGGGTAAGATCATCAGAAGTGATCAAACTTGTAAGCCTTAACTGGCCCCCTCCATTCTGCAGATAGTTAAATTTTGTGGGTTTCATCCCCACCGCAGTTTTTACCTTCTAATAGGGGTTTTCTGTGTTACCAAATCTTGTGTCATGTGTCAATACATTTCATGAATGTTTCTATGAATGTTTACATGCAAGTTAAGTTTATGATTTGATATAACATACACAAAGATAAAATAGTACATATGGTTGGTAATACAATGTATTGATTACTAAAAGGATTAACGTTAAGTGATAAAAATTTTAAGGGTACTGATTCACCCCTCCCCTCTCAGTACACACCATTCCATTTTTCCAACAATCAGTATCAGAGCTAGATCTCTTATTTGGAAAAGTTTAAATACTTAAGAGAAAAGATCATACTATGGAAAGGTACAAGCTAGAAAAGAGTATTGAGAATCAGAAGTTGGAGATACAGATCTTCTATGAACAATATAAAGAAGAAAGAATCAAGATGAGATAGTTATTGGATGAAAGAAAGGTAATGGAATCTCGCTGTAGCGAAACAGACTATCATGAAGAAGAGATACCTGATTTATTTAAGTCATCAGGATCTACATCTAGAAATATATCAGACACATATGAAGGAAGCATTAAAACTCTAAATTAAATCAATCAACATCTAGTTAGACAAGTGAAATCACTACAAATCGGTCAAGAGACACAGATGGTAAGAATGATTGATGTTATGAATGATGCTAGAAAAGATGAGCAAGAAAGAACACTAGACATTGATGATAGGAGGAAGATCACTGAAAAGCTACAAGAAAGAGAATCAGAGATACAAAGACTTACTGAACATCATCATGAGATCACCAATCATATAGTTCTTATGAGTCAGGAATAAAACCGTCTGAACATAGAAATTAATGGAAAATTGGAAGCTATTAGAGAGCTAAGAGAAGAAAATGAAAGACTAAAGAATGAAGTTAGAATTCAAAAAAAACACAATGACACGATCAAGAGAGATGAAGAAAGCACAAAAAGAATGGATTATTTTCTATATGGACAAAGAAGAGTCAACAACAATACTGGATTAGGGTATATCGAGCATGGAGAATCACCATACCAAGCTAATCAAAAATATGTCTGCACAAATCCAAGACCAAGAAAGCAGTGATGTAATCACTATGGAAAACCAAGCCACACATCAAATGTTTGCAAGAGAAAAATAAAAGGTATTCCTAAATCCACTTCTACATTCATTGGAAATTGTTATAAATGTAACAAGTAAGGACATAAAGAATATGAATGTAAATCTAAGGTGAAAAAACCAAAGAAGGAAACCTACATGGAACAATATTGTCCTACTTGCAAAATGCATGGGCACACATCTCTTGAATGCAGGAAGAAGAAAAAGCAAGCATGGAAGCCTAAAGAACAAGAAAATTCTTATCAACCTAAAAGAGTTGGTAACTCATATGTTTGGGATTACAAAACATGGGAAAATTGTACATCATGTGATAGATATGGACACATAGCTGCAAACTGCATGAGGAAATGGACACAAAGTTCTAGAAGCTGGACTAACCCTGGAATGACATGCTTACACTGTCATAAGGTTAGTCATCTAAGCAAGGATTGCAAAGACTGAGTGATAGAGACAAGCATTTTTGCCAATGGCAATAACATTGAAGACATCAGGAAAATGAGAAAAAAAATGTGGAGGAAAGCTACAAACGCTGATGATGCTAGACCAAGAAATAAAATTGATGAAACCTTATCTAATGGATCTGGTGACACCACCACCCCCACCTAAGCAAAATAAGTAAGTATGGAACTGCACAATACCAAGTTATGTTTTACATCAGTTCCATTATACAATGATAAAATTCCAAACTAGCATGATTAAAGATGCACTATGGTATTACTTTTTAAGAATGTGTGAATCCAATCTCGTCAGTCAATACATATCGAGAATCATCGGTGTACATGTGAAAGCCAAGAAAACAATGTAAACCAAGACTTGTCGGTAGTCATGTAGAAGACACTAAAGTCTTTGCCACTTACCGAGCACTGTCAGTAAACCTGTGAAAGGTCAAGTGAGTTGTCACTTACCCTGATCTGGAATTTTGTGTGATACTCGAATGAGTCCTTCTTTGACACCCGACAAGTAGGTAAAGCCTGAAATGCGCCACTTAGGGAATATTCTACAAAAGGATGATAGAGACCTCATTTCATTCACCAACATTTGAGAGAAAAGAGTAGAGCGACTAAAGGTGAAAATATTGTAGAGAGATTCACGATCACCTTCACAGCTGCTACGACAGGTTTTGATCTTCAACAACTACAACAGAACAAAGCAAATAGAACAATTCACCTCGCTTATGTAGAAACCCTTGTGGAGGATTCAAATCTGTGGATCCACAAGTATGTATGCACACAATGGATGTAGAATGTAAGATGTCTCAAATCAATTAATTGTAGATCTTCAACACCAATCTTGAATGGATCTTTGAATAGGAAGAGACTCTGAGGAATGTGGAGGGAGATATATTCAACAAGAGGGCTCCATGGAGCTTGAATCCTTAAATGGCCACCAATGGATCTTGTTGATGAATTGAGTGCTTGAGAAGTGCTTGAATCCTTGAAAATGGATGAACGCTTCAATGGCTACTTGGCTTGCTTCAAATCTTGCTTCTTCACCTTTGGATTTCACTTCTTAAGTCTTTGATAGTTGATGATCACAGTTTGAGAAAATGAGAGGAGAAAGCTTTCTTATATATGAATCTAGGGCATAATCTTCTAGAGAGGCCTACATAGGATAATTAAATTCCAATTAGACCTATACCCCTAGAAGAGGACCTATATTAAATATAATTTAAAATTTGTTGCTCCGAAGATCGAAACAGCGACCTAGAAGCGAGAATTAACTCTTTTGAAAGCCCGACATCTGGAAACCCTAAAAATTTGGATTTCAGACCATAGGTTAGAAAAAGGTCGATTCTGACCTAGGTCAAGGTCAAGGTCAACCTTGAACCAAAATGGTTGAATTTTAAGATGAGGTCAAAGTCCCAGTTTGTAGTTTGGAGTGTCAGAAACAGGCTGCAAAAGTGGGAAATGGGGCAGAACAAGGGGAAAAAGCCATATCCAAGTCAGAGACCCATACAAGGTGCTTGACATGACCCCAAACCACTTACTCAGAAGGATAAACCAGTCTATAATGGAAGTGCTTCCATTTTTCGACTATAGAATAGGATCTCAAAGAAATAGTGACATTAAGGAGATCCTAAAGACCTTTGGTATGGATGACTCAAGATCGGTTGGAACACCAATGGTCACTGGTTGCAAGTCATCTAAAGAGGATGAGACAAAAGAATTAAATGAGACACTCCACCGATCTATAATTTGTAAGTTGCAATATGTAGTGCACATCATACCTGATATTGCTTATGGTGTAGGGATTGTTGCAAGGTTTTATTCCAATCTGAAGGAAACACATATGTCTGCAGTTAAGAGAACTTTTAGATATCTAAAAGGAACTGAGGATTTTGTCCTACTATACAAGAAAGGAAGAGACTTTGAATTGAAAGTCTACACCAATGCTGATTGGGCTAGAAATATTGATGATATAAAGAGTACAAGCGGAGGAACTTTCTTTCTAGGAGAAAGACTAGTTACATGGCTAAGAAAGAAACAAAGTTGTGTTTCATAGTCTACTGCCAAGGCTGAGTATGTTGCTGCAGCTATGAATTGTGCAAACATTGTATGGGTTAAAAAACTAATAGAAGGTATGAAAGAGGAGATCACCGATCCAGTAACTATATATTATGACAAAAAAGTGCTATAAACATATCAAAGAATCTAGTAATGCACTCAAAGACCAAGCACATATCGATCAAGTATCATTACTTGAGAGAGAAAGTACAAGGAAAGCATGCAATGTTGGAATATGTGAATTCAAAATAACAGCTAGCTGATATATTCACCAAGCCACTATCAAAGAACACTTTTGAGTATCTTAGAGGTAAATTAGGGGTCCTACCCCTATCCAATATTCATTAATTCAAGATGCATGTTGCATCAATTCTAGGACACATTAGAATATCTATATTTTGATTTGATGCTAGTGATCACACTTTAGGTGATGCCTGAAGTTGTGAAAGAATTTATGTATGCAAAGAGAAATCAGTACATGCAAGGTATGATTCACTACCTGAACAATATTTTGGGAGTATGAATCTTTGGCATTTTTGTCAAAGAGGGAGACGTAAGTAATTGATAATTACATAAGGGAGAAGTAAGTAATTGATGAATACATAAGTAAAGGAGAATACATGTAAGAGGAAGAATGTGATTGAAGGAAAAGAGGAAGAAAAATCTGAGGGAGAAAATATAGTATAGAGAGATTAGAGTATACCATCATCAATTGATATTGTTGCCATCAATGCCAAAGATGGAGATTGTTAACCAGCTAATGGTAATGGTGATGAAGACTGAGCTCAAAAGAATACAAGCAAGTAGAATAGTTAGATCACTTGTTATTTTTTCACTAATATCAAACAATTGATTTCTAGTTTATATTAAGTTGGCATGTCATTAGGAGAGGAACTTAATTGGGTAGATAATAAAGATTAGACAATGATAAGGTACTATTGGTATAATAGTTTTTACTTAACATTTGATGTTGTTAAGTCGGTAAAGAAGAAAGGTCAAGTCTGTAAAGGGAAAAAGCCTAGTTACCAACCAGTGAGAAGTTTTTTGGTAATGTGAAGTGTTAGTCGATCGAGAAAAGAAAGCTCAGAAACTGAGTGAAGATAGTCACCGATTCACCGAGCATGGAACATACTTTGAATAGAAATTGAATTCAAGGATCTGAATGCATTTAATGTGAAGGTGCATAGATCAAGAAGATGCTAAGGATGAAGACAAAGTTTATTAAAAGATCTATGGTCATGTAAAATCAAGTTCAAAATCAAGGATGAAGATTAAGCGGCAAAAGTAAATCTGTAAGTTCTAAGAAAAGTGCAAGTCACTAGGAAAACGTTAATCGCCTAACCGAGTTGCAAATACATTGAATTAGTTCATAAAAGATGATATGATGACTGAGAAAAATTGAAGGAATACCTAATAAATGAGATTAAGAGGCAAAATAGAGACATATATATTGATGAGTTTGTATGTTTATACAGAGATGCTCGCGAGTTGAAGAGTTAAAATGCTACCGAGCAGAGTAGAGAAAGAAGTGGAGATCCAGTCCAGAGAAGAGACTGATGAGTTGTTGATGCCAGTATTTTTAGAGAGTGCAGAAGGGATCTGATCAAGCAAAAGATAGTTGCAGAATCACAAATCAATTCAGTACACTATTGCTTACTATTCTTTGTAACAGAAAATCTCTTAACCGAGTGGACCTAATAAGTCTTTTTGTAAATCCTTGAGAAAGGTAAAATTATAGGATGAATGTTTAAGCCCTCTAACCAAGACACTCCTAACAGGGTGAATATCTTAATAGATCTAAGGTAAATCCCCTAATAGGGTCACATCTAACAAATGTGCATTTTAATCTTTAAGCAGATTGTCTCTTAATCGAGAATACTTTAGAAGAGTATTTCTTTTTGTGGATGACAATTCCTACGAAGGTTTTTCCCAAATTGGGTTTCCTCATTTAATTTGGTATTACATGTGATGCTTGATAATTGTGGATGTTAGTTGCTTAAGTAATATGTTGCTTATAAAGTTTGTGAAGTGTTTACATGTTTTGGTTGCTGTTGTTATTTGAGTTATCAAGTTGAATCAGAGGTTTAGTTATAAAGTGTTAAAGTTATAATATTTTTTGACTCACCCCCCTCTCAGTAAATCATCATTTGGTAGGGTTTAGTTTATGATTTTTCCCGACAAAAAATACTGATCTAGCATCTAGGTTTGAGAAAACACCTCTAAGTCATCCCAAAATTAGCAAAGAATATTTGTTCTAGAAAAGGTGTGTTAGCCAATTTTGATTATTTATTTTTATCTCGTTCACTTGGTAACCAACCTATACTCTATAAGTTTTCTTTACTTTGATGATTTCTATCCCCTTCACTTTGTAACCAATCTTTACTCTGTAAATTTTCTTTACTTTGAGTTGCACCACCTTATTTCATCCTTTTCACTGGATGAGATCAACACTCTACTTTGGAGAGTTTGGTGAAGTTCATCCTTTTGATTTTTGGAGCCTCAATATTTTGGAATGCCTTCCACTTCCATTTTGTATAGTCATCCACCTTTATGAACTATATTACCTCACCTTACTCCCCAATTCTAGGTTTGGAATGTTCATTTTAGGGGTTGTACCTATTAAGAATAAGTCCAAAATGATATTTTTATTTGTTCTTTATTTCTCATGCGATGTCATTTATGATGATATCCCTCCATTCTACCATGAAATTCCACACAGGTGAGTTCCTAGATGGTTCTCCAACTATAAGAATCCTTTTTGGGTGATCATAATCCAAACATTTTTGTCTCAAATTTTTTACCCACTTTTGATCACCTCTTCTATCTATGAGACACCAAACTGATTTAGCACCCATTGCTAGGTTCATAATAGTGATATTCTGAATGATTTCTCCACCTTCTTTCTCTAGGGTGAAAATCTTGTCCCATGCAATCAAGAGGAATTTTTTATTTTCACCAATCCCACTCCATTAGAACCTCCTTGTGATATGGATAAGTACTTCCTCAAATAATTTTGAAAACTAAACATATGTGATTGAGTATATAAATATTACTGGCATTATGAACTTGAGTAATAAAAGTCTCTTGGTCAAGGTGAGCTGCTTCCCCTTATATTATCTCATATGACTCCAACAAATAGAGGCGCTTCCAAGATTTTTCTTAAGAAATTAGAAATTAACAAACTAAGATTATGGAAATATCTATTTGAATACTTGGGTGGTATTTAGAAAGAATACCTATGATTTTATCCTTTTAATATTCTTCCTTGATGCTCTATAATATTGATCCAATAATGTTCTAATTATCTAGCCTCTCTTCTACCAACCTCTCTAAACACCATTGTGTCATCTACAAATTATTGATGCATCATTGCTTCCAGTCTAAAAACCACCTCTATTCCAACCCAATTACCATCCATCATTTCCCTATTAATACTTCTTTCTAGTGCTTCATCCATACTGATAAAGAGGAAAGGAGATATTGGCTCCACTTTATGTAGCCCCATACTAGAAGTAAAAAAGCCTTACGATGATCCATTCACTTGCACTGAGATAGTTGGCCTTAAGATACAAATTTCAATCCATTAAATCCACTTATTATCAAATCCAAACCTACTTGTTACTTCCAATATAAATTGCCTATCTACTTGGTTATAAACTTTTAGAATGTCCAATTTAATGATCATACCAAATATTCTTTCCTTTCTTGTCATGGGAATGAATTTAAGAGATTTATGATCCCTTCAATAATCAATCTTCTAGGAGAGAAACCACATTTCTGAAATGATATGATGTTAGCAATTACTTCCTTTAGTATGTTAGCCAGTAATTTAGTGATAGAATTTTACATTGTATTACATAGTGTGATCAGTTGTAAATTAATCATTGCCATGAGTTTCTTTTTCTTTGGAATCAGGGATAAATACATGTGGTTTACTACCCTAGGTATCATAGTATTTCTCTAGGATTCTTTCACTATTTGAAATAGATTCAAACCAATGATATCCTAGAATTTTTTTAAATGGGCTACAAGGAATCCAGTATGCAAGTTTTTTGTTAACCTCCTCTAATGTTTCAGTAGATATATTCTACTGTGATAGTTGTGTGAGACCAATAACTTATAATAAACTCCAAATTATATTTTGTTTTATCTTTATTTTGTTATTCAACAAGGTTTTCCTTTGTTGCAAGCCCTTCTTCTTTTGATGATCTTCCCTTCCAGTGAAGTTTCCACTTGTTTCTTGGATGCATCATATGACACCTTCAACTTTGTTTTTCCTAGGAATTCCTATAGTGATGCCACATGGTTCTCTTCTCCTAACCTAACATAATGGATAATATTGAATGGAATGGACAGCTTGTTGGAGACATTTTTTGATGAAATCATCAATAATAGGCAATAACATGGCATGTTAACGAGGCCTCAGTACCAAAACTACCAGAGCTATCAAGGAGTAAAGTCAAATTCCCACCAAAGTAATTACCAAGGAGCCAAAAAATCTAACACTTCCTAGATGCAACTGGCCAACCATCTTGTTCCTTTCCCAACTCCACTAAAAAGTATTCTATTGAATCAGAATAAAGAGATAGTAGTGACACAAAATAATTTGGCCGAATATCTCAATACTTGGTGCTTCCCTTGTAATGTTGCACACATACCAAGAAATTATACGAGAGGAAACCTACAATAGAAGGTGGATAAACAAAGAAGTCATGAGATTACCTCAGATGTTGGATTTTCTGCCTATGTCTCAACATAATTTAAGATTCAATACTAACTTCTCAAATGCAAGGGATGTCCCTACAACTAGAGTTGAAGATTACACTTGACCACATGCTTTTCTCATGGATGGTGGATGAGGACATTATGTTTTTAAATGTTTCCTCATCATCAGTTATGCCACAAGTGCAATATAATTACAACACTCACTCCAAGAATATATATACAAGAGAGCCATTTGTTCAAGATCCATAATCCAAGATGGTTCCAAATAAGAATACCTTTGATAGAGTATTGATCACCCCTATGATTGTACAACTATTTTAAAATCTAAAAGACCATGTCGTTGTCAATCCCAAGGAAGTAATTACAACTAAACCTAAGGAGTCGAAAACTCTTTTTCTTAGATTACTAAATGTGATCAAACAGTTAAATAAGGCACTAGATAATATCTCTCTATGGGACATTTTATCCATTCTAAAAAAAAGGTCTTTGCTCCAAGAATCCCTTTATTGAAGACATCAAGTTGCTTGATAAGATTTGTCAAAAGAGAGTGAGCAAGGGGTAACAAAGGGAGTAGCTGTTTCCAACAACCAACCCATCACTAACAACCAAGAAGAAGGAGCCTTAGAAGGAGTAGGTAAGTCCAAGCCCATGCCCTTTGTTTTAACTTTAATTGTAGGATAAAACACGTTGCATAATTCCATGATAGATTTGGGGGCTAGTACCACAATAATGCCCAAGAAAATATTAGATGCCTTGAACTTGCATTTTGAACCCCATACAAAGAAGCATCATTCAACTAGATAGAAAAAAAATTCAAGCTATAAGAATCATTAGGGATATGCACCTTACTTTATTTTCCTATCCAAATATTTCCATGTTTTAAGAGGTTATAGGAGTTGATATTTCCCCTATCTTTGGTTTATGCTTGTTAAGAGATGTCACTACAAAAATAAGAGGTTACCTTTCCCTATATTGGTCTCATCTAATCCTACAAATAAACCATGGATCCAAAGTAAAAGTGTTGTTAGACATGCATGTTGTGCATGTAGTAGATGATGCTACTATGAATTTTGAGTATATTCATACTTCAATCACATGAGAGGAGATATACATTGTGGAATTGATATAAGACAAAAAGGTGGCAAGTGAAAAAAGTCCAAAGGAGGAATTCATGTCTAACCAATTTTTTGATTCAGACCCTTTTACTAATTTTCATGCCACCATCCTTGGTACTTATATCATTTTTTATGAAGGTCAAGTCATTCCCCAGGTCAGCAAGGACCCTGAGATATAGGGTCAAACATAACAAAAGTCAGAGCTCTGGTCCCTATATTTTTACATGTCCATGAGTAAAGCTGGCTCAAGATTAAGAATTTGTATCACCTACATAGAAGGAGGGAAAACCATGCATACTTTCCCATTTTAGTTTCATTGCACTAATAACAAAGTACAGTATGAAGGGTTAGTTCACAGAGTGAATATAGTTGAAAACGAGACATAAAAAAGATAAAGGTGTTTGGAGATTTTGAATTGGTGACGAATAAAATTAAAAACCAATTTATTTCCAAGAATGTCCAAATGTGGTCCTATAGGCACAAAGTGTGGTATATCATTGATCCATTTGAAACTTTTAATATTTAGGTAGTGCCAAGAAGAAAAATGTTGATCCAGTTTGCATTGCCACCATTGGTTCTCAATTTGATCATGTGATGGAGTTGATAACCAATGAGCATGCAATTTGACTCATATTTAGACTAGCCATTCTAGATAATGAAAAAAATTGGCAGGTATTTTAAAATGATGCCCAAATTTCCACGTTCATCCAGTAGTCTAGTGAGTTCACAGAATAGTTGCATCTTAAGATAGAGGAGTCGTATGAAGATCAAATTATGCGACTAAAAGGTAAGAAGCTGCCCAAAATATTTATCACTCTAGAGAATCTGTTTGATTGTGATTATTCAAGTAATGACAAAAAAAAGTTTATAGCAGACAAAGGGGATTATTTTGACCTTGAGCTTGGCCATAAGAGGAAGTTAAAAGTGGGAAAAGATGTACCCCCAATAGAAAACAAAAGGTTGATGGAACTATGTGACAAATATGAAAAATTCATAGTGTGGATCTATGATGACCTCAGAGGATATGATTAGGATATCATCCAACATGCAATTAAACTTGAAGAAGGATCCAAGCCTATACATCAAAAACTAATTAATCCAAAAATTGAGTTATTGATGACTCAAGAGCTAAATAATATGATTGAATCAAATATAATTTACCCAATCATACATAGCACTTGGATTTAAAAATTAGTCCTTTTGCAAAAGAAGAATGAGACATACACCTATGTGTTGAATTTTGGGACCTAAATAGAGCATCATTTAAAGATCATTATCTTGTTCCTTACATGGAGAAGATCCTTCAAATGGGAGTAGATCCTCCAAATGGTCACTAATTCTTAGATGTATTCTTTTCTCGATGGGTTTGAAGGATACAACCAAGTTTTGGTGAAGGAGAAAGATCAACATAAAACTACTTTTACTACAAAGTGGGGGGACATTGCCTATGAAAAGATGCCATTCGGTCTATCAAATGCAGGTGCAAATTCTAGCGTGCAATGTATATTTATTTCAAAGGTATTATAAATTAAATTATTCTCATATATTTAGATGATCTCATTGTGTTTTCAAAACACAAAGAGTATAATTTTGATCATCTGGAGAAAATTTTCCAAAGATTTCAAGAGTTTAAGGTTTCTTTGAACCTCAAGAAGTGTATGTTTAGTGTTCCCCAAGGGAAGTCACCTAGATACATTGTATCTCAAGATGGAATTTCTATAGACCCCAGAAGGATCAAGGCCATCAATGATCTCTCTGTGTCTATCAACAAAAAGGGAGTACATTGTTTCTTGGGGAAGATAAACTTCATAAATATATTTATTTTTGACTTTTCTAGTCTAGTTAGGTCACTCACCCTAATGCTGCAAAATGATCAAGTATTCAAGTCAACCCTATAATATAGGAATTTTTTTGAAGAGATTAAAGAGACCATATCATCACCCCTTGTGCTTTCCATCCCAAATTTTTCAAAAGATCTAATATTGTATGTCTATGGAAATGAGCATAGTATTGCAATTGTGTAATCATTCTTATAAACTTCTCCTCAATTAACCTTTATCCTTTAGTAATCAATTCATTCTATTATCAACCATATATGCTAATGATTGTAGCTGAGGAACACATCTAAGGATCAGAGACATAGTTTTATGCAGAAGAACATCAAAATATGGAACTAGTTATCAAGAACAAGATTCAAGGCTACCGAGAAGAACATAGGTATTAATCAATCACTATAAGTGACACATCATATTGTAATTTTTAATGGATCTGTAATCAACAATTCTAGATTGCATATACTCAGGTCAATAAGTATTTTTTACTACATTCTAAAAAGTGTAGGAAATAGAAGAAATCCTTTGAGAAGGTGGATTTAACAATCCTTTGTAAATATCTTAATCGAGTGCACACTAAACAGTGTTGCTAAAACTCTTAATAGAGTAGACCTTAACCAGTCTAAACATGTTACTTCTTACAGGGTAAGATCATCAGAAGTGATCAAAATTGTAAGCCTTAACCGACCCCTTCCATTCTATAGATAGTGAAGTTTTGTGGGTTTCATCCCCACCACAGTTTTTACCTTCTAACAGGGGTTTTCTGCGTTACCAAATCTTGTGTCATGTGTCAATACATTTCATGAATTTTTTAATGAATGTTTACATGCAAATTAAGTTTATGATTTGATATAACATACACAAAGATAGAATAGTACATATTGTTGGTAATGCAATGTATTGATTACTAAAAGGATTAAGGTTAAGTGATAAAAATTTTAAGGGTACTGATTCACCCCTCCCCTCTCAGTACACACCATTCCATTTTTCCAACAATTGGTATCAGAGCTAGATCTCGTATTTGGACAAGTTTAAATACTTAAGAGAAAAGATCATACTATGGAAAGGTACAAGCTAGACAAGAGTATTGAGAATCAAGAGTTGGAGATACAGATCTTCTATGAACAATATAAAGAAGAAATAATCAAGATGAGACAGTTATTGGATGAAAGAAAGGTAATGACATCTCACTCTAGTGAAACAGACTATCATGAATAAGAGATACCTGATTTATTTGAGTCATCAGGATCTACATCTATCAATACATCAAACACATCTAAAGAAAGTATTACAACTCTAAATGAAATCAATCAACATCTAGCTGGACAAGTGAAATCAATACAAATCGGTCAAGAGACATAGATGGTAAGAATGATTGATGTTATGAATGATGCTAGACAAGCTGAGAAAGAAAGAACACTAGAAATTGATGATAGGAGGAAGATCACTGAAAAGCTACATGAAAGAGAATCATAGATACAAAGATTTACTGAACATCATCATGAGATCACCAATCAAATAGTTCTTATGAGTTAGGAAGCAAACCGTTTGAACATAGTAATCAATGGAAAATTGGAAGCTATTGGTGGGCTAAGAGAAGAAAATGAAAGACTGAAGCATGAAGTTAGAATTCAACAAAAACACAATGACACGACCAAGAGAGCTGAAGAAAGCACAAAAAGAATGGATGATTTTATAGATGGACAAAGAAGAGTCAACAACAATACCAGATTAGGGTATACCGAGCATGGAGAATCACCATACCAAGCTGATAAAAAAGATGTCTACACAAATCCAAGACCAAGAAAGCAATCATGTAATCACTGTGGAAAACTAGGCCACACATCAAATGTTTGGAGGAGTAAAATAAAATGTATTCCTAAATCCATTTCTACATTCTTTGGAAATTGTTATAAATTTAACAAGGACATAAAGCATATGAATGTAAATCTAAGGTGAAAAAACCAAAGAAGGAAACCTACATGGAAAAATATTGTCCTACTTGCAAAATGCATGGGCACACATCTCTTGAATGCAGGAAGAAGAAAAAGCAAGCATGGAAGCCTAAAGAACAAGAAAATTCTTATCAACCTAAAAGAGTCGGTAACTCATATGTTTGGGATTAAAACACATGGGAAAATTGCACAACATGTGGTAGATATGGACACATAGCTGCAAACTGCATGAGGAAATATACACGAAGTTCTAGAAGCTGGACTAACCCTGGAATGGTATGATTACATTGTCATAAGGTTGGTTATCTAAGAAAGGACTGCAGAGACTGAGTGATAGAGACAAGCACTTTTGCCAATGGAAATACCATTGAAGACATCATGAAAATGAGAAACAAAATGTGGAGGAAAGATAAAAACACTGATGATGCTGGACCAAGCAATACAATTGATGACACCTTATCCAATGGATCTGGTGACATCACCACCCCCACCTAAGCAGAACAAGTAAGTATGGAACTGCACAATACCAAGTTATATTTTACATTAGTTCCATTATACAATGATAAAATGCCAAACTAGCATGATTAAAGATGCACTATGGTATTACTTGTTATGAATGTGTGAATCCAATCTCGTCGGTCAATACATACCAAGAATCGTCGATGTACATGTGAAAGCCAAGAAAACAATGTAAACCAAGACTTGTTGGTAATCATGTAAAAGACATTAAAGTCTTTGCCACTTACCAAGAACCATCAGTAAACCTCTGGAAGATAAAGTGAGTTGTCACTTACCCCAAGGTGGAAGTTTGTGTGATACCTAAGTGACTTTGACTTTGACACCCGACAAGTAGGTAAAGCACGAAATGCGCCACTTAGGGAATATTCTATAAAAGGATGATGGAGACCTCATTTCATTCACCAAAATTTGAGAGCAAAGAGAAGAGAGACTAAAGGTGAAAATATTGCAGAGAGATTCACGAGCATCTTCACAACTACTACGATAGATTATGATCTTCAACAACTACATTAGAACAAGTGAGGAACTAGAATCACTGAGATCAGAGTTTTTTTTATGGGAATAGCCCTAAATTCACAAAATCATGGAAACCACATCCTGTGTAACCAAGATCATGAACGCCAAGGAGAAAAAGGTTAACATGATCATGAACTCCACTTGTGAAGAACCTAAATACAAGTTTTGTCCAGAGGCTGCTTCGCGACCCGACGAAGGTGGATGCTAGAGCATTCTCAAGCATACCACCTAGGGTTTTGTTTGTCAAGGATGTCAGGGAATACATAAATTTCAAGATCACCGAGATAGGAGATCTTGATGCCAAGAAAGCTCACGAGAAGCTTTGCATAGGAGGAACCATCAAAGATGATCATAAGCACATTGAGGTGAAAGGGCTCACAAATGCCCTAATGTTCCCAAAGGAATTCAAAACCGAGTGGATCTGGATAGTGTTGAGAAAAGTGCATGACTGAAAGATGTGGCTGGATGAGCCAAAACAAATTACTAGGGATGTCATACATGCAGTGACCAATTATCCTATAAACGACAAGGCCAAGGCACTTAAAAACCCTTCTCACCCTAATATTGATAAAATGACAGGTGCAAAATGGGATGGCAGAGGATTGAAGGTAAATTCCATCAAAGATATAGAAATGAAATTTGGTGCATGTGTGTTGGGATACAAGATATTCCAAGCCAGCAAGATGAACAACATTGCATGTGGAGCAGTTGACACTTCCCACAAGATTGTGAAGAAGGGATTATAGTTGGATCTATCTGAGATTCTACTGAAGCAGTTAGATGAGAACATGAGGATAATCAGGTCTGTAAATTCCAATTCATGTAACTTTAGATCACTTCTAATGTGCATGTTTTTCTACTTTCAAGACTTCTTTCCATCTATCAAGAATGTCAACTAGGATACTACCTAGCTAGTGACAATACAAATCAATGAATTCATCAAGTCACTAGGTGACAAATTTACATCAGTCATGGATGAATACTTCACTGGATTAAAGGAAAAAATGCAAAAAAGGATGAGGATACTAGATCAACTAGTAGAAAAATATAAGACTGATATTTGTTTTATGGTGGACACCGATACCACCTTGATCAAACTAGTTGTACCAAGGAAAACATGGTTATCACCACTTGAGTATGAGATCAACATAGATCAAGCCACCAATGCTATTGAAACATTGTTAAATGAACCATTGGACAAGTCACAACCAAGGTTTGGAACCTATGAAGAGGATAAGGAAAGAATAAAGACTAGCCTAGTTGTGAAGAAAATTGACAGAAAGAAAGATAAAATGGTCAAGAAACTGAAGAAGTTGTTGGTAGATGATGAAGAGTCAGAACAAAAGGATGACACCGAGGGACAGTCACCCATTGGTGAAGGTGAACAATCGAGTAACTCCAAATCAACAGAGTCTGATGCTCCATCATCTGCAAAGAAGCCAAGGAAAACTGCTGCATCAAGAACTTGAAGTCAAAAAACAAAAGATGCAAGCTCATCACCGGTCAAGAAAGGACAAGTGAGGACTTACAAGAGAAAGCCTCAAATGGGAAAACATGCACCAACAAAAATTAGACTAATCATAAATAAGGAAGATATAGAAGATACCAAACAAGAAGAACAACCTATGAAGAACAAACTTCCTACCACAATTGATGAAGTTACTGCATCAATCATCAAGTCAGGGTCAATAACTGACCCTAAGATTAGAAAATGGCTATCTCTGAATCCTAAGGATTAGAACAAGATAAAAGAAGCCATCATCACAAAAATGTGTATATTCAAATATATACCAATACAGTTTGAAGGTAAAATGCCACAAGAACTTCTAGACAGATTATCGGCAAGGTGGACATTTGCATTGAATTTTGAAAAAGAGATAAGGGAAAGAAACCTAGTTTCTGTTATGCCACCCGAGTCCAAAATGGAAGAAATTCAAGAAATGATGAAGTTACATTCAAATAAGTTCTCAGCAAAATTGAGAGCCTACAAAGTACTAAAGGGAAATTTAATTGAGCTTGACAGAGAAAGTGAAGATGCTTGGAGGAAAATACTTGATACACCTAAAGAGGATACAAGCCTTGAGAAGGTGTTAGCACTCACTGAAAAGCCTCAAAACGAAGAGAATCAAGAAAAACTGAGGCCAGAGCACATTTTTATAAATGAATCTAAGGATATCACTGAAGTGGAATTGAACACAAAGGCTAGTAAAGCAATGGATGACATTCCTTAGATTTTGTAGTCATTACATGACACAACAGATGTCACAAACCAAGATGTGACAATAATAGATATCACTAAAGATCCTACCGAAGAAGCAAATGCAGATGAAGATGTTATTGTTACCTCCAAGTAGGCCAAAGAACATGACACAACAACGAATGTTGTACAAGTGAATATACTGGGACAAATACCATTATTGATACAAGCTATCAATATAATGACAAAAACAAGAGATACAACATCGGAACATGATGCAGGCATAACTAAGGATAGGGGTGAAGAGGAACTGAATAACACAACTGATGAGAAGAATGTAAAAAATGGAGAACATAAAGAAATAGATGGAGAGCATAAAGATAAAGGTGAAGAAGAGAAGTGTTATGCCTTGCATACCCGTCCCTACATTTTGTATGCAAACTATTGGGTCCCCCTTTTTTCGCTTTTGCTCCTTTCTTTGTTTTACTTTGTTCCCTTTGTTTTCCTCTGGGATTTGCTCCCGCGAGGGTTGTTTTTTATTTTTCCTTCTTGTGCCTCTGGGGCTTGGTCCTGGAGTTTGTTTGTTCTTTCTAGAGCCGGCTTCTAGATTCTGGGATTCTTTGCCATCATATATTCTTTTGTGAGAAGGTATGATTGCATGGAATCCCCTGACCCAGAGTGTGGAGGTTTCTGGAGTTGTCAGAAAAGTGCAACATGTTTTTACCCTAAGGGTATAAATGGAAGTTACCTATCATTCTCATAGTTACCGCGATTAAAACACTTAGAGCATTCAAAGCGATATTGAGGTGATTAAGGTGATTAAACAGTGAAGTTGCTCCCTATGCTTAGTGGATAATCAAGAATTGATTTTCAGTGTTGGTTTGTGACCATGCGAAGGTGGACCTGTCACAGAGCATTTTTAGTTTATGTCTTCTCTACCTCTTTCGCGTTTCCAGGCTGGTTGTCGTTCTTTTTCCTTCTTTGGTTTTCCCGTTCCTCTAGTTTTTCGTCTTCCCTTTTTGTGGCGCTCATTTTGTTTGCTTCAATTTTTGTCTGTTGTTGTTTTCATTTTCTACGTTTGCCTCCCGTTGGTGGGTTGGCTTTGCCGAAAGGTTTTTCGCCTTCTGTACAGTTATAGTTTAGTGTGTATGTTGTACATTGTTGTAGGTTAGCTTCGGTGCCTTCATAGGTTTTGTACATTATGTAGATGTCTATAAATCATGCATATATGCCTCGGCCCTCCATTTATTTTAGTGTGTATGCCTCTTGTATATTATTCTATTCTTAACAAGCTCGTCATGCTCCATCATTTCTTGAATCATTTTGCCGAGTTCGTCGAGAGGGAGTCACCACGGTTCAAACTCGACACTTTGCTGGTTTGAGCCATGACGGATTTCTCTCTCTTGTGTCAAATTAATTTAATGGCATGATTAATTTCCCATAAGTGGGCATTCAAACCCCATCCCATCTGGAATTCAATTTCCCTTGTGTCGGCCTACTTATCACCATTAATGTCATTTATGCCGCCTATCACGTGACCACGTAACAACCCATGTTAGCCGAGTATGGTTTCCTACTGGTCACATCGACAAAACAATGACTAGTTCTTCCAGACTCTGAGTGTTGAGGTCCCTGGGTCTTCATTCCATCTTTGTCACTAGGTTCAAATACCCTGAAGCCCCTAGGCATGTATCAAAATTTGGCTCATGTTTATCTTGAATATTTCAAGATTTAAATGTATACTAAGACTTGTTGGACAAACGTGACACGGTGACGATTTCTCTTGATGCCACACAAATTGTTATTATTATTCCATGTATTGATGGTTCTTTGGTCTTGCAGGTTGTTGATTGCATGATCGAGATGTCTGAGGTGATCACTCCTCCTAATAGCCCGGAGCTACCTACTACCTCCACTCAGGCGGCTACAAAAACCAAACCTAAAAAGATGCTAGAAAAGCTACCACTCACCTCCAAGTACCTGAAGGAGGGCATCCTCATGGGATCCAAAGTGGATTCCAAAGTCCAAGAAACAACTCACACAGAGCTCGGACTCTGGGCTGAAATGCAAGGCTTAATCACATCCATCTACAGGTTGAATGTCGGTGGAGACAGTATGGCTACCCATTTGGCCGCCTCTGGAAATATAACGACTGTGAACTTTCCTTGTTCGGTGCAATCACCAGAATCAATATGACAACTGGAAATAATGTACAATGCACCTACTCAGATAGTTCTGCTCGCCGATCCTTGACCATTACAATATCCAACAAAAATTGTCACCCTGGACGTAGCAACTTTTGCCTCAGGGCTGGGGATTCCGCAATTCAAGGGGTCCACCATCATCAACTGATCCAAATCATTGAAGGATTTTGAGGAAGATGCCCTTGTCTCCCGAAAATATCTCAATAGCCAGTGGCTAAAGTCCTTGAAGAGGGACCATAAAAGGATGAAGTTAGAAATTCCCTACGGGGATTTCAAAGAGCCCATCTAGGCGGGCATTATATTCTTGTGTAGGATATTTGGATTGCCCCACACCTGGGATTTCTCAACATGGATGTACTACTTTCTTTACTGTATCACCACTCACAGCCATACCTTCAACTGGGTGGTCATTATAGCCAACCATGTGGACACACAACTGAAGGGCATCGTCCAGAGTTCCAAGTTCTACATGACATCCTATGTGCTATGGGCACTAGCCCAACAAAGACCAGATTTTCAAGGTTTGGGAACAGTAGGTGAACTTCGAAATGGGCTAGGCCAGTTTACACCATGGGATCATTATCCCCAAGTATAATGGGAACTCAGTTTCCTAAATTTCTGTCGGGTAAATGATGCTTTCATTTACCATAATATCCTAACACTTACCTAGGACTCCGGATACTGATTATCGCAGGAGGTGATAAACTTGGTCAGTACTTACGACCCCTATTTTATTTAGTTCCAACACCACACCTATGTTTGGGTGACCAGATTCTCCAAGTAGCCCTATCTTCTTCCCCGATATTGCGGGGATAGAATCTTTCTTTTGGAGTTCTGCCGACAGATGATGGACCTACACGCCTTCTTCACATTGAAGAAGGTCATCAACGTCCCATTCCCATTTTCATGCATAAATTATACATGCAGCCTCACTGTAGCAAGGGAGGCAAATAGTGAATTGAAGAGCCTAGGATTGGTGGAATTCCACCATGTCAGAAAAAACTATGATCCTCTAGGCAAGATTTCCATAGCACTTCCCTGGGCATCCCCGCCACACGAAGAAGAAATTGAAGATTTTTGGGTGGACTGTCAAGAAAATTTTGATCTTCAGGCCCTTCAACATTCACAGATGTCCAAGGGAATCATGAAGGCGCTTGAACTTCAGACTTTTCCAAAGGTTTTTTCAGATGACGGGCTGCTAGAGGACCTAGCATAAAAAAGACAAGGATTGGACAAGTTGGATCTCCCTCTGGTGGATTGGGCCACCCCAAAAGAATTGACAATTGAGGGAGTATGTCACCCGATTTTAGAGGCCAGTCATAAGTATTTTGCCCGGGTGTGTCCCAAAAGCACCCAGAAGGGATCGATTGTCAGAAAGACCGC
The DNA here is from genome assembly GCA_018584345.1 of Thuja plicata. Classification (NCBI taxonomy): domain Eukaryota; kingdom Viridiplantae; phylum Streptophyta; class Pinopsida; order Cupressales; family Cupressaceae; genus Thuja; species Thuja plicata. Next base: position 1,462,461 of record MU224884.1, read on the forward strand.
TCCATCTTCCACCGCTGCCAGACCTAGCACAAGCAAGGGGAAAGAAAAAGAGGGTACCCTAGCTAAAGTACCACCCCAGGGCCCACCTCCCTTAATTGTACAACTACAACAACAAATGGAGTCAGAAAGGTTGGCTAGCCAGTAGATAAGCACACAGATATCCTCCAGTCTCCTCATAACTCCAATGGCGTCTGCTAGCCCGGTGGGATCCCCATCATTGGCTACAATGATGAGCAGAAATAATTTCGCTGAGGTAGAGTCTACCAGTATTTTTGAGACCGGGGTCCCACTACCAAGAAAGAATAAGAAAAAGGTGACCCCCACCCCAAGCATGACCGCTAGCCCCGGTATGCCAGATGTTCCTCTAGTTGATGTCAATTCAGATACCCCTAAACTTGAGGAGATTCTTGACAACCCTCCCCCACATGATGATTTTGATGATTTGTTTGGGTCAGATGAACTCATGAATTTGCAAGAGAATATTGGTCATGCGGTTGAAGAGATTGCCACTCAAGATAAAGGAGAGAACCTCACAGAAAAGGAAGTCCCGGAAGAATAAGTTGCATCAGAATAGGAGGCCTGGGATGAAGCACAAAAGGAGCCCGAGCAGGAGAGGACAACGGTATAGAGGACCGAAGATACACCAAGGAAACCCATAGATGAGAAGCTGATGGTTGGGGAAACTAGACCTACGGGATCAACCGTACCCCCATTCATCATGCTCCAGACACCTTCGGTTACTTCGGGTGATCAAGTGCCCTGGAGCACATTTGGTGAGGTAATAACAGTGGCCGCATTGTTAAACTTTGGCTAGAGACCTCACCTACCTCCAGAAGATGTTCTAATGGAGGAAAATGTTCCAGTAGACGAGGCTAATGAGGCTGAGGAACAATAGCAATAGAATGACTAGGAGGTCCCAGAAAATGTAAATGTCAGATCAACTGATGTCGAGAGGGATGAGGAGGTCCCCAAAGATATAGGTAATATTGATGCCAGAGAAGAAGTTCTGAATATCACAATAGAGGATTCCAACATGGTGGAGAATACAAAAGCCTCAGGAGAGAAGGAACAAGAAAAAGGTAAAGGAAAAGAGCCCGATGACATTGTACATCCCAAGAATGTGCCGCCTGATTCTGAAAAGGGTGCAGATGCCCAGGTCTTGACAGTAGAGCCATCCCAGCTACCCCAATGGATGGTGGAATCAAGAAAAAGAAAGGCCCCAATAGTCACATCAGGTGTTCCACTCTCCTTGGCCGAAATGATGGCCCGAAATGCAGAGGCCCAAAAGACTAAGAAGGCACAAACAATTCATACCTTATGGAATGCTCCAATGAGAAACACAGTTGTAACTATTGCAACACCTCCTCCAGATGCAGATACATCAGCAAGTAGGCCCAAAGATTACAACATCACAGAAGTGGCACTGGGGAGAACAGATAAGCAGGGTGAACTGAATCTACTGAGAGAGGCCACCAGAGTAGTAGAGGCCCGGTATGTCAAATAGGGAAAGAGCTAAAGGAGGAAAGAGAGACCAATGCTAATCTCCTCGCACTTCTGGCAGAACTTACATAGTCTTTGGCCGACATCCACCCGGAAGCCTCTTCCTCTAGATTGCTGCTTGCTTAAGGCGACATGGATTCTCTCTGAACCATGAAGAAGAAAGCGTAGGTTGTGGATGGGTGGGCCGCCGAGAAGATAGCTGCCATAAGACAATTTCTAGCGGTATCCCTCCTAGATCTTTATCAGGTCAACATCCTTATCAGCCAGGCAAATGGCTCCGCTCTCGTATGGGAGCAAGACTTAGAGAAATATGAAAAATGGAAGGCTGGGCTGGAAGAAATTCATAACATCAGAGAAGAAGCCGCCATGGAGGAGGGAATTTTGGGAGACAAATCATATGATTCCCTCTAGGCCTAGTACTCCAGACTTGGCCTCAAAATTGACGTATGCAAGGAACTGGTTAAGGCCTTGAAAGAAAAGGTGACTGCAACCCAATATCCCTTGGGCCTATTTCAGGCATTTGTGGTTGGAGTATCGCAAGTTGATCCCTTCACCACTGGGATGTGCACCCTAGAGGATTACATCCTTAGTAAATTTTATGAACGGATGGAATCCCTATATCCTATTGCCGAAGAATTTGAGCAGGGCAGGTTATCAAGATTATCCAAGATGATGATCCAGGCATATGATGCTGTAAAGATGGTGGATGAATTTTGGAACGGGGCTGGAGATGTTGAGGAAAAATTGGAGGTTTATCGCAGTCGACGGGACAGTATTAAAGACATAGAAAAAGAAGGTGTAAGCCAAGTATTGGAGGCATTCAAAAATAGTAAGGAACAATAAAGTTCTCCAGAGTCTGAAGAATTCCGTCAACCATGCACTAGTTGTATTATTTATTCTTTGGGGGTGCAAGCTTCTAGATCCTAGAATTCTGGATCCAATATTCTTGAATTCTTTAAAGTAGCCTGTGTCCCAGTTCCCAAAGTCAACCGGTCACTTTCAGAGTAGTTAGTAAGGGTGTCAGAAGGTGGGTGACTCAAGCAAGGCACATCAGCTCGACAAGAAGGTTCTGATAGGTGGTCTCCCCAAGGCATCGCTCCAACATAACACCTAGCGCATCAGAGATAGGGAGCCTCTTTTTCATTAATGAGGCATGTAGCCTCGATCCCCAGGGGATCAAATTTCTTATTTTCTCCTTCCAGCTGTCTTCTCAAGGTCAATTCTTCCACTCTGCCTTTCTTGTCTTATTCTTCTGAAATGTCAGACCTTTTCTATCTCAAGGTCTTTGTAGCATGGTGCAGGTAGTACGGGCCACCAAGAATTGTATTATATTGTTTAAAGTATAAAGTAGGCTAGGTTAAGATTAGGGAAAACTTGTGTATATATAATAAGTTTGACCTCATTCCAAGGGTTGGCAAAATTGATGATTTTGCAGTCCATAGCTATATCATTTTAGTGTTTCTCAGTTCTTAGTTTCAGAGCTCAATGCTCCTTAGTTTTAGAAGTCCTCAGTAGTTAGATGCTCCCTTGGAGCCGCCATTATTGTACGCACCAGTGCTGGCTGGAATCATGTTAATGAAGAAGGAAGGATTCTATCAATGATGTTGTTAGCATTCGGATCTTTGGATTAACGCTCTTTTTGTGCTATATGTTCTTTATGTCCCTTGTTCTAATCTTTAAGTAGATTAATGACCTTCTTTTTCCTCGCTATTGGATAAGTATGAACTGATAGTTCTATGTTTATTCAGTATTTAGTGTAGCATGTTAGAGCATGGTTGATGTTTTGGATGTTTGGCATAAACTATAAGTAGATGGTATTTCTAACCTTGATGTATCTTTTGAAGTTATTTGGTAATTAGTGAATTCTTGTAGGAAGCCTCACTTACCTAAATCCCTAGAGTATACGAGCCGAGATAACCAGCTATCCCCTTGAACAAAATAGTCACACTCCCAACCAAGCCCCTGCACTATCGAGACCCGACTCTCAGGTGCTTGAAGGCCCAAAGAATCTCATTTCTCTGAATAACCTTTATAGGCAAAGTTAGCCAGTGCCCCGGTACCCGGTGACAACTTACATTTGGTGGAAGACCCGGTCACAAAGACACATCAATAGAAACTGGCACTAGAAGGGAGGGCATGAGCTCATCCCCTTCTAAGGATTTAGACTTCATGCTGATCGAGGGTTCCCCAAGCCATAGTTTTAGGAATCAGACCTTTAGTGGGATTGGATCATTTTCACCTGCGAGATTTGAAAGAATCGTTAGATCAGCCCCCAACCCCAGAGGGTTGTTGAACTTGAGCCTCCCGCTCGAAAGAAATGGACCCTGAAAGCCAAGCTAGCTACCATTGTTTGGGGAGATAGCACATACTAGAACACCCAACTCTCCCAGACTATCCCAGGGAATAACTCTCAATCTGTTCAGAACCCAACACCCCCGATGGCTGAGTATTTTGGAAACATTGGGTCCCCGATGGGACAGTTTTCAGGTGCTACTCACGATCTTCCTTCGCACCTGGAGAATATCTATCCCTGATATGAGCATTTGGGCTCACAAACCATAGAAGAGAATCTATAGGCATACAAAGATGCCATGAACCGACATCAGATCCAACATGAAGATGTTGTGACCCGGATGTTCCCTCTATCCCTAGGACAGAACGAGCTGAACTGGTACCTCAACCTGCCCACCAACTCAATCAACAGCTGGCATGAGATGGAGGACATCTTCTTGGTGACCTTCCATGTACATGTGGACCTAGCATGGTCCTACAACCAATTCATCTCCATTATAAAGGAACCAAATGAACCCCTTGCAACATTTAACCACCAGTTCCAATGCGCCTTGAAGCGGTGCACGGGTCCCTTCATCCCATCCACTGATGTAACCATACAGACTTACCTAAACATGATGGACCCTTTCATTTCTACTCTCCTTTGGAGAACTACTTCCCCCGATGACCAGGACACCTTGGTGAAGGTTTACAACCTAGCCTTGGAGTTGTCCCGTGGTTTGAACAAAGCCCCGAGTGAGATTGGGCAGAACTTACCCTACAACATGATACCTGGCGGAACTTCCTACACTAGGGGATATAACCCCAATCAGGCAACGGGTTCCCCTATGATGGCCATGACCCCACCACCATCGATAGACCAGCAAGCCTGGTACAAATATCCATCTCAAGACTAGGAAACACCGGGTCTAGAATCCTTTCCCTGGAACCAGCCGCAGCAAATGCAACAACCACAAACGCAACCTTCCGTAGTGCCTTTCTTTCAGTCGTCTATGGCTGGAGGATTTCTGCCCTCGACTCTAGTGAATGATGCAACTTTTCCTAGGAACCAGCAACAACAAGTGTCACATTGTGATGTGAATACCCAGTTGACCGTCGAGGTTGAATCTCTCCGGTGATTATTGTCCTCACTGACTATGGACATGGGACAACTGAAGGTGGGATCCTTCACACCCCACAACACCAATTCCTAGAGGGGAAACATCTTCTCTGGCCAACGAAATACCATACCAGAGGAAGGAATTAAAACAACGGGCTTCGGCCCAACCAACAACAATGGAACAACAATGCAAATACCAGAGGTCCTCCTTCGAACCAAAACACCAATCAGGGTAGCGCTGGACCCAGCCATTCTGCACAATTTGCAGACTACCAATGACTAGCTGGTGTAGATTGCATGACACCGATTCCAAGGTGAACTGTACCACCCTAGAGAAGGTCATCCTAATCTTCCAATCAGATAGGAAACAATCTATTGATCCACCACCCCCGAAAACATCTGCACAAGAGACCACTCATAGTTCCTTCACCTATGAGACCATCTTCTTTGGAACAGACAAGGGAGATGAAGAAGAGCCCAATCTACAAGGGTTCTTTAATTAATCTATTATGACCTTTGAGGCCAATGCCTTCACCAACCCACAGACTCCTTACAACACTTGGAGTCAAGCTGGTAAAGGACCAGTTTATACACCTACGCCTCCCAAAGACACCCCTCCCTGAGAAAACACGACTGATCAATCCATCCCTCTAAAAGGCCCTGGCTTTAATCAAGCTAAGGACCCAGCCAAGGGAAGTCACCAATTCCCAGGGGGAAGGTTTGACATCACAAAGGCATTAGAGCGAACTACCACCTCCATGACCTTGATGGAGGTTTTGCTGAACTGTCCCAAGTAGAAGAAGTCCCTTATGAAGCTCTTGGGAAACCCGGAAGCCATTAGTAGCCCACCCAAGACTGTCACTTTTAATGATGCTAACACGACTGTCTTCTAGGGAAACACTAAGGATCGTCCCTTCTCTTTTGGGTTGAACATAAAGGGAAGAATATACACAATTTTTTGGTAGATTCTGGAGCTTTAGGCAACATCATGCCTCTATCCATATGCCAGAAGCTCAGATTCCACCCTACCCCATCTAACGACACAGTAATCTAACTGGATAAAACTACTATAAAAATGGTGGGTGAGATGAAAAACATCTAGATTCAGCTCATCCAAGACCCTAGGATAGTCAGCATGATTGACATCTAAGTGGTGGACATCCTGGAGACTTATGGGATGTTACTAAGTCACAATTGGTCTAAGTCCCTTAATGAGTATTTCTCCACCAACTTATCCCACTTGTGGCTCCCCTGGGAGGGAGAGTCTAATCAAATCCAGGTAGAAAGTGAACCCTGGATGAAAAAATCTCTCACCAAAGTCAAGAGGGTAAATGACGTCCTCTTCTTTGAGACTTCACCTGGGGTGTACCGACCCCTAGAAATCTTGACATTTGATTTCACCCCCAGGGAAGATCCCATAGTTTCCCAAAGAACCCAGGACCTAGACGAAAAACTAAAGGGTGAGGTTGAATCACAAGGGAGCATAATAACCCCTGCTACACTCTTTTCCAACACCTAGTGCTGGGTGCATTATCAGAAACATTTAGAATTAGAGTGTGAGCCTTGCCTCTCTGCTGCTACCAGACACATCGATACCCTCTGGGAAGAGAAACATAAAGCAATCTTTCCTGGGCCTAGTAAGTCCCTTAGCAGTACCCCTATGGTGCCACTAGTTTAGGCATCTCAACCACGGATCTCTCCAGAGGAAAACTTCACCCACGCGCCATCAGAGCTGGAGGAAACTCCTCCCAATCTTCCCAAAATAGTCCAAAGGCCACTTCTTCTCCCCAACCCCAAACAACAAATAATGACTTATGGACCTTAAATTTTGATGGGTCTCAGTCTAAATAAGGCTGTGGGGCCAGAGTGGAGTTGATCAACCCATGGGGGAAATCCTTCCTCGCATCTTATAAGCTGCAATTCAACTGTACAAACAATGTCACAGAGTACAAGGCCTTGGTCCTCGAACTCCTATTTGCACTAAGGAAATGAATCACTCACCTCCGGGCCCTGGGTGATTTAGAGTTGATCGTTAAGCAAGTCTGGAGTTAATACACCTATCAGGACAAAAGGTTGGTTGCATATCACAACTGGGCATGGAGCCTCATCGAAGACTTTGATGCCTTCGGCATTGAACTTATTCCCTAGAAAAGAAATTATGTCCCGGATGCTCTCGCCGTATCTGCCAGCACTCTAAAGCCAATGGCTGGCTCCCGACTCTGAAATTTTTTTGTTGAGAAGATCCCCACCCCATCCATCCTAGACAATGTCACCCATTTTCAGGTTTTTGAAGATGATCAGCATATCCTAGCCTTTATGGCCAATGTTGGTGTCTTTGAGGACCAAATAGTGGAGGAGAGAGATCACGATTATACTGGACAAGGTGATGAAGATGACAAGATCATGGACCTACCAACCAACACCATCCCTAAGGGGATGGTCACACTTGAACGAATCTTCAACTTAGACCCTCGGGGCCGGGAAAAGATATCATCCTCCTCTTAGGGAGGTAAATTTGAGAAAGTCCACATTGGCTAGCCTAGTGAAGAGAAAATGATACACATTGGCACCTCCTGCTCCCCATAGGAGAAGGAGAAGATTCTTGCGGTTCTCCGAGAATACATTGATGTAATTACGTGGGGGTATGAGGACTTGAAAACTTATGATACATCCATTATGACTCATACTATCCCACTTAAACCTGATGCTAAGCCTTTTTGACAAAAGCAACGACCGATAAACCCACTGATCGAGCCTTTGATTCATCAGGAGGTTCAAAAACTACTGTCAGCTCGGATCATCTTTCCAATCTGGTATACTACATGGGTTGCCAACCTTGCCCTTGTGCAGAAGAAAAGTGGTGAGATTCACCTTTGCATGGATTTCCAAAATTTAAAAAGAGCCTCCAAGAAAGATAATCACCCTCTCCCCTCGTTGGATGAGGTATTGTAAATCATGAACGGATCACAAATGATGTCCTTCTTGGATGGGTACTTTGGGTATAACCAAGTCATGGTTAAATATGAGGATAGAGATAAAATGATGTTTACCACCAAGTGGGGGACATTTTCCTATCAGAGAATGCCCTTTGGCCTGATCAATGCAGGGGCCACATTTCATAAATCTATGGATATTGCATTCGAGGGCCTAGTGAACCGGTGCATAATCATCTACATGGATGATTTGACCATCTTTTCCTGGGACATGCGTGATAATTCTGCCCACCTTGCCCAGATTTGTGAGAGATGTTTCCGGTACGGAATATCCCTCAACCCTAAGAAATGTATATTTGGGGTCACTAAAGGGAAGTTTCTCAGGCATGTTGTCTCTGAGAAGGGTATATCCATTGACCCTGAGAGAGTTGAAGTGCTTCTAAATCTACAGATGCCCGACAGCAAGAAGGAAATGAGATCTTTCTTTGGGAAGATCAATTTTGTCCGGTGGTTCATCACCGGATTCACCGAGATTGTAAAGCCACTCAATGAAATGATGAAGAAAGATACTAAGATTGAGTGGAGTCCAGAAGCAAAGTGGGCATTCACCTAGATTAAGAAGAAAATCATGGAGGCACCAATCTTGGCTAGTCCAAACTATTCCCTCCCTTTTTACATATACTCCTTTGCCTCGCCGCATTCTGCCATGGCAGTATTGACCCAGAAAGTTGAAGGGGAAGAAAAATCAATAGCTTTCATGAGCTCCCCCTTTAAAAATGCCAAAGTCCAGTATTCACCTTTGGAAAAATAGGCCTTTTCTCTCATTCACACTGTGAAGAAATTACGACACTATATTCTCTGAAGCAAAGTGCACACAATCATCCCAGACCAAGCTGTTTAGTCTTTGTTCATGCAGAGTGAATTGGGTGAAAGACGGGGGAAATGGATGGCCATCCTCCAAGAGTATGACCTTGAAATGCAACCCATGAAGATAGCCCAAGGCCAAGGACTATGTAGAGCAATGGCAGAAGGAACTCCCGAGATTGAATGCCAAACTTATATTATGGAGTCCATCACTCAAGATCCATGGTATACCAACCTGGTAGAATTATTGTTAAATAACATGTGCCCAGAGGGGCTACACCCAAATAAACATCATTCACTATAGATTAAAAGCACACACTTCATGATCAAAGATGACACACTTTTTTGCGGGAATTATGAGGGGGTATATCTCTGATGCCTAGATAGGGACCAGGCTACAAAAATGATTGAAGAATTTCATGGGTAGTTTGGAACTGGGCATGGCTCAGCTGACACCATTGCCCACTAGATCCTTTGGGCTAGATACTATTGGACCTGTATCTTTAAGGATGTTTACACTCACATCAGGAGATGCCACACTTTCCAAATAGTGGCACATCGTGAGCGGAACCCTATCATGCCTTTCAAGCCGGTCTTTGAAGCTAGGCCCTTCACCCAATGGGAATTTGACTTTATCAGGGAAATCAACCCCAACTTGTCTGCAACACCACTACATTCTAACTGCTACCGATTATTACACCTGGTGGTCTGAAGCAATAACTTGTAAAAACAATACGATAGATGTAGTTATTAAGTTCCTGGAAGAAAACATCGTCACAAGATTTGGAATGCCATTTTCTATAGTATGTGACAATGGTCTGGTGTTTTTTTTGACACAATTACTTGAATGGACCTACGACAGAAAGATCACTCTAAATTTTTCCAGAAACTATTACCCCCAGGGAAATGGTTGTTGAATCAACTAACAAAAATTTACTCGAAGTGATCAAGCACCTATTAGAATAAAACCCCCGGGACTGGCACCAAAATTTGAGATTCGCTCTCTGGGAAGATTATATCTTAATTAAGGAAGCCCTGGGGACATCCCCATTCCATTTGGTTTATGTCCAAAATTTAGTATTCCCCATTAAATTATAGATTCCAGTGTTGCAGTTCATGTAGGAATTCAGCAACTGGGACAATATCGTGGAGGTTCGGCTCCTAAATCTGGTGCGAATGGAGGAGTAAAGAGACGCAACCGTTGAACATTTTGCATGTCATTAAGATGTAGTGAAGAGATTTTTTTACCGAAGAGCCCAGTATAAGGCCTTCCAGATTTCAGACTTGGTCCTCTTGTGGGACAAGGCCTGAGAAAAGAAAGGAAAGCACACCAAGTTTCAGTGGCTCTGGCTTGGACCATATCTAATATTCGAGATCTATGGGGAAAATACTTATCACCTCAACACTATGACTGGAGAAGTCGTTCCATTTCCCATCAATGGTTAGTTTCTTAAGCACTACTTCGAATGAGGTATGTTGGTGAGTTTGTCCAGAATTGTACTATATTTAAATTTCTCGCTTGTAAATATTTCTCTTGGTGTTCTGTTTGGAATACCTTTGCCTTGTTATTAGCTTTTTTCTGGCCACCCTCCGGGGTAGCCTTTTCCTTATGTTTTCTTCTTGTCTTTGGGTTTTCTTTCATTTGCTCCTATTTTTCGGGTCCCCATCATGTTTCCCCCTCTTTGTAGACAAGTATGCTCCACATAACATCTAGTCTTTGGAACGATGCCCTATGTATTTCAGGTAATTTGGAATCTATTGTTAGTCTGGTGGAATTTCTCCATGCTCCAGGGTTGTTTTTTAAGTATGGTAAAATGTTATGGATAATCTTCATCTGGTTCACATCTTGGCAATCCAGGCATCAGTTAACAAAAAAATCTAAGGAACAAGTAATTAGACCCCTTGAGGGCAGATCGATTGTACTAGCTGTTGGACCAAGTCTGAAAATCATTAAGAATATCCCAGGTCCAGAACATTCTCTCTTATTTGGCAATTTAAAGCTGGATGACAAGGTGAAAGAAGTACCACCTCATAAATTAGCTAAGCTTAAGGTCCGAGGTGAAAGGAGTATCGTCTTCCCATTCATAAAAGAAAAGAAAAGAAAGGAAAGAAGTAAATAATGGAGAATTCTGGTATCTGAGGAAAGCATACAAGATAGGAAGACCTTGGTTTGATTCATTTAGTGCCTCTTCTCTTCTTCTCTCAGAGGTCATCGGCTTGGTTTTCTTTTGAATCACACACTTCACAACTGACGAAAGACCAAAATATTGAATCGGTGATGGACCAAATTTTCTCAGACACCTCGCTGTATGTGAACAAAATGCTCCAGGTAAAGATTAATTCCATTTTTGCTAACCATATATTTTGTAGTTCTCGAATGCACTACGACATTCATCCTAGATAGTCGCCATTTGTTATGCCTTGCATACCTGTCCCTACATTTTGTATGCAAAATGTTGGGTCCCCCTTTTTTTCACTTTTTCTCCTTTCTTTGTTTTCCTTTGTTCCCTTTGTTTTCCTCCAGGCTTTTCTCCTGTGAGGGTTGTCTTTTGGTTTTGCCTTCTTGTGCCTCCAGGGCCCGGTCTCGCAGTTTGTTTGTTCTTTCTAGAGTCGGCTTCCAGATTCCAAGATTCTCTGCCATCATATCTTCTTTTGCAAGAAGGTATGATTACATGGAATCCCTGGACCCAGAGTTCGAAGCTTTCTGGAGTTGTCAAAAAAGTGTAACCTATTTTTACCCTAAGGGTATAAATGGAAGTTATCTATCATTCTCACAGTTACCGCAATTAAAACACTTAGAGCATTCAGAGCGATATTGAGGTGATTAAGGTGATTAAATAGTGAAGTTTCTCCCTGTGCTTAGTGGCTAATCAAGCATTGATTTGCGGTGTTGGCTTGTGACCATGCAAAGGTGGACCTGTTGCAGAGCATTTTCAGTTTTTGTCTTCTCTACCTCTTTAACATTTCTAGGTTGGTTTTCATTCTTTTTCTTTCTCTGGTTTTCCCGTTCCTCTAGTTTTCTGTCTTCCCTTTTTGTGGTGCTCATTTTGTTTGCTTCAGTTTTCGTCTGTTGTTGTTTCCATTTTCTATGTTTGCCTCCCATTGGTGGGTTGGCTCTACCAGAAGGTTGTCCGCCTTCTGTGTAGTTGTAGTTTAGTGTGTATGTTGTACATTTTTGTAGGTTAGCTTCGGTGCCTTCGTAGGTTCTGTACATTGTGTAGATGTCTATAAATCATGTATATATGCCTCGGCCCTCCATTTTTTTTAGTGTGTATACCTCTTGTTTATCCTTCTGTTCTTAATTAGCTTGTCGCACTCCATCATTTCTTGAATCATTTTGCTGAGTTCGTCGAGAGGGAGTCACCACGGTTCAAACTTGACACCTTGTTGGTTTGAGCCATGGCGGCTTTCTCTCTCTTGTGTCAAATCACTTTAATGGCAGGATTAATTTCCCATGAGTGGGCTTTCAAACCCCATCCCATCTGGCATTCAATTTCCCTCGTGTCAGCCCACTTGTCACCATTAATGTCATTTACACCACCTGTCATGTGATCATGTGATAACCCACGTCAGCCGAGTACGGTTTCCTACTAGTCATGTTGAAACGAGAACGACTAGTTCTTCTGGACTCTGGGTATCAATGTCCCTAGGTCCTTGTTCCATCTTTGTCACTAGGTTCAAATACCCCAGAACCCCCAGGTATGTATCAGAATCTGGCTCATGTTTATCTTGAATATTCTAGGATTTCAATGTATACTAACACTTGTTGGACAGACGCGACACGGTGACAATTTCCCCTGAAGCCACACAAATTGTTATTATTATACCATGTATTGATGGTTCTTAGGTCTTGCAGGTTGTTGATTGTGTGATTGAGATGTTTGAGGTGATCATTCCTCCTGATAGCCCGGAGCTACCTATTACCTCCACTTGGGCGGCTACAAAAACCAAAGCTAAAAAGATGCTAGCAAAGCTACCACTCACCTCCAAGTACCTGAAGGAGGGCATCCTCGTGGGATCCAAAGTGGATTCCAAAGTCCAAGAAGTAACTGACACAGAGCCCAGACTTTAGGCTGAAATGCAAGGATTAATCCAAACCATCTACAGGTTGAAGGCCAACGGAGACAATATGGCTACCCATTTGGCCCCCTCCGACATTATAAAGGTTGCAAACTTTCCTTGTTCGGTGCAATCACAAGAATTAATATGATAACTGGTAATACTGTACAATGCACCTACTCGGACAATTCTGCTTGCTGATCCCCAACCATTAAAATATCCAGCAACAATTGTCACCCTAGACGCAACAACTTTTGCCTCAGGGGTGGGGATTTCGCAATTCAAGGGGTCCACCATCATCAACCAATCCAAATTGTTGAAGGAGTTTGAGGAAGCTACCCTTGTCTCCCGACAATATCTCAATAGCTAGTGGCTGAAGTCCCTGAAGAGGGACCATAAAAGGATGAAGTTAGAAATTCCCCGCGGGAATTTCAAAGAGCCCATCCAGGTGGGAATTATATTCTTGTGCAGGATCTTCAGATTACCCCATGCCCAAGATTTCTCAGCCTAGATGTACTACTTTCTTTACTACATCACCACTTGCAGCAATAATTTCAACTAGGTGGCCATTATAGCCAACCATGTGGACAAGTAGCTGAAGGGCATCATCCAGAGTTCCAAGTTTTACATGACATCCTATGTGCTATGGGCACTAGCACAACAAAGACCAGATTTTCCAGGTTTGGGAACAGTAGTTGAACTTGGAAACGAGCCAGGCTAATTAACACCATGCGATCATTATCCCCAAGTACAATGGGAACTCAGTTTCCTAAATTCATGACGGGTAAATGATGCTTTCATTTACCATAATATCCTGACACTTACCTGGGACTCTAGGTACCGATTATCATAGGAGGCGATGAACTTGGTCATTACTTACGACCACTATTTTATTTAGTTCCAACACCACACCTACATTTGGGTGACCGGATTCTCTGTGAAGCCCTATCTTCTTCCCTGATATTACAGGGACATAATCATTCTTTTGGAGTTCTGTTGGCAGATGATGGACCTGCACACCTTCTTCACATTGAAGAAGGTCATCAATGTCCCATTCTTGTTTTCATGCAGAAATTATATGTGTAGCCTCGCCGCATCAAGGGAGGCAGATAGTGAATTGAAGAGCTTGGGACTGGTGGAATTCCACCACACCAGAAAAATTATGATCCTCTAGGAAAGATTGCCACAACACTTCCCTGGGCATCCCCGCCACACAAAGAATACATTGAAGATTTTTGGGCAGACTGTCAGAACAGTTTTGATCTCCAGGCCCGTCAACATTCATGGATGTCCAAGGGACTCATAAAGGCGCTTGACCTTCAGACTTTTCCAAAGGGTTTTTTAGATTATGGGCCGCTAGAGGACCCAACATACAAAGGACAAGGATTGGACAAGTTGGATCTCCCTCCGATGGATTAGACCACCCTACAAGACTTGACAATTGAGGGAGTATGCCACCCAATTTTGGAGGCCAATCATAAGTATTTTGCCCGGGTGTGTCCCAAAAGCACCCTGAAGGGATCGATTGTCAAAAAGACCACTCCATCTTCCGTCGCCACCAGACCTAGCACAAGTAAGGGGATAGAAAAAGAGGGTACCCCGAATAAAGTACTTCCCTAGGACCCAACTCCCTTAATGGTACAACTACAACAACAAATGGAGTCAGCAAGGTTGGCCAGCCAGGGGATAAGCACATAGATATCCTCCGGTCTCCTCGTAACTCCAATGGGGTCTTCTCTCCCGGAAAGATCCCCATCATTGGTTGCGATGATGAGTAGATAGACTTTCACCAAGGTAGAGTCTACCAGTATTTTGGAGACCGGGGTCCCACTGCTGAGAAAGAAGAAGAAAAAGGTGCCCCCCACTCTAAGCACGATCGCTAGCCCTGGTATGCCAGATGTGCCTCCAGTTATTGTCAGTTTGGATTCCCCCAAACTTGAGGAGATTCCTAACAACCCTCCCCCACACGATGATTTTGATGATGTATTTGGGGCGGTTGAACTCATGAATTTGCATGAGGATATTGGTCACACGGTTGAAGAGATTGCTACTCAAGATAAAGGAGAGACCCCCATAGTAAAGGAAGTATCGGAAGAAGAAGTTGCATTAGAATAGGAGGCCTGATATGAAGCACAAAAGGAGCCCAAGAGGGAGAGGATGCCGGTCCAGGGGACCTACATTCATCATGCTCTAGACGCCTTCGGTTACTTTGGGTGATCAAGTGCCCTGGAGCACATTTGGTGAGGTAATAACGGTGGCCGCATCGTTAAACTTTGGCCAAAGACCTCACCCACATCCAGAAGATGTTCTAATGGAGGAAAATTTTCTAGTAGATGAGGCCAATGAGGTTGAGGAACAACAATAGCAGAATGACCAAGAGGTCCCAAAAAATGTAAATGTTAGATCAAATGATGCTCAGAGGAACGAGGAGGTCCCTGAAGATACAGGTAATATTGATGTCGGAGAAGAAGTTCTGGACATCACAATAGAGGATGCCAACATGGCAGAGAATACAAAAGCCTCCAGAGAGCAGGAACAATAACAAGGTAAAGGAAAAGAGCCTGATGACATTGTACACCCTAGGAACGTGCCACCTGATTCTGAAAAGGGTCTAGATGCCCAGGTCTTGACAGCAGAGCCATCCCAGCCATCCCAATGGTTGGTGGAATCAAGAAAAAGAAAGGCCCTGGCAGTCGCATCAGGTGTTCCACTCTCCTTGGCCGAAATGATGGCCTGAAATGAAGAGGCCCAAAAGCCTAAGAAGGCATGGACAGTTCATACCCTCCAGACTGGTCCAATGGGAAACATGATTGCAACTATCACGACACCTCCTCCAGATGTAGATACAACAGCAATAAGGCCTGAAGATTACAATATCACAGAAGTGGCAATGGGGAGAAGAGACAAGCAGGGTGAACTGAACCTACTGAGAGAGGCCACCAGAGCAGTAGAGGCCTGGTACATCAAACAGGGCTAGAAGCTGAAGGAGGAAAGAGAGACCAATGCTAATCTCCTCACACTTCTGGAAGAACTTACATAGCCTTTGGCCAAGATCCACCTAGAATCCTTTTCCTCTGGATTGCTGCTTGCGCAAGGCGATGTGGATTCTCTCCGGGCCATGAAGAAGAAAGCACAGGCTCTGGATGGGTGGGCCACTGAGTAGATAGCTTCCATAAGACAATTTCTAGTGACATCCCTCCCAGATCTTTATCAGGTCAACATCCTTATCAGCTAGGCAAATGGTTTCGCTCTCGTATGGGAGCAAGACTTAGAGAAATATTAAAAATGGAAGGCCGGACTGGAAGAAATTCATAACATCAGAGAAGAAGTTTCCATAGAGGCAATAATTTTGGGAGATGAATCATATGATTCCATCCAGGCCCAGTACTCCAGACTTGGCCTCAAAATTGAGGTATGCAAGGAACTGGTTAAGACCTTGAAAGAAAATGTGACCGCAACACATTATCCCTTGGGCCTATTTTAGGCATTTGTGGTTGGAGTATCGCAAGTTGATCCCTTCACCATTGGGACGTGCACCCTAAAGGATTACATCCTCAGTAAATTTGATAAACAGATGGAATCCCTGTATCCGGTTGCTAGAGATTTTGACCAGGGTAGGTTATCAAGATTATCCATGATGATGATCTGAGCACACGATACGTAAAGATGGTGGATGAATTCCAGAATGGGGCCGGAGATGTTGAGGAAAAATTGGAGGCTGTTCGCAGTTGATGGGATAGTATTAAAGACATAGATGAAGAAGGTGTAAGCCAAGTATTGGAGGCATTCAAAAATAGTAAGGAATTATAAAGTTCTCCGAAGTCTAGAGAATTTCGTCAACCATGCACCAGCTATATTCTTTATTCTTTGGGGGCACAAGCTTCCAAATCCTAGAATTATGGATCCAATATTCTTGAATTCTTTAAAGTGGCCCATTTCCCGGTTCCCAAAGCTGACCAGTCACTTTTAGAGTAGTTAATAAGGGTGTCAGAAGGTGGGTGACTCCAGCAAGGCACATCGGCTTGACAAGAAGGTTCTGACAGGTGGTCTTCGCAAGGCGTCGCTCCAACATAAAACCTGGCGCATCAGAGATAGGGAGCCACTTTTTCATGAATGAGGCATGTAGCCTTAATCCTTGGGGGATCAGATTTCTTATTTTCTCCCTCTGACTCTCTTCTCAAGGCCGAGTCTTCCACTCTGCCTTTCTTGTCTTATTCTTCTGACATGTTAGACCTCTTCCATCTTGAGGTCTTTGTAGTGTGGTGCAGGTAGTATCGGCCACCGAGAATTGTATTATATTGTTTAAAGTATAAGGTAGGCTAGGTTAAGATTAGGGAAAACTTGTGTATAAATAATAAGTCCGACCTCATTCCAAGGGTCAGCAAAATTGATGATTTTGCAGTCCATAGCTATAGCATTTCAGTGTTTCTCAGTTCTTAGTTGCAGAGCTAAATGCTCCTTAGTTTTAGAAGTCCTTAGTAGTTAGATTCTCCCTTGGAGCCGCCATTATTGTACGCACCAGTGTTGGCTGGAATCATGTTAATGAAGAAGGAAGGATTCTATCAATGATGTTGTTAGCATTCAGATCTCTGGATTAACGCTCTTTTTGTGTTGTATGTTCTTTATGTCCCTTGCTCTAATCTTTAAGTAGATTAAAAAACTTCTTTTTCCTTGCTATGGGATAGGTATGAATGGTTGGTTCTATGTTTATACAATATTTAGTGTAGCATGTTAGATCATGGTTGATGTTTTGGATGTTTGGCATAAACTATAAGTAGATGGTATTTCTAACCCTGATGTATCTTTTGAAGTTATTTGGTAATTAGCGAATGCTTGCAGGGCCTCAATTACCTAAATCCCTGTAGTAGATGAGCCGAGATAACCAGTTATCCCCCTGAACAAAATAGTTACACTCCCAACTGAGCCCCCGCACTATCAAGACCCGACTCTCAGGTGCTTGAAGGCATGGAGAATCTCATTTCTCCAGATAACCTTTACAGGCGAAGTTGGCCGGTGCCCCACTACCCGGTGACAACTTACATCTGGTGGTAGATCCGGTCACAAAGACCCATCAACAAGAATCAAGGTGATGCCACTCCTAAGGATTTTGAAGGAGAAGTTGCAGATAAAGCAAAGGTTGATGTGGAGATGTCTACACCAAACCGGCAGGTAGACACCGAGCAACATCAAAAAAGGCACAACACCTCCAAAGCCTTCATCAAGTACATCAGACCAAGAAAAAGAACTTGCTATGGTACTAGATACAGGTGCCTCCACTACACTTTCAAATAAGAAGAAGAAGAAGAAGAATAAGAATCCATTCACCCTGGAAGAAATCATTGAAATACCAAACTGTGATCCAAGGACATTGGATCCAGAGTCACTTACAAAGTATGCAGAACTTTGTAAAAGAAAAGCTATCCAAGATAAGCTTAAAAAGGAGACAAAGGAAACACAACTACTAGAAACCACAAAGGACATACTACAATAGATAGTACCTGATACCAAAATTGATCAAAATGCTTCTATCATTGATCAATTAGCCATTCTTACCGAAGCCATCACATCACATAATGTGGATGCAGAGAAAGCAATAGAAGAACATGCAGAGAAAAAGTATCAATACAAATTGATAGAGAAAATCAACCAAGAAGTGGTCAAGAACAAGGTAAATCTATCTGAACTAGTCAATGAATTGGAGCCAATCATTTCACAAGCTATAACCTTAGTTCAGAAGTTATGCACAATAGAGCAATTCACTAAGGAGAAAAGTGAGAAGATTGCACAAATAGATGCAGATCTACATGCTAGTGCACAAGGTCTTACAACCACTTAAAATGCAATAAAGTTGCATTATGAGAATATTATTGAAGCTAAAAGGCTGAGACTTGAGATTTTAGAGGCAGAAACAAAGTTCAGAGATGAGGTAACCGAGCTCCAGGATCTACTTCTACCTAATCTCACATTACTGCAACAACATATGACTATGACAAGACAACTGATTTCCACCCTGGAAATGTCTGTGATAGAAAGAATATATGATATGCATGCAAGGATCACATTGGAGATCATGACCCTTGACCACCTGAAATAAAAATGGGAGAAAATGATGGAAGACATGCATAACTCTCATTCCCACATTCTTGACAAGTTGTAAGTATTTACACCTTTGCCCTTATTTTCAAAAAAGGGGGAAAATGATATGATAAAGGGGGAAATATTTTGTGTCAAAGATGGAATTGATAAAACTGATAGGGGGAGATGATAAATGTGTATACATGTAAAAATACTATACCAGAGCATACATATAGGGGGAGTCATACTGACAAAGTGATCACATGGTGTATATAATAAACATTTTAGTTTTTGCACATATCAGTTTTTGATACTAATGTCAAAGGGGAGATTGATGACATATTTTTCCATTAGCATGCAAAGGAAAACATTTTTGAACCGTCAGAAACACCAACACTGAAAGAAAGGTTTAGTGCAACCTGACACAGCAGTTCACAGAGGTCACCAAAAATGTTAAGTACAAGAGAACCTAATAGACAACTTCACAAAGGAACTTGACGACATAGTTTACAAGTGAAACCCAAAAATGTTGAAGTGGAACCCGACAGAGTAACTCGACAGAGGAACCTGACAAGAAGATAACATAGGAAACTGACAGACAAACTACAGAGCAACCCGAGCACTAGTCTACCAAGAGACAATTATAATTCTGAGAAATGTGGATCTGACTTACACGTAAGATAAAACACTTGTGTTTTATATTTAGCTTTTTAATTAGCTTTAAATCCATTTCTTGAGGGACAAGTAAAGCATGTATAATTGTTTTAATCAGTCTAATTGATTAAAAACATGCAAACTAGGAGATTAAGGTCAAGTTGTAAAGCTTTGATCATAGAGTTATCATTGTTATGCTTGAAACTTATTTAGGTAAAATTCATTGTATACATAGATGTGAAATCAATCAAAACATGATATGATGATGATTGTAGCCAAGGAACACATCTAAGGATTAGAGATAAAGTTGTATGTAGAAGAACAACAAAAGATGGAATCAGTTATCAAGAACAAGATTCAAGGCTACCGAATAGAACAGAGGTATTAATCAGTCACTATAGGTGACACATCATATTGTAATATTTAATGGATCTATAATCAACAATTATAGATTTCATATACTCAAGTCAATAAGTATTTTTTGACTATATTCTAACAAGTGTAGCAAATAGAAGAAATCCTTTGTAAATCTCTTAATCGAGTGCACACTAAACAGTGTTTCTAAAACTCTTAATAGAGTAGAACTTAACCAATGTAAACATGTTACTCCTAATAGGGTAAGATCATCAGAATTGATCAAACTTGTAAGCCTTAACTGGCCCCCTCAATTCTGTAGATAGTGAAGTTTTGTGGGTTTCATCCCCACTGCAGTTTTTACCTTCTAACAAGGGTTTTCTATGTTAGAAAATCTTGTGTCATGTGGCAATACATTTCATGAATGTTTCTATGAATGTTTACATGCAAACTAAGTTATGATTTGATATAACATACACAAAGATAGAATAGTACATATGGTTGGTAATACAATGTATTGATTACTAAAAGGATTAAGGTTAAGTGACAAATTTTTTAAGGGTACCGATTCACCCCTCCCCTCTCAGTACACACCATTCCATTATTCCAACACTATTGCCTTCCAATATAGGACTTTGAAGGGATATAATGTGAAATACAATTTTGTAGAGAAACATGTCTTTGCAATTTTAAAGGGTCTAAATAAATTTAAACATTTGGTAGCAAGAAATAAATTTCTAGTGTATGTGGCTCATTAAAGTGTAAGGAAATATAATAAGGATGGTGACATCACCAAGAAAAGGGATAAATGGACAACAAATTTATTGGATTATAACATTGTAGTGCGACCCACTAAAGAGATTCATGTAAAATGCTTGTGCAAATATATTTCCTATGATAGTAAGTCTTGCGATGAAATGATAATATTTATAGATGATGAAAAGGAGATAGAAGGAATGGTACTGATTGAAAGACTAGAAGAGATAGAATTTTGGTAGTTGATAGAGTGTTGTTTATCCAGATCAAGAAATACCCACCCTAACTTATGAACCATAAAAAATATTCTATAAATTACAGAATGTAGGGTTCTCCTTGATTGAAGATGTCCTCTTTAATAACTTTGAAGAAATCCTCCTACATTGTATGGACAAGGCTTAAGGAGAATGAATCTTGATTGATTTTCATAATAGTCTTTCTAGTGGCCACTTTTTTTCTAATATCATAGCTCTCAAATTTTTAAGAGCAGTAAATTTCTAGCCCACGTCGTGTTGAAAAATACAATTAACTGAGAGGGGAGTTGAATCAGTTATTCCCACACACTTTATAAAATTTTACATTATCGGTAAACTCATAAACAACAATAATATCAACTTTTGATCTATCGGTTAACCACATCAAGCATTCATAAAAATATGAAAATGAAAGAATATAAACACTAACACAAAGAGCACCAATATTTACAGGGAAAACCAAATTGGTAAAAACCATGAAGAAGATAATTCTCATGAAATGATACATCGGTTAAGGTGATTTTTACAAAGGCTCATTGCTGGTTGTGCTCACTGCAGGTTGGCTCACTGTCAGTTGACTCATTGTCAATCGGGCTAACTAACCTTACAAATGAATATGGCTAACTGACAATACAAATATCAATGACAAAAATGAACTGATAGAATTGCATCTAGCTATGCATGAAACAATTCAACAATTAAGCTCTTTTATTGTTACCACCAGTAGATTTGAATACTGATCTTCTCTTTGTGTGTTACTGTACGATCTACTGTAACTCAGTATACAAGCCACTTCTTGATCTTTAATAAACTACCTCAAAATTCTTCTCACATACAATACCACCATAGGTTCACACTATTTCTCCTTCGGTAACTCGCACTGTTCGCACCACACTATCACATATCATGCATATCATAGATACACAAATATTCTCCTTTATTTATATGGATATCTGACCATACATGTGTCGGCCACACCAAACGTGTGTTATGGCCCAAACTACAAAAGATATTACAATTACATTAAATGCATTACCATAGGTCACATACATAAGGAAACATTACAACACGTGACACCAGGACCAAATATAAGTCATACATAAGATGTTTACACTACATATTACATTTATTGATATCGTTGGAATGTCATAACCAATACCATGTCTTGATTACCAAAACATCTAAACCAACTGAAAGGTGAAATAGGATAAAGCAGGTTCAAATAAAGATACCAAAACCAATCTGATGAACAACATCATTGTCCAGCTATCATAATCAATTGCAAGAGCATTGCAAGCACATAAATCACCATACACCAACGGGAAACTTCACCAAAAACATACAAGTGTACCAAAATATGTAAGCCATGGGAATAACCAATTACACCTTCCATACACCATAAAAATTGTCCATAACCAAAACCTCTGTTATATAACTGACACTCATTAGATACATATTTAAAAATGTCAACAACCAACTAATACCACCAAGATGTCAGTATGAGGGTTTTGACATCAATGAAAATCAATGCTAACAACATCTCAATAGGTCTAACAATCTCCCCCTTTAGCATTGATGAAAAAACACCAAAAAAAAATCCTAATTCCAAAGACTTTGCAACCAAAAAACTCCCCCTGAGAAGATGTATTATTTTTTTTTCCCTCTTTCTCTCCCCCTTTTTTCCACAATGGAAAAATACCAAAAATGTAAATCAAATAAATTTAAAGAAATACAATAATTTTAACTGAAAAGACTTTCTTGTACCTCTCCTTCAAAATTGGAATCTCCTTATTCCACTTAGCAATGATAACTCCCATTTGAGCACATAGAATATCACACTCCACCAGTTTGTCAAAATATTTGTTCTAGTCTAAATAATGAAACTGCCACTCAAAGTCCTTTGTGCTAGCAAGTATACCAGTAACATGCTCCAATCATACCTCAACCAGGTCCATCAACCAAATTTTTTTAATCAGGTCTTTTCCCTGTCTCTATAACAACACCCATTATTACTAAATTTTACTGGTTCTGATTCTCTAATTTCCATCTTGATCCTTGAAGATATCATAAGTCTTTCCAATCTCATTCAACTATTTCTCAACCACTTCACTCTGACCTCTGAAATTTTCTATAATAGTAGGCCTCTGAATACAATACTTGTATATATCTGTAATCTCCTTCACACATCCCTTCATCTCACCAATAATCCTTGAAAGTATTTGTTTTTCACTAACACATTTCTTCATCATAGATTTATCCACTATACAGTAATCTACACCAAACTACAACAACTCAATCTCAACATTCATCACAAGTTTAGCTGGTAGCATACCAGACATAGTAGATACTCTAACCCTTTTACTAATCAAGTGATCAGTCAACAATTTTGTCACCAATTTTTTATCCACCGATGAACAATCGATCAACAAACTATCAATCCTTTCATACTCATCATTTTCTTACAAATTTTTCACCATATCAGAATCCACACACTTAGACTCTGTCAAAGAAAGCATATTTTTCTCCACTTCCATCCCTTTTGCTACACTCTCTTCCTCAAATTCTTCTTCTTCTTCATCTTTTGAAATGATAACTATTTATTTTCCTATATCATCTAACTTTCTTTTCTCCACTCTAGGAGATGAACCACCAACAACTTCTTCAAGTCTCTTCTAACCAGAGGAGGAACCCTCCTCACCATGACTTTCAACCAAAGCCAAAACAAAAACCAATCCAGAACTAATGCACCCATGTACAGACAATAAATATGCCTTGCACACATCTACATTGTTCTCCAACATATTCAAATACTTGAAAATCTTCTTACCGATAGGAATGTTGGTCTTCCATTCAACATTTTTATTTCCAAGTAATGACCTCATGAAGTAAAAGACCAAACACATACCCAATGACCCAAATTTAAAATCATAACGACCTTCAACTGTCATCTTTACATTCTACAGAAAACTTTCTAAATTTTTTTTGTATAGATCCATTTGCATATTCTCTTACAATCTTACATGAAATATACACAACCAATGCAAAAGTCAAACCATCATGATTTCAAAACTGAATCTTCTATGAAACACCATAGGCAAGATACCTCACTATGGTATCCTCAAGAGTATTGATTAGAGATGCATTCTAATCCTTACCAGTCTTAGTAAGAGCTTCTACCTCTTGATAGCTAATAGACTTCTTTCCAGGCAACTCATTGATGCATCATAATCTAGTAATTGCTTCAATTACCTCCTCCGATACCACATATGATTTGTCTAGCACTAGGATTTCACCATGAAACTGACTCAACATGAATGTGATTAATTCTCTATCCTCGTACCAGGGAAATCTCCCCAAATGTCTAGTCCAATATCTCTGGTTATTTGCATATCCTCCACAAGTAACCCATATTCCAATTGCTTAATGCGTCTGCGATCAAATTTCTCCTGCTCAACCTTCTTTGTTTTCTTTTCCACGGATTAAATGACACCAAAAATAGCCAATTTAGGTTCCATAATCCTTTCAAAAGTCTTCTTTCTACAAAATTACAAATTTTCTCTTCGTGCTACAATACTTAACGATTCAAAAATTATGCCTTTAAAGCCATGAAACAACATGATTAGTTTTCCTAAAAATCACTAACGCAATCCAACTATGCACCAAAAAATATTGTCATTATTAATACTCTTATCCTTCCTATGAAAAATAAGCTTCTTACAATTGATAATGCTTCAATACAAAGGAGATGAATGGTTTAGCATGTTAAAACTCCCCAAGAGCCAAAACATTTGGCTCAATTGTCAAAAGAGATAGTACTGGGATTCGGTACCACTAGATTCTCCACACCAACAAAATATTTCTTCTTCCATGTCATATTATTCCTTTTAGATTCAATTGAAACATTATTTACCACTCTCAGTATTTACCAAAGTACCACCAAATCTGCATGTGTTAGCATAATGACCGTTTTGACCACACGTAAACCAATTAACATTCATTCTACCAGATTTCACTGATTGAATCTTAGATTTGCATTGACTAGCCTTGTGACCATAGTTGTGACATACATAGCAATTCCCATGAAAGATATCATTCACTACATTCTTCTCATCCTGATTTGAAACCTAACTCTTGCATTCACTTGCCTTATGACCAAACTTATGACAATTAAAGCATTGAACCTTCTGATCCTTTCTCATCTTTCAATCAACTTCTTTATAGCCGAAATTCTTGAAAACATAACAAAAAACATTAAAATATAAGTACCTTTGAGCATTCATTTTTCTTACGGGAGGTCTTCTTGTTGAGGTATTTTGATTTTCGACCTTGCTTGTTACTTCAAACTTTTCATCTTCTTCAATTTTCTTCTCTTTGCCTTTGTCCTTCTGATTTGAACATTCAGTAGTAAACCCTAATCCTTCCTTTTCTTTGTGAATTTTTTGCATGGCTAATAACTTATCCAAAACAATGTTTCTCTCACATACTTTTGCTTCATATTTTAGCTCCTTTAATTCCTGAACTAACCTCTCATTTTCATCTAACTGCATCTTAATGATATTATTGAGATTCTCTTTAGATGTCTTCCATTCCTCCATTACAATTTATAGATCTTCCTTGATCTTCCTAATGCCATCCATTTTATACATTAATGCATCTTTGATGAATTCCTCAGTTTGTATCTTGTCATTCAACATCTTCTCTAGGTTTGCTACCCTTTCCTTTGATTTCTTCAATTCCTTACTGAATTCCTTATGACTTTCTTTGAATTTCTTGATTTGATCTCTCAACTTAGTGATACATGCATTCACTTCCTTCAAATTCTCTTTGATTTCTTCATTCTCTAATTATGTACCTTCAATGTCATTCATCATGATTTTCCAATCTTCTTCAGTGCAGTATCCTCCTTCCTTCTGTTCAAACATCCAAGATCTCCCTCAAGTGGTTAAGCTCCATCTGCAAGGGACCAAGCTCTAATACCAATTGTTCAATAATTCAAATAAATAAGAGTGGGGTTGAATCAGTTATTCCCACACACTTTAAAAAACTTTAACTTTTTCGGTAAACTCATAAAAAGAAATAATATCAACTTCTGATCTATCAGTTAACCACGTCAAGCATTCATAATAGATATGAACATGAAATAAAAGAAACATTGACACAAAGAACACCAATATTTTTCATGGAAACCCAAACTAGGAAAAACCATGGAAAATCTAATTCTCATGAAATGAAATAGTGGTTAAGGTGATTTTTACAAAGGCTCACTGCCGGTTGGCTCATTGTCAGTCGGGAAAAATACCCGTACAAATGATTATGGCTAACTGCCAATACAAATATCATTGAGAAAAGATGAATTGATTGAATTGTATCTAGATTTGTATGAAACAAATCAACAATTAATCTCTATTATTGTTACCACCAGTAGATTTGAATACTGATCTTCTCTTTGTATGTTATTGTCTAGTCCACTATAACTTAGTATGCAAGCCACTTCTTGAGCTTCAATAAACTTCCTCACAAACTTCTGCTCACATACAACAATCCCATAGGTTCACACTATTTATCCTTCAATAAATCACATTTTTTTTCGCACCACACCATCACATATCATCCATCTCATAGATACATAAATATTATACTTTATTTATATGAATATCCGACCATACATATGTCGACCATGCCAAATGTGAGTGATGGGCCCAATTAAAAAATATATTACAATTACATTAAATGCATTACGATAGGTCCTAAATCTAGGACATACATAAGGAAACATTACAACACGCTATACCAAGACCAAATATAGGTCATACATAAGATTCTTACATTACATATTACATATACCGATATTATTGGAATAACACAAACAAGACCATGTCTTTATTACCAAAACAACTGAACCAACCAAAAGGTGAAATATGATAAATTAGGTTCAGATAAAGATACCAAAACCAATCTGATGAACAACACCTTTTTCCAGCTATTAGAAACAACTGGGAGAACACTGTAAGCATAGTAATCACCAGGTACTGACGTGAAACTTCACCAAAAGCATACAAGTGTACCAAAAAATATAGACCATGAGAATAACCAAGTACACCTTCCATACACCATCAAAACTGTCAATAACAAAAACCTTTTTATATAACCGACGACCATCATATACATATCCAAAACTGTCAAAAACCAACCGATACCACTGGGATGTCAATATGAGGTTTTAAAATCAATGAAAAACAATGCCAACAACAACTAAATAGGTCTAACATGTCATTCTTTGATTTCCACCACCTGGTGATGAAATTTTAATAATGCCAACTATTTTTTGGAAGGAAAAATAATTCAACCATGCCCTTCAGTCCAAATGTTGTTGAAGATCCCTTCACACAATGGGGTTTGAATTTCATTGCAATGATAAACCCAATTTATAGTTTGGGACACAAGTGGACTCTAATAGCTACTTATTAATTTACAAGGTGGTTGGAAGCTATTGTTTGAATAATGTTTTAGAAAACAAGATCCTAAATTTCCTTGAGGACCTAGTGACAAGCTTTGTTCCCCTAAAGACCATCATAATTGATAATGTTAGGGCCTTTTTAGGAGAAAACATATCATAATATACCTTGAAGCACAAAATATTCTTAAAGACGTTATCCAATTACTATCCTCCAGGGAACAAGCTCACCAAATCCACTAATAAGATCTTAATCAGACTAATTAAGAGGGTTGGAGTGAATAACAAGAGAGATTGACCAAAACACCTCACATAAGCCCTATGGGTTGATAAGATAACTCTAAAGAAGATGTTAAAATCCCCCCTATCAGTTGGTATATGCAAAACAGATAATAATATTAGTATCCACAAAAATTATCATAATTTAATTACAAGTCCTTAAAGATTGACCAATCTAGTGCTATGGAGATGAGGCTGCCAAAGTTGTTAAAGGTTCAAGAATATTGAGAGAATGTGTTTTATGATCTAACTAACCACCAATAGGTGGTTAAAAATGGTTTGATAATAAGGTGTCCATTCTTTCTTTTAAAGAAGGGGACCTAGTTTTGAAATTTGATGAGTGACCCCAATCAAGATCCCCATCAAGAGATCTCATTTGAAGCACTTCTTTTGATTGAAATGATTAAATGATTATAAATATTGTACATAAGTAGTATATTAGTTTTTTTTTCTTGTGTGTTTCTTTAATAAGAACTTTAATCACATTGTTTCCATGTGGAGTGCCAACTATTTCAATTGTCCATCCCTCAAATCCCCATGATGATTGAAAAGACCTATATAGTCTCCACCTATATAGCATTTAACTCTATATTTGTAATGTACCTTTAAGCTTGTCCTTTGAGTAAAATTTTTTCCAAAAGGTGGCAAAAATGAGTTGGGCACATTTTTATCTAGCGGTGATGTTTTGTGAAAAATAAGGATTAGATATTTCACACAAATGTGTGCCCGAGTGCCTTATTTATAAAATTTGCTAGATTTTTATTTTTTCTAAGATCATTTTAAGAAGTTGAGAAGAGTTTGTAAGGGGAGAGTTGCTCAACCATTCGAAGAAGACGCATGTCATTATAATAAAATTAATACCTACAAATATCAATGGCTGAAAAAGGATCAATTTCTTGCCCAACAACTAAGATACTACAAGCTAAATATATGGAGGTCTTTAGAAATTATTCATATGCATGTATTCCCATGATAGGGAAATGAAACTACAAGTACAAAAAATCCCTAAAGAAGACCCCTCACAAATATTTCACCATGATTTAGGATTGAGATAATAATATTTGTGACCTAAATGTTTAGAGTGGTCCAAAGAGTCTATAGGAAGGGACATATGAAAGAATGAAAAACATAGGAAAAGGAAAAGAGTTAATCCATTTTTTTTTATGATTATAGGTATCCAACCTGCTATATATCATGGTTCCCCAAGTGCACACATGCCCTAAATTATTCAGTGCTAGCGCCAAGCATTTTGATGCAAGTACTAGGAAGTTGGCTAGAAATGAGCTAAAGTTGGTGGTCAATGCTTCCTGGTGCATGAAATGCTTTGTATTCCATATGAACCCAATTATTTTAAGTTTGGAAAAAATAAATTTGAATATTTATGGTCTAGGAGATGTGATGTCACTACCTTCTACAATATTGAGCTAAACTAACCTGGCGACAAGTCGAGACCACAATTCCCTATTTCCATCAAATCCTTTAGACAAGACTTGTGAGACATCTTATGCATGCTATCCCTTGTTTATGGTAAAGAGAATGACCTAGACATGAAGCCTTATCAATTGGGGCTTTTTCTCAAGCCAAAATGAGATAATGATTCCTAGTGCTCTGATTTCATAGAAATCATCACCAATGAGATTCACAAATAACACAAAGGGTTTGGTAAAATAGGTAAATTCCTCAACCCTTGTTTTCTCTCACCTTTTCTTGTATCGAAATGTGATATTCTTCTAAAATTACACAAACCTACATATTCTGGGTGAAGGAAACTAGAGAAATCATGTGACCATGTGGATTCACTTGTTTTCATCTACATATGATTACTATCAATTTTTAGAGGTATTTTTGACTCCTATCTTATAAGATCTTTTGGGAGGTTAGATTCTAAGGTTTTCAAGCCCCCAAATTGATTTTATGTGGACCTTACCTCTGAGATGTGACTGATTATGAGGGTATAATTTTAATTTTGTTTGAGTGCATGGATTCTTGGGTGATCCTTCTAGTTACATCTATTTGTAATAGATTGGGATCTATCCCTATAATTCTTCTATAAATTACTAACTATAGATACCTATTGTGGACTTGGAAGGAAGAAAATGGCCATTATTTTTGTCAGGAGAGTGAATTATAGTAGAATTTTAGTCCTAAAGAAGAAAGTAAAACATGTGGTGACAAGAAAATTGGGAAACTTATCCTTGTGCCCCATTTATGGTGTTTGACACTATGATCCAAATGGTTGGTTGAATTGAATACATGGAATTTCATTTTCACACAAGTCAAGACCATACTAGGAACAATGTCAAAACCCAATCCAAGTAATCACCAACATAATGGTAGATTTGTCCATGTTGCCTACATTGGGTCCACTTGCTTGGCGTACCTTTTATCCCCAAATAGCAGAAGCAAACCCATCTAATAAAATTACTCAATCATTCAAGAAGGCCCTCATGAAATAAGACTAGCTAGAGGATAAAATGGCTTCTTTTTGGGTTTATAACAAAGATTTCAGCAATATTATAACTGCATGTGACAACTTGTATGGTGACATAATTTTTAGTGATTTGTGGGATAAGGGACACCCAACTGAGGTATGTATAGGTGGATCCAATAGTGAAGATTCAGCGGAGGTTAGAATTTCCCCTAAACATGATCAAGTGTAAGAAAAAGGAAAGTCACTTTTAGTAGAGGAGATACCAATAGTGCATCAGGGACCCAAGTCAATGGCATCATCCATGACTGTGGTACAAGAGCCATATATAAAGTTCTTGAAGAAAAGATAAGGTAGAGTCCCTAAAATAGAGAAAATAATGTTATCACCCTCTGAAAAGAAGCAAAGGACAAGGAAACTAGATACGAAGAACCTCTATGATGAAAAAGAAGTAGAGGTCACTACATTAGCCCCACTAGCTCTGATCCAACATGTAAGTTTTTCTCCTCCTTTTATATCTTCTTAGTCTCTTGTTCACATTCTAGTATAGATTGCTAAGATTTCCCTTGTGTAGGTAAATGAAAGGTTACTGAGAGGGGGCGGGGGGGGGGGGGGGGGGTGAATCAGTAATCTCAACTCTTATACTTTAAAACACAATCTCTTATCTTCACTTAACAGATTTATCAATTACAGTTCATTCACCTATAACAATCTTATCGGTTACCAAAACATTAAACATCCATGCATCATAAGATAAACATTCACATAACATTAACACCAGTATTTATCATGTGGAAACCTGATCAGGGAAAAAACCACGGTGTGAGATTTGTGCCCACAAATGTTGTACTCTTATGGAATACACTTGGTAAAGAGCTTTCCTAGGTAAGGGTTACAAAAGCACTATTAATTGCTACTCAGTTATGAGATTTACCTAGAGACCTATTGAAGTCTTATACCCTGTTAGGAGTAACCTAGTTAAAGGATTTTACCCACTTACACAGTGTTCACCTTCTTAAAGGATTTACAATAAACCTGTTATGGTCACCCGATAAGGGTTTTTTTACTGTCATAATTATTAGAGAGTAACAACCTATAATGATATGTAGTTTGAACTATCTTTGCTATATCAATTCCAATAAAGTTCTCTAACACACTAACATACCATTCAATCCTTAGTATACTTCACTGTATTCTCTTATGTGATTGCAACTATCTTTCTCTGATTAGTTCTTTTGTTCCTCTAATATCCTTTCTTTTCCTTTGTCACGATTCCAAACTTCTCTTTGCGATCCCTAAATTTTTCTTGTCTTCTTCCTTAAGTAGATTTTCTTTAATCATCAAAACCTAAACCTAGATCCAATGATCATAATTTCATAATAATATTAAATCATTTTCTTTTTCATCCTTCCTTGTCAGTTGTGGTATGATCTTTTCTTTTAACTCGATAGTTGTTGTTGTCCTTATCCAATATCTAACCTTCTCGTCGATAAGTCTATCTTTAATTTTGATAGTTAATACTTTGCTACTTTGACATCAATGACAAGCAATATAAATTCCTTATCTACTAGAGTAGTTATACCAAAAATCTCTCTATATATTCCAACACCTTGTACCTATAAATTACCCACAATTGACCTCAATATACCTAGCTCAAAACTATTGCAAAACCCTAGCCAAATGTCAACCCCTGAAACCTCTGTGTAATAATTTCCCCTTTCAAGCTTGAATGTACATTCAGTAACTACCTCTATTTCAACCCCAACATCTGGTAAAATGGTTTCACAAACTACACCCGCTTCCACCTATGCTTAACTAGTATTTTCAACCCTAGCTTCAGGAGGCCAAATGCTCTTGAGTATCCCACTCTTCTTTCCAACCATCCTAAGCCTACTGAAAAGGTATAATGTTATCTCACATGGGAGAAATCAAACCATTTTGGACCTTTTGGTATCCCAATAATTCATACTCTTGTATTTTAGAAGATCCATTCTCCCTAGGAGATCTGGATAAATTTTGATGTAGGAGCATCCTTGGTTTGCTGGCAATCTTGCATCATTCTGTGAGTTTGGGTTAAGTTTGATAGCTTCTGTATTTCTGGTTGTGGTTAGTCCACTTCGATCTTTAGTTGTTGCACTCATTCTGGCATGTTCTTGACAGTACTTTAGACTCTTTTCTGTGATCGCTCCTTATCTGGTGTTATCTTGTTCGAGATCTGGAGGATTCTGTAATAGGACAGTATCTATTTTCATGTTCTTCTGATTGGTCTGACAAGTTGTAGTGCGGTCAAGTTTGTTTGCGAGTTAGGAGCTGTGCTTGTGGATTCTTATTCAGGATTTTTATTGGATCATTACCCTATGATCACATCTCTTATTTTGATCGCATGTTGAGATTTCTTTCTCTTTTTGGCCGAGGGTAACGTATTCATGACTGACGTGGACTTACCTGGAGATTTTTGTTGCGATAAAGATTGTGGGATTCTTATCCATTGCAATGTTAGCATATGGATTGTGGTTCCTTTTTGGATTGTTCCATTCGATCATTTCTTCTTATGTTATGTTTGTATAGGGATGGACCTATTTTTTAAAGATGTTTCCTGCTTTGGGGAATATTATTTCTTGAGCCGAATTGTGGTTGTTATTTTTTATAAATGTAGGGCTTGGTTTCGTGTTAGGGGAATTTATTGAATGAAAGAAGGTATAGCAGTGGGTTATTGACATGAAGCTTGCATAAATCTTTTGGATAGATCTTAGAGTTTTTTTCTTTGTATATGATTGTAATCAGGAAGGCCTTACAACCCGACATGTATGAGTTGAATTATGATTAATAAATCTTTTCTTGCATCTTATATTATTGGTGTTCCTATTTTTTTTCTCTTTTGACACTTTATGTGAGGTTGAACATCTCCTTTGGGGATTCTCTCACCTTGGCACTGCATCAAATTTGACACAACTAGAGAGGTCCAAACAACAACAATGAAAAAAAGGAGATCAAGAGATGCCAAAAAGATGGCTACCTCCATGATGAGCTATATGACGATAAGAAACAAACCTTCGTGTTGGAATTGATGACCCCAAACATTCATAAATGGGAGGGTGAGATGAAAATAGATGATTATGTGGTTTATGCTATAGGAATCGACATGAGCAGTGCCCACCCTCAAGATAAAGTGGAGGTCTTAGAGGAATTGCAGAGGGTTGTCACCTCTGATTTCCTAAATAAAGTTTTTAAGATGGAGAAACTAAGAAAAGAGTTTGAGAGCATGATTCCCAATTTAGATAGGCTTATGGCCTAGATTAAGGGGCATGAGGTACAAATTTCTAAACTCAGAAAAGAAAATATGAAAAAATGGTATTGTTTCTCTTATTGTGAATAGATAGAGAAAGAAAAACTTTATAAGGAACTCCTGAGTCTAAAGAATACAATGAAAACTCTTGAAATAAAGATGGAAACAACATACTCCTAGACATAAGAAAATTATGAACGTAAATCCCTCAGAGTAAATACAACCGATATTTGAAGAGAAAATGATGATTTTGGTGATACCCTACGAGGAACTCAGAGAATAAAATTTAAAATGGGACAGGCTATAGAAGGGTTTGAAAGGTGTACTAGCATGTGAAGATGCCAAAAATAAGAAAATATAATTGGTAGAAACCCAATCCCATGTAGTGAATAAGGATATATTTCTGAAACAACAACAATTGTAGAGAAAAGAAGCCACTTTCCAACTTAGGATTTAGGAGATCCAAGAGTCTCTAGATACAAAAGTGGGTGTAAATAAATCAATCAAGACTACATTACAAATGAGCATTCAAGAGTTGGAGTGATTGTGCAAATAGCTATCAGATGCTTCAACAAGGATCAATAGCTTATAAGATGAGATCACTGATAAGGAATGACAACTACAATGTTTGCTTGCCAACCAACCTTCCCAAAAAACATAGGGATGTTTCCTCCCAATTTTATAGAAGCTATTGGTTCATTTTTGGAGAAGATAAAGAATTCAATGGCCTCACTCAAAGATCATATGAGATTCATTAATGATGCTCAAAAAATGAGTATAGATATTAGTGCATTAATTAACCAAACTTTTCAGGCAATTATTCTGAGGGCATATGAGTCAATAATTCTTATAGAAAGGTTGTCTATGGCTAAATTTAATATTCTATTAGTGGATAAAATCACATACTAGAGAAATATTGTGAAGAAGGAAAATGAGTATATTTCACATCATAGAGTTGTACTGCAAGGAAGGGAATGCCTTTAAACCCTTGGAGTCTAGGTGATAGGGATGAAAAGTTTTTTTTATTTTTTTATACAATTAGGATTCCTAGCCCTTTTTCTTGTAGATGGAAGAGTGATCAAAGAATCACATCAAACAAATCCTATATGAAAATCAGTAGGATTAGTTAGTTTTTAAAGGTTTAAGATTTCCACCAACTACACCTAATTGAAAGTGTTGTGTGGCCCCTAGTCAAGCTTAATCTAAACATGGAGTCCGTCTTGGGAGTGCTAACTAATTTTTATATCAAGGAGATGTTTGAACTTGACCAAGCTATTTATTTATCGTAGGCTATGGCTTAGCCATCTAATGCAAAATGGCCCCTCTTTGGGTCGCCTTAACAAATATGTGATCGAATCTTGTCTCTAGTGCCCCACAATTTTGAGTTTTGGACAAAGATTTAGAGTTCAAATCTTTGTAGGCAAAGGCCCCCTAGAGTCACCAAGCTATAAATATATTTTACAATGATAAGTTGTGTGAGCCCAATACCTTATAATTAGATCCAACTTATTTTTTTTTTTATCTTTATTTTGTTATTTGGAAAGGTTTTCCTTTGTTGTAGGCCCCTTCTTGTTTCAGTGGTCTTCCCTTCCAATGGAGTTTCCACGTGTCATATGGGTGCATCATATCTTACATTCACCTTTGTTTTTCCTAGGAACACTTGCAGTGATGACATGTGGTGCTCTTCTTGTTCCCAAATTTTGTTGCGGTCCTCATCTCTGTCTTGCAAAGTTTTAAAATGGTTCCTCGCTTGTTCTTTCAATGTGCTCGCGATCTTCATAGGAGGTCATTTTATTGAGTGGTGCCACTTACAACCACTTATCATACCTATACCTATGCATGTTTCCTCCACCTCTTGTGTCCTTTGAGGTTTTATTTTATGATTATTTTATTTGTGGCTCTGATCACCTGCCTGACACGTGATTATTTAGAAGACAATGTAGCTTGAAGTTGTGGATCTCCTTGATGATAATATTTTATGTAGAGTAGTGGAAAACATCATATAGGAAATAAAATTATTATTAGTTAAGATGGGTAGGTTGTCTTTCTCATGCATGGAAAAATTTTGTTACATGCTTTTCCTATGAGAAGGATTTTTCCTTCAGGATATAAATAGAAGATCAATGCTTGATTTTGTTGCTTGCATTT
This sequence comes from Thuja plicata, assembly GCA_018584345.1. NCBI lineage: Eukaryota > Viridiplantae > Streptophyta > Pinopsida > Cupressales > Cupressaceae > Thuja > Thuja plicata. The sequence goes on from MU224884.1 coordinate 1,497,896, forward strand.
CATTACTTGAAAGAAAAAAATTAGATAGTAGTAGTATTTTGGTTTTATTTAGATCTTAGCTTAATGTATTTTTATCCTTAATAAAGACAATATAATCGACTATGCCTTTGGCCTTACAATACATGTTTTATTTTCTATGATTATTCTTCTTATTATGCTCTGTATCAGTTACAAATTGAATCCATGTTGTTGTTTGAGATTTTTCAATTTATCATTACCATATGAGCTATAGAATCATGTTAATGAATTTTTTTATAGTTCATTTATTCTATTGGTGTACTGTGCTATGACGTTGTCACTATTGGAATGCCTAGCCAATAATATCACGGTGTACCATTGTAGATAGATTTATTTTTATTATTGTTTCTCTCCCTTTTCCCTCCTAAAAGTGGAAAGTCTATGAAGAGATAGCTTCTAAAATATAAGAGGTCATTCAGTGATAAACAATTAGTCCCTATATCAATGAACTTCCCATAAAGTTTGTTACCTTACCTAAACATGAAATTTAGGATCAATATTTACCTTTCTATATAATCTTTCATTATAGTTAGCACTAATGATCAAGGGAATATTGCTTAAAATATTTTTTATTTCCCTCTTATTGATTGGCGTTTCTTTGTTCAATGGAGTCTTAAAGAATTCAACCACGTTCTTATTGATATCTTCTTCTGTTAGAACCATGTCCCCACTATCCTTTCTAATTTTTGAAATTTTATTTATTCTCCTATTTGCTAAATGTAATTTGTGAAAAAAATTGCTATTTATGTCCCCTTCCTTTAATAAAACTTATTTGTATTTTTTTTACCAATATACTATTGGAATAAAGGAAGGGTGTGTACTGAGAGGGGAGGGGTGAATAAGTAACCTTAAAAACTTTTACCAATTAACCTTAGTACTCATAACTTGTATAACCGACCCTTGTAGCTTTTCTACTTCATGCATGTAATATCATAACATAAATGTAAGTGCATGTAAACAAACATATAAACATTCATGAAAATCATTTACACATGAAACCCACAAAGCTTCACTATCTGCAGAATGGAAGGTGTTGGTTAAGGCTACAAGTTGTGATCACTTATGATGATCTTACCCTATTAGGAGTAACATGTTAGACTTGTTAGGTCTACTCGGTTAAGATATTTCAGCAACACAATGTATGTGTGCACTCGGTTAAGAGATTTACATAAAGACTGTTAATTCCACCTTCTTAAATGATTTATTATTTTTGCTACAATTGTTAGAGAGTAGACAAAAACATTTATGACCTGATAGCTTGCAATCTTGAATTGTTGAATACAGATCAATTAAGTTCACAAAATTGTATATCACCTATTGTGATGGATAATACCTTTGTTTTGCTCGGTAGCCTTGAATGTAGTTATTCATAACTAAATTCTTCTTTAATTGTCCTTATGCATGAAACTATCTTTCTAATCCATAGATGTCCTTTTGTGGCTACAATAATCATGTTCTTGATTGATTACACATCCATATATATAATGTATTGACCTAATTAGGTTTCATGCTTTTCTAGAATAACTCTAAGATCAAAGGTTTACAACTTGACCTTGATCTCCTAGTTTACATGAATACAATCAGTTAAACTAATTAAATCCATTAATTATGCTTTTCTTGATCCTTGAGAAATGGCTGTCTAGCTAAGAAAAAATCTAATTTAAAGACTAAAGTGCTTTAGCTGACGTGTAGTTCGGATCCACTTTTCTCGGTGTTAAAATTGTCTCTCAATTAGACTGGTGCTCGGTGATGTCTCTGCTTGGTTGATATACTACTCGATGATCAAAACAAGTTGGTCACCACTGTGTTTGGTGAATACTTCCCTCGGTGATCACTGTCACTCGGTGAATGTTGTCACTCAGTGAGTGTTGACCGACCGATCAAAATTGTATGTTTGTATACTAATGACAACATCTGATCCTTTAAGGATTATCATATACTTCTCTTATCAATATGAACCTAAGTTCCCCCTTTAGCCTATTTTCCTTTTCAAAGTTGTCAACACTTATCCAATGCTCAATTACAATTTTATACAAATCTCAAAGTTTCATCTCCACTCTTTCTCTCAAAAATATTTTGAAGATTTTTTTGTTCTAGTTTTTTGGTTTTTTTTTTTGTGTGACTTAGTTTTTTTCCCTAACACGCATCTTTCTTAACTATTCCCAACCTAAATCTCATTCTATAAACCTACCATAAGATCCTTTAATCCCTCATTTCTTAACTACATATTTGCAAATTTGAAAGGCCATCAAATTGAGGGTCTATGAGGTGAAAGTTTTAAATGCACTGGGTAATGATCAAAATCTATAAGTGGAAGAATAATTTGTTCATGTACTACAATGATAATTTCCCAGTTACTAGAAATATAGAATCTATCTAATCTCTTGTCTATACTCGTGTACCCTCTCCTTATGTTAATCCATGTAAAAAATTAATTCTTTTTCTAGATATCCCATGATTGATTGTCTCATATAAACTACTGGAAATTAAGTTAGATGTAAGTCAAATGAGTAAGGTCATCCCATTTTTAAAAATTATTTAGAGTGGCATTGAAATTCTCTATGACTGTCACCATCTCTCTTTGTATATTTTGTAGTGTTTTTTTTATATTTTTTGTCAAACATCCCTATTTCCCTTATGGTTATTGGTCTATACACATTAAAGATAAATATATAAGCATTTAGTTGTATCATTCTTAGCTTTACAAACATCCACTATTAGAACTCCTCCTCTACTTCTCCATCTAGATAGAAAGGTTTCCACACAATTCATTTATCTTCAAAGGCTCCATTTTCCCGACAAAAATTCCTTCCCAATATTTACCTTACTTCATTCTCTTATTACTTATCTAAACTCCATTTTATCTCTTACATTATAACTAAATCTATTGTAGCTTGATTAATTTGATGCTTGTTCAAGCACCACTTTTTAGGGGCATTAATTCCCTTAACATTCCATATTAAGGTCTGCATTTCCTTTGAGAAGGATGATCTCCATCCTTGAACATAATTTTCTCTACCCTTTTGCATTACTTACAATGTCTAATTTTTCTTATTAGTTTATCTTCCCTTTAGCCTTTTTATCTGATGTTTGGATTTTTTATTAATTTAGATGGGGTTTTCTCAGCAATCATCTCCTCCAAGATTCTCATTCCTCCTCTTCATATTTAATTTCTTCCTTGGAATTAGAATCTTTCCCACTCACATCCTCCTCTACATCTACTAGTTTTTCATCCAAAATCGTAGAGTTTCCTTCTAGCCCCTAATCTTACTCCTCAACTCTCATATTTGATGAGTTATGATTTGGAAAGATAGATTTATTCCCTTCTAAGATCCCTTGATATTTACCCTCCTCCTAAGATAGATCCCTATTCCTTCTTATTTTTGCATATCCTTCAAAGTTATTGCCAATAAAAAAATGTACCTCCAATGTATTTGGTGGAGTATCCTTAAATCCGACATTGATGTGTGATATTTATTTTACTAGTAAATGTCTCCCCTCCCTATTTTTGATTAATATAGGATCCCTCTTAGATCAATTCTGGCTATTATCCCCTATTCCCCAATTAGAATATGTTGTTCCTTCCCTATCTAGATCCCCCTCAACCATTGCATATGTCATTTTAGAGCATTCTCTTGCAAATATTTTGTCTCTTCCTTTCCTAGCTAATTAGATCCATTTCCCCATTCTCTAAGATTCCATTCTTCTACTACACCTCCAACTTCCTACATTATTTACCATCATTCCCCTTGGATCAAAACTTAGGGAAAAGAATAAATCCATATTCTCTTCCTATTCTATACCTTCATACCCCTTGATCTATATGGATTTTCACCTCATTAGGAAGTGGGGGAAGAGGCTGAATATTAAGGAAAATTGTGACATGAGTCCCAATGTTCCCATCCACATGTTTCTCAGCTACTTTTATAAAGGTCGCCAAAGTGCTTCTAATCTCATTCAAGGTGTTCTCCTCCCAATATTGTGAAGCTAAGTTATATAACCTAATTGTAAGATTTATATATAGATATAGTAAATAAATATTAAAGGCCTAATTGAAAGCACAATAACAAGAGAAAATCAATATGACAAGAATAAATTGTCTTCTTATCTAGAATTCAATAGACTATATCAATGGAATCAATTGAATTAACTGAATTAAATAGTACATTAAAAACCTGTTGGTTAAATAGGCTTAGGTGAGAGACATAGGAAGTCATAAGATTATGGCTAGTTTCTTAATCTTATGACATGATACATAAAGTGATAACGTATCACCCACCTAAGGTGGAAAAGTGATAGTGTGACACATCCATTAAATATGGTTAACCCACCTAAGGTGGAAAAGTGATAGGATAACATGTCACCTTTCACAATGGAAAAAATGAAAATGTCATGTCCACTAAAGGTGGATAATCTTAAAAAGGTGTAAAAGTGACAAATTTATTAGTCTACCAAAGGTGGAAGTCCTCCTTAAGGTAGAAAAGTGATAATGTGTTAACACCAAAAAAAGGGGAAATGTTCCTATGTGGTTTCTAAGTAAACTAAGTATATGTGTGTTGAGAACCTAGGTGAAGAAATTACTAGGTACAACACTTAAACATGCCAAAAACACCCTACGTGAAACTTAGAGAGAGTATGAAAGTAATGCAAGATGGGTTCAGACTACTTGACCTTGATTTTTACCCATTTACAAATGCAATTTAATCTCCCGCAAATGGAGAAAATAAAAAAACTATGTGGGAAAAAAATACTCCCCAAAAGGAGAGATAAAAATACAAAGTACTCTAAAATAAAATTGAGAGTAAAAAACCCCTTGCGAGGAAAAATCCCCCTCCCCCTTCCATAAGAAAGAAGAAGAGAGAGTATGTAGCCCCCCCTTAATGTTGAATATGAACCAATGGTAGGTGCTCCAAATTGGATGTAGAAGATCGTCCATGATTGTCAAACAAAATTCCTCCCATTAGGACTATGAAAATTAAAGGTGTATGTATGAAGTCTTCCCAATCTTGAAAGGAATATGTAGAAATAAATCTTAAAATGTATGAAGTCTCTGAAAGCTTCTCAAGTATTCCCATGTTAATGCTGAAATTTTCCCCTTCAGGTGTACTAGGACAAATTATTAAAAAATAAAATCCTAAATCTAGTGAAGATGAATGTAGAATAAGATCCAAAGACTCAAGAGTATCATTTGAAGACAAAGTGACCCCCTCCAAATGTTTTTCCAAAGTATCCACACTCGTATCAAACTATGAAGGATGATCATATTGAGAATGAAGAAGAGGGTTAGAGTGTTTCCTCACAACAACTAAAGAAGGATCATCGCCATCAATGAGAAGATGAATATTATCAATGACATATCCAAAATCTACAAGATATGAGTACACAAACAAAATTGCAATGCATGTCATCTAGTTATCCCAATGAATTATATCTAGAAGACAATATATATCCCACTACATTGAATCAAAAGAATAAAAAAATAATAGCAATACAAGTATCATCAAGAGAAATAATATATGTGATCATAAAAGGAGGAGATGGATTAAAGGCTCAAGAACTAGATCACATGTGATAATACCCAAATTCAAGTAACCAAAGTTCTCTTGAAAATTTGAATCCACATTAGAAGTGTTTTCATCATCAAAGCCAACAATAAGAACAAAGCTTGAAAAGGAGTATAACCAAGATGCATGATCCACCACCCTAGTAGCAATGATAGCTCCACTCTCCAAGTCTTTGATGATAACTAAATTAGTGTGATCTCCACAGTATTCCTTACTACACCACAAATGACTTGATAGATGGAAAGGATATCCTTTTTCAAAATATATATATGACTTCCCATAAAAATAGCTTGCATGTTGAAAGGCTCATATAAAGAGAACATATAGTGCAAAGATATCATATGATGAGAAGCTCCTAAATCTAGAAGTAATCTCCATAAGTCATGACCTGTAGTAACACAAAGATCTAATGTTAGAATATATGAAAAGTGTTGGCATTAGTTTTCATTGATTTCAAAACCTCCATACCGACACTCTGGTTGTATCTATTTGTTGTTGGCAGTTTTGGTTATGTATCTATTGGTTATCGATTATGCAATAATATTTTTCGTTATACTTTGGACAGGGTCAACATGAACATCTTTGGTGTTCCTGGTACTCATTTGTAGTGTACATTATCCTACTCATGGTCTATTTATTTTGGTGCATTGACATACTTTCGGTGTCCTATTTTAAATGGACAATTCTATTAGTTTCTGGTACTTGTATTGGCTACAAAGTTTCTACAGGTATCTAGAAATTTGTGCAAGTTCATCTGATACTTTTGGTATATCAGCTACAACATATAATGATCTATCGGTGACCACACCTTTTTGGTCTTGGTTATGGTATCTCTATGAAATTGTAAAACATATTATAACATCTTAAGTGTGACCTATTTGTGGGTCGTAGTGTAGCGTGTAATGGGTCTTATGTATCAACACTATATTAATGTAATTGTAATCCTTTAGCATTGGGGTTGTCACATGTTTGGTGTGAAGCCAACATATGTAAGATCAAATATTGGTACAAATAAAGAAGAACCTTTTTGTATCCGAGTGTGTGTGTGTGTGTGTGTGTGTGTGTGTGTGTGTGTGTGTGTGTGTGTGTCTTATGCGAGATGTTTGCAAAGTGACTACAAATCCATGTGAAGGAGATTTGTATTCTTTCATAGCAGTCTGTTGGTCTTAGTGGTGGATTCTATCTTTCTTCATATCTTCTACCAGTAAGGCCCTGTGTATCGACAATGAGCATTTTTATATCAAAAGTGAGCCTTAATATTATGAAAGTGAGCCCTATTGTACCTGTAGTGAGCAATACCAATAGTGAGCCATTGTAAAAATCACCATACCAGTGTCACCTTAACAAGTGTTTTACATTTCATGAGAATTAGCTTCTTCATGGTTTTTCCCATCTTGGGGTTCCATGTAAAAATCTAGGTGTTCTCTATGTTGGTGTTTCTGTGTTCTTAATTCTTACAGTTTATGGGTATGTTTTATGTGCTTAACCGAAAAATCTGAAGTTGATAATACTGTTGATTAAGTGTTGACTGACATAAGACAAGTTTTGTAGGTTGTTTGGGAATAACCGATTCACCCCTTCTCAGCTATTCGACCTGTTCAACAATTGGTATCAGATCCTAGTCCCTTGAAGATAAAGATTAACCACTTGAGGGAGATATTTGTTTCTTGAATAGATAAAATAAGGTTTCTACATTGAGGAATATTGGAAGATGATGTTGAGTGACATTGAAGGTACAGGATCAGAAAATTAGGAGTTAAAGGAAAACCTGAAGGAAGCAAATACTTGCATTGCAAAGTTAAGAGATCAAATTAAGAAGTTTAAAGCTAGACATAAGGAGGTCAATTAATAACTGAAGAAATCAAAGGATATAATTTCAGATCTAGAATGGGAGGTGATTGAATTGAGAAAATCAAAAGAGGTGTCAACAGTTCTAGATCATAAATCAGATATGGAAGAAGATCTCATCGGAGGTGGATCAAATTACAAGTCAAAGAATACATGGATAACAAAATTTGAACATGAAAATGCATTGGAAGACTGGAAAGAAACTAAATAAAATTTTGAAGAGATAATTAGAAAGAGTTCAGAACAAAATGAGAAGTTAAAACTAGAATTGGAAAAGCTAAAGGAAAAAACAAAAGCATGTGAGAGCAGTACTATCCTCGATCAGTTGTTATCCTCTTAGAAAGGTCTCAATGATAAAGAAGGATTAGGTTTTATCAGTGAATGTTCAAGTCAGATGGATAAAGACAAGGAAAATGCAAATAAAGATGATGCAAAGGTCGAGGTGACAAGCAATGTAAAAAATTAGAACACATATACAAGAAGGCTTTCGGTAAGACAACCAAATTATCATAGGTATCTAACTTTTAATGGTTGATGTTATATTTGAAAAAAAATGGTCATAAGGTAGTTGATTGTAGAATGAGAAAGAAATAAATAATTCAATGATTTATTTGTCATAAGGTCGGTCACAAAGAAAGTTAGTGTAAGAGTCAAGTCTTAGATCAAGAAAATGCAAGTCTTTCATAAAAATTGTTATGTATGTCATAAATTTGGTCATAGATCTAATCAATGTAGAGATAAATCAATAATATCTAGGAAAATAAATTTGAGCTATTTCAAGTTTTGTTACATAGGTCATTATGCTAAATCATGCAAGTCTGATAGTAATCCAGCAAGCACTGGATGTAATAATCTTACTACTGTATCCAGTGGATCTCAAAAGAAGAATATGGAATGGAGAAATAAATCTGATGGTGCAGATGTTTCGGTGGTACCAGATCTTGGTACTAGCCCTACCAAAAATTGAGTCAAGAGCTATGGCTCATGGGGAGTCCTAAACAATCTAAATCTTACACCTCCCCTATTCCAGAGAAGTGTTGGTCCAAATAAGTTGTTGCTGATATATGTGAAATGACATTAATAATGACAATATGGTTTCACGTGGTTGATGTGTAAAGTACATTGGTTGTGTCAACAATAATAAATTTGAGTGGGATTCACAATTATGCACATTCATAGCTCTTTAAAAGGCATAATTTTTTTGAATCACTTGCTACTCTATCATGAAGGATTTTATTTTGGAAAATTATAGAGTGCTCGAGCAAGAGAGAAAAACTATGAAGAATCATGGCACCAAAATTACTTGTTTGTGTCGATGTGAAAAGAAAGGTGAAGAAAGAAATTAAATTGAAGGAATTTAATAAGAAGTGAATAAAAAAATTGGAGTTTGGATTGCCAAAGGATAGAGTGCAGAAAGTGAGAGAGCTGGGGCTCGACATTTGGGGATAATTTATGTGGTGTGACGACAAAGAATTTAGCTTTCTCATGCTGAAACAGTTTCATGGCAAAACATTGATACTGGATAGACCATGCATCATAATAGAGGAAGTAATTAAAATAATCACTAGTCTATATAGCATTGGGAAGTACCTACAAATAAATCTATCAGTTATGATGAGGTGGAGGCCCTAATGATGATCAAAAGGGATCAACGCACATTTACAATTCACAACATTAAAGATCTTATTGTAAGGTATGTTGCACATGATATGTCTTACAAAATTCAATTTCATAATCATGACAGTTCTACTTCAGATGTAGCTATGTATATGACATGTAAGATGTTGCATGAGGATGCTAAAATGGATTTATGTAAAATTCTATTGGACAATCTATTATTGACTGTTGAAAAAATGAGGAATGATTCCGCCATGTACAATACTGGTAAGGATGTTTTTACTGAGGTAGCTGAGAATTATGGATTGGTGGAAGATAAAAAATTTAGTATTATTGAGGAAAAGATCACCCCATCCGAGAGAAAGCAAGAAACAATGATCAAATTTTTAGGAAGATCTTATCCCTTAACGTCGCTAGCATGAAAGCTACGATTTCTAACCTTTATGCTATGCATGCGCTACTGGAAGGGAACAACACTGATAAAAATGCTATAAATATCGATGATGAAGGTACTAAAATGAAGAGTAGATTGCTGGCCTGGGTACTAGAACCAGATCCAGTACCAAAAATAAAATGACAACTCAGCCAAAAGACTTTACTCGCCTGAAGGATTCGATTCAGAAGATTGAGGACCTGTTGGTGGACTCTGAGCAGTACCTTAACATGTTGGGTTGATTTGCGTTGCTGGGAGGTTTTCTTTTGTTCTGTGGGCTAGTGGTCTTTGTGCTTTTTTTTAAATTTTTTTTATGGATGGGGTTATAATTGTAATAACTTGGGCTAAGCCCTTTTTGTTTATGCCATCTTCTTGAGGCAGTCGATGTTTTCTAGCTTCTAGTAACGTTTTATCTTTCTTTTCTATTGTAAAGGGTTTTGGGGCCCATTCAAAACCTGCAGTTAAATTAATCAAAAATAAAAAGATTGTAGTATCTAATATATATGGCTTCCTACCTGGTGACTTGGTTGCAGAAGTGGAGAAGAATTTTTTATAGTTCAGTGTTGATTACTAGACTGTGGAGAAGAAAATTGAGATGAAGTGTGACAGTGCTATGCAGAAATTGCCTATGCTTAACGATAAGACAAAAACCAGCCTAGAACTAATCACAAAGTGCTACCGATAATTTCTTTGATGTCCTACTATAGTTGAAAATTTTGGAGGACAATGTGAGAAGATTGAGATTCATTTCAATGATCTGGGTAAAACCTATGATATAAGGAAGACAAGCATAGGACAAGGATAAGAGAACTAAAGGCTGAGTTGTTGTCTCAAAAAATGTAGTTGGAAGACCTGATCAAGACCTTCTGGCTTGTGAAGGACATGGTGGAAGTCAGAATGGATCATGTTTCCAACTTTACAACTGACGCCAAGAGCTTTGAGAAGAGATTTCTAATTTTATATTGTTTGTGTGTATACATGGAGGCAATGATTGTAGAATGGAAGAAAGAGTTTCCAATTTTGCAGGAGAGATATAAAAAGGTATGTACAATTAAAACTTTTATTTTTCTTTAGATAGGTTTTATTGCTTTCTTTTTGGCCCTTTGTCATTGCGGTGAAAAGGGGGAGAGTTTTTTATGAGAAGGAAATGAAAGATATCATCTACTCAAGGGGAGTGTTTTTGGATTAATCAGTTTTTCTTCATAACCTATTTGCAAATTTTTTCCCATTAACGCCAAAGGGGGATATTCTTACAATATATTAATGTCAAAACCTCCATACCAAAAATTTGGCAGTATCAGTTAGTTTTTGGAAGTTTTGGTTATGTACTTGTTAGTTATCAATTATGAAACTTGAGTTTTGGTTATACTTAGGACAAGTTCAACGTGAACATCTTTGGTGTTCCTGGTACTCATTTGCAGTGAACACTATCCTACCCATGATCTATTTATTTTGGTGCACTGGCATACTTTTGGTTTCCTATTTTATGTAGATAATTCTATCCATTTTTGGTACTTGCATTGGCTACAGAGTTTCTACAGGTATCTAGACAAATGTGCAAGTTCATCAGATACTTTTGGTATATTAGATACAACATATAATGATATATCGGTGGCCATGCCTTTTTGGTCTTGGTTGCGGTAGCTCTTGGAAAATGTAATACACATTGTAACATCTTAAGTGTCACCTATATGTGGGTCATAGTGTAGCGTTTAATGGGTCTTATGTATCGATTCTATGTATTAATGTAATTTTAATCCTTTAGCATTGGGTTTGTCACATGTTTGGTGTGAAGCCAACATATGTAAGATTAGATACTCATATAAATAAAGAAGAACCTTTTTGTATCTGAGTGTGTGAGTGTGTGTGTGTTATGCAACATGTATGCGAAGTGACTATGAATCCATGTGGAGGATATTCGTGTTCATGCAGAGGAGTCTATTGGTCTTAGTAGTGGAATCTATATCTCTTCATATCTTCCGATAGTAAGCCCTTGTGTATCAACAACGAGCCTTTTTGTATCGGCAATGAGCCTTAATATTCTAGTAGTAAGCCCTATTGTACCTTCAGTGAGAAGTACCGATAGTGAGCCATTGTAAATATCACCATATCGATGCCACCTTAATAGGTGTTTTATATTTTATGAGAATTAGCTTCTCCATGGTTTTTCCCATCTTGGGTTTCCACGTTAAAATCCTGGTGTTGTTTATGTCAGTGTTTCTGTGTTCTTAATGCTTATAGTTTATATGTATGTTTGTTGTTCTTAACCGACAAATCTAAATTTGATAATATTGTTGATTAAGTGTTGACTGACAAAAGAAAAGTTGTATAAGTTGTGTGGGAATAACTGATTCACCCTCCTCTCAGTTATTCAACCTATTCAACACCTTATACTTTTTAATTATTTTTTCAAATGTGTGATTTATTTCCTTATCAAATATTTTTTTTGAAAGAATAATCTTAAATAGACATTCCTCATGGAAAAATGATTCTATTATTCTCAAGAAGATGCTTTAATTCAAAAATATCCTTCCTATAACAATACTGTTCTTCATATCCTATATTCTTGCAATATGCACAAGTAGGCTTCTCCTTCTTATAATTCCCCTTAGGAGAGGATGTGGAAACTCCTTGTTGAGAAGAAAAATATTATGCTCTAACCTTGTGTGGCTTAGTCTTTGATTACTTTTTATTTTTGTTGGATCCTTTCTCATGACTGGCCATCAAAGCATGTGACTTGGATGACTTAAGAATATCCATTGTGATCAAGTTTGCTTGTTCAAGCATCAAAATTTCTATTAACAAATCAAATGATGGTGTAGTATAAGTACACTGATGAATTTGGAAACTAGAAACAAAATTTACATACTCTGAAGGAAGCTTGTGTAACAAATTGAAGAGTAACTATGCATCCTTCTTATTAACAACACAATCTTTGAGTTGTGCTCTTAGATCGTTTGCCTTAGTTAAATAGTCTTGGATTGTATCAAAATTATTGGGATCAATATTTGTGAGATGATTAACAAATTTGCATCCCCTAATCTCATCAAATTTACCATACAATTGAGCAATTTTATCCCAGGTATCCTTAATTGTTCTACACTTATTGATATGAAATATAAGAGATTAGCCAATACATATTTTTCTTAATGTTACAAGATCCATACTACTTTTAATGAGCTAATCCATTTTCACATTAGACTCTGATGATTGTTAAATAGTTCCATCAATACAGTGAGTTAATCTTTCTTTTCATTATTTACTCCATGCATTTATTTTTTATGTTTCATACTTATGTGGAGTTAAAAGAGGAAACTTAAAAGAAATAATTATTGAATATTGAAGAGAACAAGATAGAACTAAAAGCACAATCACACAACACATCCACCAACATTCATTCAATTAAAAAAAACCCCACAAAAGAAATGATTTAGCACTTTATCCTTAATGTAATTACAATGGCCACTTGCAAAACAAAATAAAATAGGATTTCCAATTTCAACGATTACAATACATCATACTTATGTCACTTGTGCAAATGATCCAACTGAGATATATGAATTAAAAAAATTTAAAAAAAAAGAAAAATAAGGCCATGTGTTGAAAGCATAATTTATAATCAGAATCACTACAAATAGGTAGCAACACTATGAGGTATAGGAAAAATCATGCACTTCAAAACAAATGCTCCTAAAAAAGAGTCCATATGAGCCTAACGAGGCCCCAGAAGTTGCAAAAATGAAAATTAATCAATTTTATTTTAAATCTAGACACCAAAAATCATAAAGCACCTACACCAATATAAAGAGCACAAAATTCTAGCCAAAATTTAAAAAATATGATGGAAAAATAGAGTGTGAATGATAGAGATATCACTATTTGAAAATTGCTTCCAACATACAGAGTAATTATGACGTTTGTATTTCCATGGAGGTAAATTTATTTTTGTAGGGATCTGGGTCAATTTCTTTTATTTTGATGAATTGGCAGTCTATCTTAGAAAGCTAAAAAACAAAAAAAACAAAGCCAAAAAATAAAACCTCCAAATTGCACCAAAAATCTCTGAAAAATGACTAACCAATGGTACTCTAAAAGCTCCAATACCATGTAAGATTTGGATATGGATATATCCACCCAAAATATAGAGGCCTAATGGAAATCACAATAACAAGAGAGAATAAATATGACAAGAATAAACTGCATTCTGATAAAGAATGCAATAAACTAGATCAATGGAATCAATTTATGTGCAGTGAGCTAAAAAAAGACTCCCTAAGGAGGACATTAGTAGGGCCTATAGTAACATCAAAAGACCAAAAAATTTGTCACGCGTTATAATTATTCATATAAAAGGAGGAATATACTAGAAGCACTAGCATGATATATGTCAACCACAACTTCCACCCCAACAGGTAAAGGAAATACGTGTGCGGAACAAAAGAAAACATCAAAGAGTAGATGCGACTTAGAGGATTGAGGCCTTAAAATAAATAGTCAAGCATCACACTAGCCTAAGTTGAAATAGATATCATCTATAGTTAGAGACTCAAAGGGGGCCTTTGTTTGTGGAGGGAAGACCTAAATCTCTAGTCCTACAAACCCACAAATATTCTAGGAGAGAACATATAAGGAATATATCAAACTTCACATCACCCAAGGAGGTCATAATAAAAAGAATCCAAATGGAAAACTTCCACTAGATACAAAAGAAAAAGAAATGAATTACTAAGTTCTTTGCAAAACAAGGAAGGTTCTATGAATTCACCACCTTTTCTGCACATTAAACCATTAGTCGAGATAGAGAAAAAAAATTGAAAACTAGCAATAAACTCCTCTAAAAAGGACTAAGGAAAGAAAGGATAAAATATATTTTCAACAACTGTGAGAAAGGTAAGATGTAGTCATGAGGTAAGAATTTTAGGAAAACATAGTAGGGAAGGCAAGGTTCCAGAAAGAAACTCAAATATAGAAAATTCTAGCACGTAAAGAGAGAGGAGTAGTATCTTAGAAAGCTATCAGAAAGTAGCCAGGAAAAATAATGGTAGATCCGAACCTCGAACAAGAGGTGGAACAACTTAAAAAGAAATATAGAAATTGTAATGCCCCTCCAACCCTCAGAAGACCTCATTATGCCTATTGGGATTTTGGGACTTTTATTCTCTACAAATGATTCTGATTGAATTTACTAATCCAATTTGTCTCATCTCCACATAAGTGTTTAATGCATATTTATCCTTGAGTAGTGATGTCTACTATGTGTTCATGGTTTTTAGGAATATTGTGTTATGAAACAATCTAATATGTTTGTTGTATGATGAAATTCATTTTCGATGGTTTGAGTACACTGGGATGAATTAAGTTGATTAAGATACTTTTATGACTATGTTCTGGATGGTGTACTTATGTTCAAAATTGTCATAAAGATTAGGTTATCTATGTGCTTTACCTAGCCAGTATTAACACTCTTGTATGATTTTATGAATTATTGTGATGTTAACTATCGATTAGGGATTTACCCAAATCACCTAATGGATCATATTATGGAGTCAATCTGACCCTTGTTTTATAATTAATTAGTATTACCTTGTATTACGGGTTCTTATACCCTAGTGACTTCATACTTGAACTCTATGCTTTCTCTTATTTGATTGGATGATGAGATGCTTTCAAAATATGTTGGATAATATGTCCATCCTAACGTTAGTTTGTAAATGATCCGAAATGTCACCTAATGAGTTATAGTCTTAGAATATTTAATGGAATTTTTGCTTATTTAAATGATTACATTATCAATGATGATGGTTCATTTTTATTTCAATATGAAATTATTGTGGAGCTAACAATACTAACTCAATCATGATTTAGAATGAGTATTGTCTGGTGTGTGTAGGATGAGGGGAGGTAGTCGTAGTCACTTCCACGGGAGATCCATACGATGTCGCACTCCTCCTCCTTGTCTTTCCACTACTTGTGTGTGTGTGTGTGTATATATATATATATATATATATATATATATATATATATATGTTTCTCAAATTGGTGATGCAGGATGCAGGTACCGGGCATTGACTCCACTTGGCCACATAGGTCTGAGCATGCCTTTAAAATCCTCGAACGTTGTTGTCGTGGAGATAGTACCAAGGTTTCCCCAAGTAGACCCTTTTGAATTAGGTTCCTTTTTCAATAAGTCACCCTATTTGGGGTTGGGATGTATTATTATTTCGATGGTTTTGAGATTTGTGTTCTAGTCAGTTAACCTTGTTCTTTTATTATTTTCAATTATGTTTTTAATATGATCCTTGGTAGCATCTTGTCCTGTTCCAAGTTTCTGTACATCCTCTATTGTTCTGGGAGAAGATTCACCCATTGGGGATTATCTGGACCTAGCTGCAGATACATTTCAAGATCGAGATGGAGACCTGTGGCCAATTGTTGGAGATTATTGAGCAGACTCAGTGGCTCCCATTGACCAAACCTTACACATCGTAGGGATCTTGAATCAGTGCCCGCCTTAGAATAGTAGGGCCCAACATATTTAGATGCAGGGGTGGTGGGAGTCAAACTGAATAAAATAGCATAGACAGTAGCTTGGCCCAAGTTTAGGTGAAAGGCCAAGCTGTTAAAATCAGAGACAGAGGTTTCATAAGTAACAAACTCAGTAGTTTCAACACCTTTTTTCATGCGAGAAAGGCACTATATGCTAGCCGGTTTTAACACTCAAAATAAGCATACAATTCTATGGGCAGTGCAAGGTCGATAGCCAAACTCTTAACGGATGGTAATTTCACCGCTCGAATATGTCACAGTTGTAACCCTTCGCCCTACTATCTATAGGGAAACTCTAGTTGGAAGGACCTTCGTGCATGCGATAAACCATCCCTGCATGCATGCAAGGGTGGGTGGGAGGAGATAGTAGGCCCACGGAACCAATTGCCCCTTATAATAGTAGGTCACTTGCAAAGATAGAAGTCGCTAAATTATAGCTATAGTTAGTCTTACCCTAGTTATTATTGATCTAGTTGACTCAGCAGCACTACTAATAGTAGCATCTTAGCTAGTACCAGCGCCACTTTGCTCAGTTCCATAACCAGTTGTTGAGCCACTATAGAATAAACAAACAAATAGATGCAAAATAAATAAATGAGACACAAACACAACACCAAGAATACCCTAGGAAAACCTCCCTTGTGGAGGTGAAAAACCCAGCAACTAAGAAGATATATATTAAGCTCAAGATACAACTTACAAACTGAACTGGTGCTGATGATCAGATTATGATATGAAACACAATCAACTCAAGATCTAATGTTGATGATATCCAGATCAAATCAAGATCCAATGCTGATGAAGGACTGGTCTAAACAACAAACATGTACTCTGATATGATCCTTAATCACTGACAAATATAGATCGATGTCAACCACTGTAGTTCTTCAATTTAGGACTGTATATATATCACAAAGCATATCTTTCAAACTGTATGATGCAAGCAAATATCCAAGCTGCTATGTAGAACTCAGACTATAGATATTGTCGCCAATATAGTAGATTAGATGAATTGACACCACCTTATGAGAAGATGTCAGATCACATATGGTTGAACAACTAATCGCACAGGAAGGTGAATTTTGAATTGTTGTCTATAAATCATCTCAAGAGTATTTTGTACATCAAGTATATTGATTTCAAAAATATATGAAATGATGAAATGATGTTTCCTTTATATATGGTGTGAGAATGAAAGTGCAAGTCGGCCTTTCATTGGAGAACCAAATCTTGGCGCCAAGGCCACGTTGAAGATAGGTCTTCATTAAGAAACCAAACATCTATCATAGACATTTTAATAGAAGAAATGGAAATGGGCCCTGTATGCACCCTAAAATGGTCGCCTAGACTTTGGGCACCATTTTATCATTTTATCAAATTCTTGAATCAATGCTTTGGAACATTTTCAATTCAAATCAATTTCCTTGATCAAATTGTAATTATTTCAATATTTCCTAAGGTTTGATCATTTTTATCTAATTAAA